>WBNM01045411.1:10949-149645 GCA_013399055.1 Ramphastos sulfuratus | reverse complement strand
GAAGAGGAGGGAGGGAGGAAGGGGTTGGCAGAAGGGCATGGTTAAGGATATCTGCACATGGCACAACACACCCAGGCAGCCTTATTTCAGGGCTGTCTGTGGGCTTTCCATACAAGCAATTTAGGCTAAATCTGCCATGGCATCTTTATCAAATTTGGAAACAGTTCAGTTAGTAAGGCAAATTGAGTTTAAGGCTTCATTTTTAATAGGTATGCTCTTTACCAAATAATGTTACAAAATGAATAATGCTGCTGTGATGGGAAACTTAAAATTTAAACAACCCATCCAGCTAATTTTAGAAGTGTTGATGATTATTTGGAAACATATTCGAATTTCTAGGGAACACTGGAGCCAACTCTTTGTTATCTTAACCTGCATCCCCGATGGCAAGGCAGCTTCAGCTAATGGGGTCTCTCCCCTGATTTCAGTGGGCTTTGGTTCTGGCCCTTTCAGAGTAAGAGAAAGCTGCAGTAATGTACTAAAATTGGTGCTCTGTAAACATCTAAAATAATAGGGAAACATAATGAGTTCAAAATTACACATACAGAGAGATAATAAACAAAATGCTTTGTGCAGATGCTGATCCCACACAGGAAAAAAAGAAAAAGAAAAAAAAAAAAAAGAGAGAGAGAGAAATATTACTGAGAGTAGGACAAGGAAAGTATTGCTGGTGAAATCAGAATTCTTCCCAGTGTTTTATATGATACTCTGACAGTGAGGATATTTGTTATCACAAAACTTGCATGCTTTTTGTCTCATAAATAAGATATAATTTAGTATTAGAGTATTGTATTTTTGGCTAAAAACATCCTATGCAAAGCAGTGCAGTTTTACATATATTTAGTTTTCTGCTTTCTCTCTTTTAAAACATTTATTAACCAGAAAGACCTCACTGACATGTAAATTTCATTTTCTATGCCTGGCAGATTAAAATACATCTGTTTCAGACATCATTCAGTAAAGAAATAATTTGAATAGTTCATTTTATTAGAAAAAGATTTATGTCAGCATTGAACTATGACAAGAGAGGGGATAGTGGCATGTGCACAATACTGGAAACAGAATTTCCATGAAAAGTATCTGTATTGAACAGAATTGTGCTAGAAATAACCTGGGCTTTCTCTGAATAGGTTAACCTAGTAGCTTGTGGACAACACCAGTCTTTCCAGATGGAGACACTCTCTCCCTTCCCCAGACAATTCACTCAGGCTCCTGGATTAGCAGCTGACTGAATCAATGTACCTTTAATATACATTAGGAAAATGGGTAAAAAGAGGTAAATGGGAGTCAGTCCTCTCTGCTATACAGAGCATGTTGAGGAAACAAATTTTGTTCCCTTGAGGGTTTAATTGTATTGTCTGAGGAAAAGTCCTTTTTGTTTTTACTTCTATTATAGCTTGCAACAAGAGCAATAGGCTACACAGCTCTTTCATAAAGGCATCATACATACAAAGTGTAGTAAGTTCAGGAGCAAAATGTTAGGCTGCAGCATCCTGTGCTGAGTGATCTAACAGTATATTAGAACAAACTGGGATATGGAAAGTGAGAAAGTGCCATGGAAGGTAACAAAGTGCCATAGATGACTGGGAAGTTTACTGAGTGACAGTAGAACACAGATCCCATCTTATCTAGGTCAGTAGTCTGAAGGTGACCTGGTTTTTTTTTGTGATTGGAAGTCATTGCTACCCAATGCATTTTTACTACCCTACATGGGTCGAGACCATAGGCGCACATTTTTAAGAGAAAGCAATGCCCCTAACACCAGCTAAATTCTGGTTTCTTCCAGAGCTGGACAAAAATGACTACTGTGTTTGTAAAGATTTGATTCTCTTAAATGTCATTTGATTCTTTTAAATGCTGTCCTGCACACACAGTATAAATATTAAACACCTATTAATGTCCTTGGAATACTCACCCAATTTCAGAAAAACGCTCAAGCCTGTCAAAATTAAAGTAGGCTTCTCAGAACTTGCCTCAATACAAAAGGTAGGAATATTTCCTAAACTGGTGCACACAAGGAAAAGATGGAGTGGAAGAAAAGATGTATCTGTTGAACAACTTCTTTAGGGGAAAAAAAAATAAAATCACAGCATTCAATGAGCAATTAGGACTGTTACTGAAAACACTGGTAGGTAGATTCAGACGGGAGGAGTGTTCCTGCACCTCTAATGCAGTCATGCCATGTTAGTAAATCTCAGCTGCAGGTCTAGAGACTAAATTACCACCAAATCTCAGATGCAAAATAAATAGATCCCACTGGTTGTGCATATTGCAGCACTGTAATGTGTTTTCTGTTCATACAGGTATTTTATAACAGCGAACATCCAACGCAGGCTGGTACAGAGGTAGAGAGAGATGAGTTTCAATCCAACCATCATTAAAGCTTGATAAAAAAGCACAGAAACAATTTTTGCCTAAGGTACAAATCCCTGTTTATAGAAGAGATCTTTAAAAAAATTATGTATAGGATGAGGATAAATTTGCTTTACATACCTATGAGATTTAAATATATATCTCAGATTGAGAAATTGAAATAATAAAATACGGACAGAATAGCTAGGGCTTTTAAAGTTCAGTTATCACCACTTGTGTTCTTTACAGCTAAAGGCTTCCATAAATGTGCCCCATGGAATCCCAAAAGATGTGCATCTCTGCATTGCTCTGGTTTCACTCTGCTGCAAACAACTGGTAAGAAACTGAAAATCTGGTTTGCTTCAAAAGCCTCAGACTCAGCTTTGAATTTGCCTAACTACAGATTGAGAAAGCAATTCCTTACACCATAATACAGATAAACATGAGACCACTGTTACTCATGAAGGAAATCTTGATTTTGTGCAACAATTAATATCTAAATGCATTGGAACTCTCTGACAAATAACTCCATTGCACTGCCCTGTAAATACTTCCCATACATACCAATATTCAATTCTGTGCAATTATATTCAGTGCATACTCAAGCTAGAGTGAATAGTGAGCTTCTGTTTACAGACACATCATGTTCTGGATATAAATACAAAACCCCAAATCAGAAAGTTTTATTTATTTTAACCCAAATTTTAGGCTGCTGTTTGGAAGCTATTACAATATGTAACTAAAGTATGTGAATACTTCCTTATTTCCCCATTTTACAAATGGAGTAATAAATGAGCTTTTGACCACATTTTCCTGCCTGCAGTGCGCTGAAACACTTGATTAGAGATCTCCTGAGAAGGACATTTGTGATAAGAAGGTATTATATGTCTCAATTTAAGGATCATTCCCCAGTTAAATAAACCAAATTAAACTGGCCACAGCGAAACGCCAAATAGGAAAGTCTTTTGTACAGTGCTCAACATCCGCATTCCTCCTTTTGTTGTGGATGTGATTTCCAACCACTCGACCCTCCTGCAGGATTTGCAATAAATGAGAAGTACAAAAGATGGCCACTTCATTGTGTGGGACCACTCTAGGATCCATTCATTTTCCATTAATGAAATTAGCTATGGCAAACCTCGGTTAACCCATTTCTGCTGCAACCAATCCCTGTTTTATTCAATGTAAAACAGCTTTAAAGAGAGCAGGCTAAAGAAAATCCTTCTGAGAACTGTTTCCCTTAATTAAATTCTTGGCAATAAAAAGAAAAAAAGAACCAAAACCAAACAAACAAACAAAAAAAACCAACCCCAAAACCAAAACCCAAACCACCTTATTATTATATCTCTGAATTAGATGCAGCAAACTGTCTCACAAAGCATGGGCACATGTTTGTCAAGCCCACAGTTTCACAAGGAGGTGGAATTAGCTGTCAGAATAATTCTTGGAACAATCAGGAGAGTTGCCTTTTAATACTGGGATAAAAAAAGGGTGCACAAAGATGCTGCTTGACAGGACTATACTTTTAAAGAAGGAAATTTGAGGAATTCCCATTGCACTGAGTTCGGAAGGAAAAGCCCAGATCCCAGACTGCAGGTAGGTGGAGCATCATGGCCAAGCTCACAGAATTGGGCCCAAGTATGCTGCTGCTCTTGCAGAGAGCTGTGGGGATAAATTTCCTTGCAATGGCTTCGTCACTTCCACACTTCCAGTTAAATATTGTTCAATTATTAAGGCCTGTAAAAGTCAGAGAGACTCAAAGAAAGAAGAAATCTTAGAAAGATCTGAGGGGGAAATGGCATTTTTTATTAGTATAAAGATTACTTAACTTCTGAGCTCTACTAATGATAATTTCTGTGACCAAAAATGTCCCCTTATGATTAATCAATTATGCAAACCATCCCCATTTCAAAGCTAGTAAAGACTTATTTAATGACATTTTTCATGCATCTCATGCCTTTAATATACTATTTTTTCCCATTGCTCTGACAGAGCAATCGGTTCTGCAGAAGCAGCACTGTGTGCCACCAACTCAAATCATTCCCCATATCACAAAACAATCCTTTATTTATAATACAGTCCAAAAATTGATCCTTTTAAAAGAACTGATTCAGTGTTCAACTTGCTTCTCCACAGCACAAATTATTTCTTCACCAGCATGTTTTAGTACAGAGTGTTCGTACATTAATGGCATCAGACACTGAGAACAAGCCCACTGCAGGGTTGGGTTTTTTAATGCATCTGCTTCCTGCTGCAAGAGGAATGTTCCCATTTCACCTTGGCTATACTGTGTCTCTACAGATGCAGCAGGGGGTCATTCAGTCCTTTCACCAGTTCTTTTCTGGGTATCTTCTGGGCAGAGACAGGCAGTAATCCCAAACTGTGTGTTACATGGTGTGGACTGGCACATCCCTATGAAATGCACTGAGGCAACCAAACTCATTCCAGTTAAGGCCAGTCCATAGCAGCGTCCGAAGGCTTGAGGTCAACACTGTACCTGCCACTCTGCAAAGCAATTTGCAAAGCCCAGTTTACTGAAGGCAATCCATTAAGAAATGAACAGTTTAAGACAATGGCTCAAAATATGGCTCACCTTTTCATGGCTGAGCTTGACACTGCATGAAAGCAAGAGGCACTTATTAAACAAACAACAACATGTTAACAAGAGGGATTAATTTATTACTGGATGTACAAGTCACAGAGAGATTTGGGGAAGATTGAAGGAAAGCAGCTTTCACAGTTGTATTGCTCAGGTTTAGTGAGCACACAAAGATCCCATTTATAGAAATAACAATGCTTGGGTCATTAGTAGTGCTGCAAGTGAGCGACTCCAACGGCCTTCCCCTTGTCGTCATCTGCGCTACACGGCGGTAAGACAATTGTCACCCTAAGCCACATGCTGCACTGCAAAGTGAGGAAACAATTGCAGTGTGCCTTTGGAATTAAACGAATATTTAGGATGGAAAAAGAGCCTGGCCTCTACACTTCCAGATGCACTCCTTTCTCTTTGGAAAGATGCATCCTAACCTTAATTAAACTTGTATTTTTCAAAGTAAATATTTATTTATTGTGGATTCCCCTGCCTCCCTCCCACACACACACACACCAAAAACACCCACCCCCTTAGTAAAAATATAAATGCCTGAAGTGTAAACTTGCATTGCATGTACACTGTTCATGATAAAAGAGATTAAAGAACCAGGATAAAGGAGTCCCTTGCATGGCTGACTCAAGATCCCCATCTAGCGTCCACAAGAAGATTAACAAAACCTTTAGAACAGATTTAAAGACGGAAAAAACCAACCAACCAAAATACCACACGAACAAAATAACACACAGACACACACCCCTCCGAACAACCAACAACAAAACAAAACTGCCAAAATAAAAAGATTATTTCTTTATGATTTTAAACTTCTCCAATAGTCTAGTTGATTGGATAGGGCTGGGTGATAGCTTGGACTGGATGAGCTTGGAGGTCTCTTCCAACCTGGTTGATTCTATGATTCTGTGATTCTGTGATTCAATATTGCCACATTTTCCCTCCCTGGAGGTGTTCAAGGCCAGGTTGGAAGAGGCCTTGAGTGACCTGTACTAGTGGGAGGTGTCCCTGCCTATGGCAGGGAGTTGGAACTAGATGATCTTTGAGGTCCCTTCCAACCTTACCATTCTATGATTCTATGATATTTTGTGGTATGGCCACTGCTTGGTTTGCCTCACTTCACCTGTCACTTTGCTTCTATTCTTTTCTATTTTATTCCACTCTGTTTATGCCCTTCTGCTGCCCACCTCACCTCTGCTCACGAGAGTACACTAAGGGATACGACTAATGTATCCCATGTTTTCATCACCTATCTTCTTTCTACTAGCAAATTACACACAAGAACATGTTTAATTAGGTTATATCATGGGAAGAGTGGCTTGTAAAGCTGACTGGGTCCCTAAGAACTGCTTTCTATTGTTGTCGCCACCACATATGCATACATTGGCCTGAATGTTTACCGTGAACAGCAAGATCAGAACAGAGTGCTGTGTGCTTACACAGGTACCGTGGTTTGAAAGCCTCCTGGGCTCTGTCACTACCACTTGGACCTGCCACATTCCCCTCCAATAGAAATAACCAGAGTGATGCAGGGTGCAATGATCACAGAATGCTGTCACACCTGGTCCTGCAACAGCCAGCAATACAGGAACAAAAA
The DNA here is from genome assembly GCA_013399055.1 of Ramphastos sulfuratus. Classification (NCBI taxonomy): domain Eukaryota; kingdom Metazoa; phylum Chordata; class Aves; order Piciformes; family Ramphastidae; genus Ramphastos; species Ramphastos sulfuratus. Next base: position 143,094 of record WBNM01045411.1, on the reverse strand, counting down.
TCAGGCAAATAACCCCCCCCTACTATTTAAGCCAAACTTATACAGACTGTTTAAAGTTGGAAGGAGGGATTGCTTCCTTTTCCCTCATTCTTGTCCTACTCCTATAGTTCAAGTAGAAAAACAGATAGGGTTTTAAAAGCCTTTTCACAGTACACAGCACATACCTCTTAGCCAGCATGCTTTAGCTGGCAATGTGGGAAGAAACAGCAGCATGGCCTTCAGCACAGCTGTGCACAGGAAAGAGGCACTCTCTCCTTGGCTCCTTAAGCTGGTCACTAGGTCACTGGATACAAAGGAGCTGGCCCACACCTCCTGACTGCCAGGCAAATTCCTCCAAAGGCTTGCTTATCAATGGACAAACAGAGTTGGTATCCTTCCATTTTATGGTCCTGGATGAAGGAGCTCTAGGGCACACGGTGCCTTGATGGCTACAGGGCTTGGAGTCTCTCTCAGGTGTGAAGTTCTGGATGTACCTTCAGTGCTGGCCACAATCAGCTCAGAAGGAGGAAAAGCCTTATGGAATGTAATGCTTCAAACACAAAAGGCTGAACTTCTAAGAAAGGTTCTTCTTTTTAATATTGCTCCCAACAGGTTTGGAACAAGTATAGAAAAATCTGCAAGAAAATTTCTTCTTCTTCTGAAACAGTTCTGGACTGTGGGTGAAATAAGCCTACAGATAACTGCTTCTTTCCTTCACATGAACTAGAACACCTGATGTGCACATTTATAGAGATGATCATGGTTTTCATGATTTCATAGAAATATTTAGGTTGGAAAGGACACTTAAGATCATTGAGGTTCCCAGGTTTTTGCAGTACTCCTTATATTTATAGTGGTGAATGCCCCTAGAATTGGTAATATTTCTGAAAGTGGAATCAATTTTTCAAGAGCAGGACTGTAACTAAGCACATTAGAGCCATGCTGAACTCAGCAAGTGAACAAAGCTCTCCGAGCTGGCTCCTAAATCCAAGTGGATATTCTGTAAGGCAAGGATAAAACACTCTGTCTTTTCTGTATTTATACTTTCAGATCAGAAGTGGGTTTTCTGACACAAAAAAGACCACATACTTCTGCTGCAATATATAGAATACTGAGGTAGTGCCACCCAGCTCTGCCCAGAAGTTTGTCCCAGGAGCTGTGTAAGTGTGAGAATTAACAGGAGTGAACTCCACAAGTCCAACTAGTCAGAGAGACATTGACACAGTTGAAGGAACAAGATAATCATGGCAGATGATGGACAAAGTCAGTCCTGTATCAGTCATCCCAACAATGTCAGATCATCTTGTAGACACCAAGGCACAGAGGTTTTAAGAATGGAGGTTAAGACCATTCTCTCAGACATCTCCCAAGCCTCAGGCACAGTAGGAGAAAGAAGGAAGATGATTCTGGCAAAAGGTAAAGATAGGCAGCAAAGGCATGGGGCAGGGGGAGGTGGGAATCCACCATGTCAAAACTAAAGCAAGTCATGGAGGATGAGAGAGAGGTTAAAACAGCTAGAGTGAGGAAAACACAGGAACAAAAGGAGGTGGCAGGGGTAAAGTGCCATTAGCCTACTGCAGTCAGTACTCTTTATGGGGCAGAGAAGTGCCTTTTAGTCTGGAGAAGAGAAGGCTGAGAGAGGATTTAATAAATATCTGAGGGCTGGGCGTCAGGACGGGGGGGACAGGCTCTGCTCACTTGCTCCCTGGGATAGGACAAGGAGCAATGGATGGAAACTGCAGCACAGGAGGTTCCAGCTCAACACAAAGGGGAACTTCTTTCCTGGAAGGGTCCCAGAGCCCTGGCACAGGTTGCCTAGAGAGGTTGTGGAGTCTCCTTCTCTGGAACCTTTCCAGCCCTGTCTGGATGTGTTCCTGTGTGCCCTGAGCTGGATTGTCTGGTCCTGCTCTGGCAGGGGGGTTGGTCTCGATGATCTTTTTGGGTCCTTTCCAACCCCTGACATCCTGTGGTCCTCTGATCTTCCTCTATGAGACTGCTGAAACATGAAGGGATGAGGATCAGAGCTAAGCTTTGGCTACTATTAATATTTTTATTTATTTCTCAAAGTAAGAACCAACTACACCTTTGAAAAAAGTAACAAGAGAAACATAAATTCACTTCAAATTATAATTTATATGCCAATATTCTGGGATTGTTAAAAGCATACATATCTCCAAAACTTTTTTCTATTTTCTCCCCCCTCATTGGGTTTAAACTGGCAGAGAGGAGATTGAAACTGGATGTTAGGAGGAAGTTGTTTGCAGTGAGGGTGGTGAGACACTGGCACAGGTTGCCCAGGGAGGTGATCAAGGCCAGGTTGGATGAGACCTTGAGTGACCTGTACTAGTGGGAGATGTCCCTGCCTATGGCAGAAGGTTGGAACTAGATGAGCTTTGGGGTCCCTGCCAACCTTATCATTCTATGATTCTATGATTATTCTTCCTCAGGATAAGGTAGTGGATTGCATATAAATACCCACAGTGCAAGTGTCCTCCCATTACTTCACAAATCCTCAGCTTTCCTTTGCCTGCACTTGCACAAACTGTTACATATTTTGCTTACCATAAAATGCTGGGAAATGGTAAGCTGACAAATCAAATGACTAGCAACAAATTCCTCATGGTCCCATGAAATAATCAGTGGTCACAACATCTCTTCCACCCCTATCCACCCAGCCTTGTTATCTCTGCTCCTGGTGCTTTTAAGGGGAGCCTTCTTATCCAACGTTCTTTCCTCTTCAGATTGGCTCTGGAATTCCTTCTCCATCACACTTTGATTCCCTCATTTCCTATGATTACCCAAATCAGGTCCCATAGCTTCCCAGCTGGTATGTAAACATCTCCCCATTAGTAGTTTGGTGGGGTTAGATTTTGTGGGACTCTGTGGTGCTGGTTGATAAGATAGCAGGCAAGCAGCTATTTTCTGATTTCAAGATAGGGTATCTGTCCTGATGGGTTGTGTGGCAGTTAAAAAGTTCTAAAAACATTTGGATTCCCATTAGTACTCTGATGGCAGGGCGCAGATAAAACATGTCAAATTTTATCAATGTGTACAAAATTTCCCCAGTTCTTAAGGTGTAAACCAGGCCCTGCTACATCAAGCATTAATTCTTTAGGTAAACCCAAAGTCACTGAAATCAAGGGACCTGCAGGGTGGAGGAGACTGTATGAATACCAGGCATAGGCAGACTCTGGCCTCATTTCCAAAGCTGTTATCCAAGCAAGGACTGGTGGAAGCAGAGTGATCTCACTGCTGTTGGCAGAGTGGCCACCTTGAAGGGATTTCTCAGTGAGGAAGAAACTTTCAGCTGCAGAAGCTGACAGGCTGTACAGTTATAAATTGATTCTCTGATATCCTCAGTATCTGACCACCAAGCATGCTGCCTCACTTAGCCTTTCATGTGAGGTGTGATGGGAAAGCTTTCCTGACAGCATTTTCTAGCATTGTGGGCTGGCCACACACAAGAAGCATTTGTTTTCTGCTGAAATTAATGCTTATAGATAGCTACATCTCCAGAGATGATGGTCTACTTTACAACAAAATAGAATCATAGAACCATAGAATGGTAAGGTTGGAAGGGACATCAAAGCTCAGCCAGTTCCAACCCCCTGCCATAGGCAGGGACACCTCCCACTAGCACAGGTCACTCAAGGCCTCATCCACCCTGGCCTTGAACCCCTCCAGGGAGGGAGCAGCCACACCCTCCCTGGGCAACCTGTGCCAGTGTCTCGCCACCCTCACTGCAAACAACTTCCTCCTAGCATCCAGTTTCAATCCCCCCTCTGCCAGTTCAAACCCATTGCCCCTTGTCCTGTCATTATAAGCCCTTGTCAATAGTCCCTCCCCAGCCTTCCTGTAGCCCACTTCAGATATTGCAAAGATACTATAAGGTCTCCTTGAAGCCTTTTCTCCTCCATAGTCCATATCTATGGACTTGAGGAAGCACCTCCCTTCACATCTGTGGGAATGACTTTGGTATCTAGGCTAATATAGGCTCCTGGATGCTTTCTTCCTCAGCAGCATTTAAGAGTAGGCTCATAGCCAACTGTTCATGTTCATCCAGACTGAAGAACTGCAGTACTTTTTGCAAGTCTGTAATATTCTCCTCAGTTCCCTCCCATCAGTCTTCTTCTGACCTGGTATTATTAAGGTTATATTTATGTGGCCCTTAAGCAAGAGGCTATCACTCAGTACCAATGCAGTCATAGGTAAAAGGGGACAAAAAGAAGAGAAGGCTTCAAGGAGACCTTGTAGTGGCCTTCCAGTATCTGAAAGGGGCTTCAGGAAGGCTGGGGAGGGACTATTGACAAGGTCTTGCAATGACAGGATGAGGAATGGTTTTATACTGGCAGAGAGGAGATTGAAACTGGGTGTTAGGAAGAAGTTCTTTACAGTGAGGATGGTGAAGCACTGGAACAGGTTGCCCAGGGAGGTGATCTTTGATCACTTTCTGTGATTCTGTGCTCCACGACCTCCCTGGAGGTGTTCAAGGCCAGGTTGGATGAGACCTTGAGTGACCTGTACTAGTGGGAGATGTCCCTGCCTATGGCAGGAGGTTGGAACTAGATGATCTTCAAGGTCCCTTCCAACCTAAACCACTCTATGATTCTATAAAAGGTGTCTCAGACTCCAAATGAGCACAGAACACATGCCCAGCCCTTCACACTGCCAGTCTAAAACTAGCTATGGTGCAGCCACAAAAGCTTCAGTCTCAGCTTTGGGCAGCTAAACTCTTCCCATGTGCCCTTCACACCCCAGGGAAATCGTTACTCATCTCTAGTTATGAATAGTCAGAAACTGAACTACAGGTATATTTAAACCAGACATTGTTTATTCAAAAGAGAGAGGGAGAGACAGAAGATAGTGACACAGACAAGAAATAAAATAAAAGCCTGACCAGAGGTTTCCTAGGGGAATCTCAATATCATTGTGAAACAATGGTAGCAGCAACCTCCCATGGCACTGACTCTCTCCCTAATACCAACAGTCCCTGACAGGTTGTCCATAAGGGAGGATCCTTTCCTCTGTCTTCCAAAACATTTAGTACTCACTTCCAAGAAAAGGCAGGGGCAATTCTGCCCTGGCTCCCCCCTGGGCTCTGGCTGAGGAAGCAGCTCTGAACTGTGCTTATGTCAGCCACAGCAGTGGCTGCTGCTTGAGAACTACTTTAAATCAAGACATGTATCAGATGCATGGTCCTGCCAGCTCTGGCAGCTGTACCATCTGTCTCAGTCCCTATGATGGAGTAGACTCGGAGGGCTGCTGTAGCTCCCAGGAGTCCCTCTGCACAGAGCAGGACCCACTCCCTGGGCTCTGCCAGCAAAACACAAGGAATTAATCCATCTGAATGCCCTGGGGCAAAACCAAGGGTAATATCTGTTACAAACTGTTTCCCTCCATCTGCATCCCAGAGAAGGAAAACTTTATTTTGCTGCAGAACTAACAGTTTCATAACAGATGAGAGCCTTGGATTTAAAATCTACAAAGGCTTTGTAAAGTTCTACCAATTCCTTCTTTCTTGCATCTTCTGGCTGAAGTCTGGAGAAATTGTTATCACTTGCCCTTGGAATTCAATGTTTCTCTCTTTCCAGGCTGCCTGAAGGATCTTCTTATCTCTTATTTCCACTGAAGTCACAAGCATTGTGTTCTTGGAAGGAGTACCCTTGAGTTGGTGATGGGTGAGTATTTTACAGCATCAATCAATACAGGAAACATCCTTATTCTCTGGCAGCTCCTGAACAGCAAACTGTCATTTTTCTAGGAAAGCCACTAGATCTCTTCTGTCAGTTCCAGCTGAAGATACTCAGATTTATTCACGTGGAGGGTCTGGTTTAAATACTAGTTTGCTTTCTGAGAATTCCAGCTCTCTGAACACAGATGATATGGTTTAACAGATCTTTGTTTAACCTGCATGCAGAAGGCTTTTTTTTTTTTTTTTTTTTGTCCAAGCCATTGATCTGTGCAGTCAATCTGATTTCCTCCACATCAATGGAGAGCAGCAGTACTCCCTAACTTTGCTAGAAGCCAAACACCATCCATAAGACAAATCCAAGGTCTCCATTAGTAATCAGGATCTAAAGAAGCAGTGCTACTGCACCCTACTGATTCTTTTTCTTTCCCTCACTTCAGAAATCCTTAAGTCATTCATTGACAGGGATGTGGGGGGCAGAGTGGGGGAGAAGAGAGTATTGGCACAAAAGATGTGCAATGATATGCCATTTAATAGAATTGATTCAACACTCTGAGGTACTTTTATGATCCAGAGTAAAAGCCCAGGGCTATAATGGCTTTGCAATATGCAGAGCTATAAATTATTAATTTTACTGGGGGATCATCTCAGTAAATAGACAGAGGAGGGCAGAAAAACTGCATTCTGCTTCTGCCCCCACCACTGACCTGTGCTGTTTGTGCCTCCCAGCCCCCTCCTTACTTTGTGTATTTAGATTGGGGGCGGAGGGACACAGCATGCGGTTAAAAAGAGGTTTCAATCTCTCAAGACTACTTACACTGCCAGTTACTACTGCACATAAATTCAAGACAAAGAGCATGTGTGAGATGCTGCAGTGGTTCCTGGATATGCACCCAAAGGATGCACATCATTTCCCAGCACGGTGTGGTGGGGAACACTGCATACCTGACTGCTTTCTACATGTTTGCCTCTGAACAAGTTGCAGCCAGCAAGGGTAACTGCAGAAGAGGAGAGAAATTTATTCCCTCTCCTTTGGGGGTTGTTTATACAGAGCTGAGGAAGTGGGGATGGTGTTACAGCTGTCCTGCTCTTTTTAATATCAGCTGTGAGTGGCAGAGGNCTGGTTGATTCTATGATCCTAAGCCTGCCTCTGCCGTTGGGTGCAGAAGGCCTGGCTGGGCAAGCTGTGTCTCTGCAGAAGGCATAGAGATGGGGACAGCTCCCCAGGGAAATGAATGTCAGCATGGCTGAGGTCTGTTAGGATAAGAAACAAGGTGATGTGTGGGCAGAACATCTGATGGCAAATTATTTTCTAGGAGACTTTAAATATAAAAGCTGACAATCTCTACTGAATGCAACAGCATGAGGACCATATTGTCACTATATCCATTAACATCTTCTGGTTAATACTTAATTATAGTTATTAATTGTCTCCTCTTCCACTGTTATTTTCCCCCTAGAATTAATTTCTTCATTTCTCTTCCTGGTTTTGCTTTCTGTTGCTCACTTTCCCCTCTCTCTTTCCAATTTTGTGAATGCTTTGAGACTGCAATAGGTTTGTGTAAAAACAAAGCATTCCTCGCTGAGTGCCTGCTAAGATGTAATTCCTTGTTAGAACATGTCAGGTGGATTCCAGGAGTGACATCCTCACTGGTAATTCTGAGATCTCACTGTGCTGAAGATAAGGAGTATGAAGAAGTCCACAGATTCCCCCTGTGTGACCCTCAGGTGCTCAAAACAAGGTGGGAGACAGGAGGGATGAATTCTGCTGGGTCACCTCCATGCCACATCAACCCTTTCTTTTCATTGCACCTGCAGAGAAGCAGTAGCTCAGGGGATGATGGAAATGGTGAATTACCTCATAGTAGCCTTCCAGTATCTGAAGGGGGCTACAGGAAGGCTGGGGAGGGACTATTGACAAGGTCTTGCAGTGATGAGACAAGGGGCAATGGGTTTGAACTGGCAGAGGGGAGATTGAAGGTGGATGTTAGGAGGAAGTTGTTTGCAGTGAGGGTGGTGAGACACTGGCACAGGTTGCCCAGGGAGGTTGTGGAGGACAGAATCACCCAACTTGATCAAAGATCAAGTTGGGGGATTCTGTCCTCCCCAACCTCCCTGGAGGTGTTTAAGGCCAGGCTGGATGAGGCCTTGAGTGACCTGTACTAGTGGGAGGTGTCCCTGCCTATGGCAGGGGGTTGGAACTGGATGATCTTTGAGGTCCCTTCCAACCTTACCATTCTATGATTCTATGAATTCTCTACCAGCTCCCCTACCCCAGGGGCACTACCTTCATCTGTGAGTACTTTCTGTGCAACCCAGCTCTAGTATCTCGTTGCAGGCTGGATCTTCATCAGGAGTAAATCAGTTTAGCTCCACTGACTGCAGGGAAATCATATCAGTGTAGATCAATTTGGGATGTGATAAAATCTCCTTGAAACTAATTGAAGTGGACTTCATTAGGAAACTTTCAAGAGCCTATAAATTGATTAAAATGAGGAGGTTATTATTTGAAGTAAATTGCAAGAATCACATCCACAGAAATTTTTACCTTTCCCCATTTACAAATTAGGCACAAATGAGTTGCCAATTTGTCAGATATTATTTTAAGTCAGTGAAAATTGTATGAGTAATTTAATCCTCAAATTGTGCATCTTCAGGACTTATTAAAAATTTGGTATTCAGAGCCTCAGATATTTATTTTTGTTTTGCCTGAACATACAGATCAGTGATGGATTTCTGCTCATTAGTATGAATTTTATGTTGTTGCACATAAGATTTACTGCGCCATAAATAATATCAGCAAACTCATTTGTTAGCATAGCCTGACAAAATGAACACAAAAAGAGTATAAGCACAGCTGAACACAATGTAGTTAGGAACTGGATAGTCACAAAATCTGACCTTTTCAAAGCTTCTTTGTATGAGTCTGGTGTTAGTATGCTGAGGAGTAGTCAAACCTCTAATATATTTTGGTGAAAAACTGTGAATTTATGTTCCTTTGCACCTTTGCAAATAGGCTCAAAGGGAATTGAAAGTGTATGCTGATGAGAAGCTGAGAAAGTAACAGCTGGGCAAGAGGCAGAGACAAAGAGCCAGGCAGGAGATGAATCTTGGGAATGTATGGGGAAAATAATAAAGTAAATTCCATCTGCGGACATGTCGTGGTCAGAGGGAGGCAGCACCTGCTCTGAGACCACAGGGTGAGCCAGGAGACAAAATAGCTGTGGCTGGTTAGAGAGGTGGTTAGAGAGGTTAGGAGTTGTCTTCTTTTTTCCCACCCTTACTCCCAGGCTATGTCCATTTCTTGCCATGGGGCTCCCTTTTCTTCCAGGAATTTGTAGCAGCCATAGCATCTTTCTGGAGGTTTTCCAGACATGAAGCAGCTCTGGGATGACCCAAGCCTCTGCAGGGAGTTCTTGGGGCTTTGTAGCTCTGTGGTGGTTTGGGAGTTCCCTACGCCCCTCCCACGCTATGAAAATCCCCCAGACTAGACTCAGCCTGCTGGCAGTTAAGGACTGAAGCTCTATTTACAGCTCAGCACAATGTACAAGCAGAGATATACACAACAGACAGGAATAGTTACAGACATATGCAAGTTAAAGGTAATACAGAAACACAATTCCCATCCCAGAAATCAGAGTCCCCAGGAGGGGCTCCCAACCACCCTTCCACCTTCTTCCCACCCCTATACCTTACCCCAGGGTCTGCCTTACATGCAAGGTGAGTTTAGAGGANCCCCACCTGCAGTCCTGTGTGCAGTTCTGGAGCCCCCAGCACAGGAAGGACATGGAACTGTTGGAGCCAGTCCAGAGAAGGCCACGAAGATGCTGAGAGGGCTGCAGCAGCTCTGCTGTGAGGACAGGCTGAGAGAGTTGGGGCTCTGCAGCCTGGAGAAGAGAAGGCTTCCAGGAGACCTTGGAATGGCCTTGGAGGGGCTACAGGAAGGCTGAGGCTGCCCAGGGAGGTTGTGGCTGCTCCCTCCCTGGAGGTGTTCAAGGCCAGGTTGGATGAGGCCTTGAGTGACCTGTTCTAGTGGGAGGTGTCCCTGCCTGTGGCAGGGGGTTGGAACTGGATGATCCTTGAGGTCCCTTCCAACCTTCCCATTCTATGATTCTATGATTCTATGATTCTATGATTCTATGTGCTCAACTTCCTTTCAGGCTTTCTGTTCTTCCTCCTCCTTTGATACTCCAGAATGTATCTTTTCCTAGATTATTTTTACTGAAAGATGAGAAAAATGCAGAGCCTTGCATTTTGCAAAGCATTTGCAACCTCAGCTGAGAAGCGAGTCACAGACATTTCCAAACAACACTGTGGGATTAGTGGCTGTAATTTGTAGCCATAGTTTGTGGAAGAAAGAAGAAACTAGTTGTAAGTATGTGTGGTTGGCAATCTTTCTCAAGGAAAGAAAACCAGAAATACTGTCAAGGAAAAACGAAGCTTGAAAGACTTTTAGGAGAGAGGGAGTAGCTGATAAACACAGAAAAGGAGGAGGTGGGGATACCCTGGAGAAGCTGTGTCCTCTTGGACAGAGCCTGTGTTTGGAATCCCTCTGAGATGAGGCTGTTTGGGCAGCCCACTGTTGATAAATAAAACATTCACAAACTAGGTCAAGATTAGACCTATGAGACTAACAAAACTGGATGATGAACAGCTCTTTCATGTTGTTGAATAAATACACCAAGACTCGTGAGCTGAAACTATTAAAAATTGCTTGTTGCTAACTTTAAAAGTCCTGGGGGAAAATGAGTGCCCTATGGAAGAAATCTCTGGAAAAATTCTTCAGGAAGAATAAGTATCCAGAGTACTGATGCAGAATTTTGGCTGAAATTGTTCAGCTTCAGGAGCATGAATTTTTCAACAATTTTAGTAAGTGTTAAAGAATTTGCAGAGATGCATTTAACACACACAGCTTCCACAATAGACCTAAAACTGGAAAATAAATGAAAAGCCATCAATTAGGAATAAAACTAATTAAACTTGAAATGAGTAATGGTCTTTTGTGTATTGTAGGCTGGATGGTAGGAAGAAATTCTTTGCAGAAAGAGTGACTGGGCATTGGAATGGGCTGCCCAGGGAGGTGGTGGAGTCACTGTCCCTGGAAGTGTTTAAAGAGACTGGATGTGGCACTTGGTGCCATGGTTTAACTGATGAGATGATGTTGGGTGATAGGTTGGACTTGATGATCTCGAAGGTCTTCTCCAGCCTTCAAGATTAATTTTGTGATTCTGTGATTCTGTATCACAGAATTAAGCAGGTTGGAAAAGACCTCTAGGATCATCAAGTCCAACCTAGCACCTAACACCTTCTAATTAACTAACCCATGGCACTAAGAGTCTCATGCAGCCTCCTCTTAAACACCTCCAGGGATGGGGACTCCACCACCTCCCTGGGCAGCCCATTCCAATGCCAATCACTCTCTCTGGCAACAACTTCCTCCTAACATCCAGCCTGAACCTGCCCTGGCACAACTTGAGGCTGTGTCCTCTTGTTCTGTCCCTGGGTGCCTGGCAGCAGAGCCCAACCCCACCTGGCTACAACCTCCCTTCAGGTAGCTGCAGAGAGCAATGAGGTCTGCCCTGAGCCTCCTCTTCTGCAGGCTGCACACCCCCAGCTCCCTCAGCCTCTCCTCGCAGGGCTGTGCTCCAGGCCCCTCCCCAGCCTTGCTGCCCTTCTCTGGAAACCTTCCAGCACCTCAATATCTTTCTTAAACTGAAGGGCCCAGAACTGGACACAGCATTAAGATGTGGCCAGCATAATCTATATGACTCAATCTATACAGTTTACAGGACTGTCAGATCTATTGCCTGAGCTGGGCAAAGCAGATGCCAGCACAGTAAAGGGATGTTATTGAATCAGACCTGCCCCAGGCCACTTGTCTGGTTTCCACCAATATTCACAGCCATGTTTTAGGCAGCATGGTTTGCACTCTGTCCCTGGGGCTGGGAACTGGGATGGTGCATTGAGAACTGTTGGCATTGAGAACTGATGGTTCATTGAAAATGTTGGTGTGGTTTAGCTCTAGATCCAGACAGTGCAGGACTGCTGTAGGACTATTACGGCACTTCAGTTAAGCTGTGGAGTTATTAATGTTTCATTTCTCATTCTACTGTCTGTGTGCCCTTGCTGTTACTCTCACACACTACTAACACCTTGATCTCAATTCCTCTACAGTCTTAAGGACAAAAACCTTTCAATAACCTAACTGAAAGGCTATTCAATCTCCCTCATGAGGCAACCCAGTTCTCAATCCAAGTGGCTCTGGCTGCTATGCCAATACAGAGGACCAAGCTGGTGTTTGCAAGCTATACCTCAAGGGTATATATACCAGAGCTAGTCAGTCCCTGGATTTTCATTGAGACTGAAGGCATTGGTGTGCTGCAGAATGTGCTATATGCTTCCAAGATGTACTTGTGAAAAACACTCCTGCAGCTTGGGTTGCTTCAGCATGTGCAAATAATATTTACTGAGTTGTAAGTTCTGAAAGCAAAGTGTTATTAAACACAGGGGACTCACAGATTTACACATTCACAGATTTACACATTCACAGAACAGAGTTTTAACTCAGTCTGACAATGGCAAACTTTATGGAGGTGAAAACTTTTCTTCATACCTTCCTTGATTTGTGACAATACACTTTATTGTTTCCCTATTCATTTATGGATGAATACAGATGAGTCTGACTGGCATTAGTGAGCAGGCACTAATCTGAGACACGAGGTAAAGTGTTGGCAGTTGGCACCCAATTACCTGTGCTATATCCTTCAGAAAGTTGCCTGGCTCTCACAGCTCCTTTCTCCCTGCGTTTCGCTTGCAGGTTGAGCTTTGCCCAGCAGGACCAGTCTCTGCATTTGCCAGCAGACAACGTCTGCTTGAGGAGCAGGGGAAATTGCCGTCTGTAACCACGAAGTCGTAGCAGGCTGGCTACTGACATCGATCAGTACTGCTGGTGACACTCACAAGGCTTTTTTTACACCTGATTAAGCCTCCCGGGCTTGTTTGAGCAGCTGCCCGATCCAGCCGGCACGAACAGCCGGTGGGTGGCAGCTCATGCCCAGTGATGGGGAGCTAACCGTTCCCCAGCTGGTTTGAATATCCGCTTTCAGAGAATTAACTTCGGGAGGCAGCTTGGCCTGCTTGCGACCCTCGGCGGGTGGACGGAGCTCGGAGCCCGGCGGGGCGGGCACCGCCAGAGGTCGCTGTGCGGCCTGCACTGAGCCTTCGGCGCTGCCAGCCTGCGGCCGCCGGACGCTGTCGTCGGCAGTGCTCTTCGCGTCGGTTGCAGGTAAAAGGAGAGTGTCGGCGCTTACGGGTCATGGGTTTGCCGAGAAATTCCGACAAAATACGGCACGGGTCCCCTTTGCACGGGACAACTCACTGCTCTGTGTAGTGACACANGTGGGTGTTGGTCTCCTCTTCCAAGCAGCAAGTGGTAGGACAAGAGGAAATGGCTTCCAGTTCTGCCAGGGCAGGTGTAGGATGGACATTAAGAGAAATTTCTTCATTGAAAGGGTTGCCAAGCACTGGAACAGCATTTCCAGAGAAGTGGCTGAGGTGTTGAAAAGGCATGTAGATGTGGCACTTAGGGACATGGATTAGTGATGAACATGGCAGTGCTAGTGGTTGACCTCTACAACACTGAGATTTAGATTGGCAGATTGGCAATAGAACTGGCAGATAAGGATTCTGTAGAAGCCACTTGATGTAATTTTTAGCCAGTTGCCTGTTGTTGAGGCTAACATTTATTTGAGGGATTATGCTGTGGTGGTACCAGTGCTGCTGGTGGTGGCCCCAGCAGTGGTATCCATCGTGGTGGTGATACTAATGGTGGTACTGGAAGGACTGTGACAGAAAAGATGTTTGTGTGCCTGACCTGAACTGCAGCCTCCTGACCGTTTCCAGGATAGAGAATACTTGACAGGGCTGGAAATGGTCTCTTAGCTGCTTTGGTTTGTAACAGGACACTTTGATGAGTAACTGTATGTACTCCTTCAGTATGGCATCTTCAACATACAGCCACACTGATGTTTAACTGAATCTTGGACCCTGTCAAACCAATTTTTAAGTAGCTATACCTGCAAAATATCCTCCCCTGCACATAAGAAAACGAAGAGCTCACTTACAGTCTTTCAAGCTCTATCATGAACACTTAGAGCTTCCTACCTCCATCCTTTGCTCATGTCTCCCTTTTCTCACTGAAATATTTGAATGCCTTCCAGTGACACATTAAATGAACTTCAAGGAGATGTGTCACATGTTGTTTTTTCCATCTTTCTCTCATCCCTTCCTCGTGGAAAAATATTTATCCAACTTGTTGATTCATGTAGTTATGAAAGGTAACTAGCAGCATTTGAAGCAGTGTTTCACCTTTCATCCAGCAAGTCTTTTAGAGGCAGAAAGGTAGGGATTGAAGTATGAGAAACCTGTTCCAAAATCCAGAGTATCCCAGGTTTCTTCACATCTACAAAACCAGAGCAGAAACTAAGCCATCATACCCATCCAATTGTTTTTCAGCCATATAACAGGAACCAAAGCATATATAAGCAGAATTGACAGTGTCTTTCTGTACTGGCATTAAATATGACTTCAGAAGAGTAAAGAGAAAGGACGTAGGCATAAAGAGACTCACAAAACTGGTTTAGAAGCAATGCTAAAAGGAGTTACTGTGTGTGTTGCCCTCAAGCTATCCTAGGGTGCCCAGCAGAATAATTAGGGAGCATTGTGCTGCTTGGCCAAGCCTCTGTTATGTGCTCCCCTCAGCAGAGAGGGAAAGGACAGGCTGCTGGCCTTAATGGTTGCATACTGACAGCAGTTTTAAAAGGAATAAATGGCAGGGAAGTGTCCAACTAAGAGTGGCTTTCAGGAGAAACTACTGAGTTTAATAAAAAGAAATCACATGGCATCTCATCTGGCAAGGTGGACCTCAAGGTACGCATTAGCTGGCTGCTATCCCTGTTCAGTGGGTGAGCTACCTACCTGCCAGCAAAGCACTTCATTAAGACACCATAAACGTGTGGCTATGCCCACTTAAAGTATGTATGAGTAGCAAAGCTGGCACACCAGCTTCAGGCCACCACAACCCTACTCCTCACTTAGATCCAGAGGGCATTTCCTGCTGAAAGTGAGACTGAGCCTTAGGGGAGTTTGAGGTTCTGCACCTTCTCAGACTGGAGAAGTGTGCACCTCACACAACCCAGGAAAGTCCCATAACCACTGGGGTGAAAGGAGTATTTAAGGAACATATTTCTCCTCCTGCTGTTGCAGCACTGCCTCTGTGGGTAATGCAAAACCAAAAACGGGGGGGTCAAACAAATGGGAGTGCTGTAAGAGAGGGTGTGAGTGGAACTTAATGACATGGATTGTCTGTGCATTTCATGCTAAACATTTGTTAGATTACAAGAATAGAAATAACCCAGGGAACAAATCCCCATTTTGTTTTGGTTTTTGGTTTTATTCCTGTTGAGCTGACAAGTTCTTATCACTGCTGATGCTTATTTTGGGATCTGACAAATGAATAAAAGCCATGTTCTTAGGCATGGAAAAAATTCAAGTGAGACATTACAGGAAACTTTAATGGTCATGAAGTGTGCAGCCTCTCCAATTTGGCTGACAAAATCACTTCAGCTGACAGCTTCCATTGTTAAAGATGTAATGGGCTTAAAAAGAGATAGGAAGCAAATTATAGGCTCTCTGCAAATCAAACCCACCCAGCACATTTCTGTGGTACACAGCAGGCATTTTTGTAGGTCTCAGGGTAGAAGGCAGGCTGCACCTGCAAGAGGCTGATGCGAGATGCTCGCTTGTGAGATGAAAACAATAAATTGTCAAAAATATTTTGCAGGGACATGGAATTAAAACTTGCAAACTTTTACATTCACAGTGTTTTCAGAATTTATTTTTTTGGACTGTATCACCTGGCATGCATATCTGAAAGGCTGTTCCATATCCTCCTTGGATAGCACACTGTAGTTTTAGCCTAAATTACTCGTGGCTGCCTTGCTTAGTGTGCTGGTTTGAGGCTAACTGGAATATTTTAATGGAGAAAATTATATTATAGGCTGTGAAAAGGAAACAATGGTGATGTCTGCTTCACTCATAGGCTTGCTGAGATGTTTAAGAGTAAGTACTAAAACCATAGATAACTCAGTGTCTCTGGGGCACAGTGTCTTGGGCGGTCTAGCTTCTGGCTTCTCCTCTCTGCCAATTAGTCTCACTAACCAATTTTTCTTCTAACGCCCCTGGCCAATCCTCCAAACTCACCTTGCATGTAAGGCAACCCTTGGGGTAAGGTATAGGGGTGGGGAGAAGGTGGAAGGGTGGTTGGGAGCCCCTCCTGGGGTCTCTGATTTCTGGGAGGGGAGTTGTGTTTCTGTATTACCTTTACCTTGTATATTTCTGTAACTATTCCTGTCTATAGTGTCTATCTCTGCTTGTACATTGTGCTGAGCTGTAAATAGAGCTTCAGTCCTTAACTTCCAGCTGGCTGAGTCTAGTCTGGGGGATTTTACAAAGTGTGGGGGGGCAGGGAACTCCCAAGCCATCACACTTAGCTAAGACAAATTTTATGTCACCTTTTCCCCTCGCCTCCACTTTTACTTTGAAAACTCCTTACTGGTAAAGCACTGGGAGCCAGTGGGAAGACAACAGAATGGATGAGGCTCTGGCCAGCCTGATCTAGNGTGGAACTTAATGACATGGATTGTCTGTGCATTTCATGCTAAACATTTGTTAGATTACAAGAATAGAAATAACCCAGGGAACAAATCCCCATTTTGTTTTGGTTTTTGGTTTTATTCCTGTTGAGCTGACAAGTTCTTATCACTGCTGATGCTTATTTTGGGATCTGACAAATGAATAAAAGCCATGTTCTTAGGCATGGAAAAAATTCAAGTGAGACATTACAGGAAACTTTAATGGTCATGAAGTGTGCAGCCTCTCCAATTTGGCTGACAAAATCACTTCAGCTGACAGCTTCCATTGTTAAAGATGTAATGGGCTTAAAAAGAGATAGGAAGCAAATTATAGGCTCTCTGCAAATCAAACCCACCCAGCACATTTCTGTGGTACACAGCAGGCATTTTTGTAGGTCTCAGGGTAGAAGGCAGGCTGCACCTGCAAGAGGCTGATGCGAGATGCTCGCTTGTGAGATGAAAACAATAAATTGTCAAAAATATTTTGCAGGGACATGGAATTAAAACTTGCAAACTTTTACATTCACAGTGTTTTCAGAATTTATTTTTTTGGACTGTATCACCTGGCATGCATATCTGAAAGGCTGTTCCATATCCTCCTTGGATAGCACACTGTAGTTTTAGCCTAAATTACTCGTGGCTGCCTTGCTTAGTGTGCTGGTTTGAGGCTAACTGGAATATTTTAATGGAGAAAATTATATTATAGGCTGTGAAAAGGAAACAATGGTGATGTCTGCTTCACTCATAGGCTTGCTGAGATGTTTAAGAGTAAGTACTAAAACCATAGATAACTCAGTGTCTCTGGGGCACAGTGTCTTGGGCGGTCTAGCTTCTGGCTTCTCCTCTCTGCCAATTAGTCTCACTAACCAATTTTTCTTCTAACGCCCCTGGCCAATCCTCCAAACTCACCTTGCATGTAAGGCAACCCTTGGGGTAAGGTATAGGGGTGGGGAGAAGGTGGAAGGGTGGTTGGGAGCCCCTCCTGGGGTCTCTGATTTCTGGGAGGGGAGTTGTGTTTCTGTATTACCTTTAACTTGTATATTTCTGTAAATACTTCTGTATATAGTGTCTATCTCTGCTTGTACATTGTGCTGAGCTGTAAATAGAGCTTCAGTCCTTAACTTCCAGCTGGCTGAGTCTAGTCTGGGGGATTTTACAAAGTGTGGGGGGGCAGGGAACTCCCAAGCCATCACACTTAGCTAAGACAAATTTTATGTCACCTTTTCCCCTCGCCTCCACTTTTACTTTGAAAACTCCTTACTGGTAAAGCACTGGGAGCCAGTGGGAAGACAACAGAATGGATGAGGCTCTGGCCAGCCTGATCTAGGGTAGGGTGTCCCTGCCCATGGCAGCAGGGTTGGAACTAGATGATCCTTTGGTCCCTTCCAACCCTGACTGATTCTATGATTCTGAGGAAGCAACAGGATAGAGGCACAGCTGGAACCAGACAGAAGGCCCTGGCTGCTTCATTCAGTGTCTACTCCAGTCCCTCCAGGGATGCTGCAATTACAGGCAGGGGGTGGAAAGTGTTTCAGCATCTGCTGCACAGAGATGAGGGTGCAAGTTCCCTCCTGACCTCTTTCTCCACTTGGTAGTAGCAACAAGGTTGTGACTGGCTGTGTTGGCAATCATGTGCCATCACCATCTGATTTAAAGCTGCCATTAAAAATGGCAGACAGAGCTCATTCCTTGTGCAGCTCTATTCGAAACAGCACTTAACTGTGCTGAGTGAATGCTGATGAATGTTCTTTAATTAAAGGGCTATAATAAAAAACACAGAACATCTGTGCCAAGGTGCTAAGTAATCTGTCTAAACAGATGTCTAATTTTAAGTTCAGTCATGTTACAGAAATATTATATAAAATTTTCAGAGGGGAAATAGAGTTGCTGCTTTTTGTGTGTGCATTGTAGTTCTCTCTACTCCATGCAGATATTCTCAGCCTGCACTGGGTTTTAATTGCAGGTCAGCAAGCTATCCTCCTTTGGGCATCCAGTCAAGCAGTGGACATGCTCTGTTGGTAGAAGAGTAAAAACATTTTCTCTTTTTCTTTTATGATGAATTTAACATGCTGGTATTTATTACTTCTAAAGTGCTGGAAACAAATACGCATGCGGGCATGAACTTGGTTTGCAAAAAAACATTTGGGATTGCCTGTATTGCAAGCAATCTTTTTCAAAAAGTGGCATTTATGTGAAGGAAGTGACCTTGTAAACAGCTCTGCAGTGCACCACCAGTCTCTTCTTTCAGTAGGGAGCCAGCGGGCTCCGGTATAGCCTGGCCAGTGACCTTGAACACACCAAACTGCAACATAATCTGAACTCAGCATCAGAGAGACAGCAGCTGAGCTCCTCCAGCTCAGGTATCTCCCACAAAACACAGCACAAGATTTGATGCTGTAAAAGATCAGGCAAAAAAGGACCAAGCTTCTTTCCAGGAATGTTCAGGCTGATATTCATAAGCCAGACTCATAGAATCATAGAATGGTTTAGGTCAGAAGGGACCTCAAAGATCATCTAGTTCCAACCCCCCACCATAGGCAGGGACACCTCCCACTAGCACAGGTCACTCAAGGCCTCATCCAACCTGGCCTTGAACACCTCCAGGGAGGAAGCAGCCACAACCTCCCTGGGCAACCTGTGCCAGTGTCTCACCACCCTCACTGCAAACAACTTCCTCCTAACATCCAGTTTCAATCTCCCCTCTGCCACTTCAAACCCATTGCCCTTTGTCCTGTCATTGCAAGCCCTTATCAATAGTCCCTCCCCAGCCTTCCTGTAGCCCCCTGCAGATCCTGGAAGGCTACTCGAAGGTCTCCTGGAAGCCTTCTCTTTTCCAGGCTGCAGAGCCCCAACTCTCTCAGCCTGTCCTCATAGCAGAGCTGCTGCAGCCCTCTAATCATCTTTATGGCCTCTGGACTCACTCCAGCAGTTCCATGTCCTCCCTGTGCTGGGAGCTGCAGAACTGCACACAGGACTGCAGGTGGGGTGTGAGGAGAGCAGAGCAAAGGGGCAGAATCCCCTCCCTTGCCCTGCTGCCCACACTGCTCTTGCTGCAGCCCAGCACACAGTTGCTGTCTGGGCTGCACTCACACTGCAGCCTTATCTTGAGCTTTTCATCACCCCAAACTGTACCTGTGTTCCTTCACTCTGTTTATTTTATATGCTTGTGTTCAAAAAAGAAGTAGACTGGTAGAGCTGCTGCTCCTCCTGTCACTGAAACCTTCCCAGACCTACCAGTCACTAAGAAATATGATCACACCTTCTACCTTTAGATAAAGATTTCTTTTCACTTTTAAGGCTCTCTCTGCTTCCACTCCAATCTTGGTATCACAACTCATCTTGGGGCAAAGTGCTAGTAGCTCCAGTAGACTTTTGCTGCAAGGTCAGAACTCTGGAAATGCTTAAAGGTCACCTGGCACTGGTGGAGCATGGGGTGCCCTGGGCAGCAAGGCACACTTTGTACAGTTTCAGTAAAAGACTTTTTGGGATAAAGTCCTCTGCTTAAAAAAAAGAGTTTCAGAAGTTCTATGCTAAAAAAAAAAAAAGAGCTTCACTTCACATGTCACATTCTGCTGCAGTTTTCCAGAAACCCAGAGAAATAAAACCATGTTTTGATTGCACTTCCTAATGGCTGAAGCTAAAGTTCATTGCTCACTACCCTCCAGGGGGAATAACATGAAGAATGGTAGTGGGGGAAAATGGAAGGAAGAAGTTCTCTAAGCAGGGAAATGTCAGCCTCGCTTGCAAACCCAAATTATAATGAGGCAGAAGGTGCCAGAAGACCTGTTGCCTACCATTCTTAATGAAGGATGTGTAGCTTTTTCCAAAGGAAAGTGGAAATGACCCTGACACCCCAAGCCAGTGGTCCCTGGAGCCATAATCAGGAAAAAAAAAAATGCAGGGCAAATAAAGTTCCATATGTTCTGGTGGAAAATTGAGTCAGGAGGGTGAGAGGTGTAAAAAGAGAAGTAGTCTGTTTACAGGGGAAAATTCAGATTTCAAAGTTCAGTTGTCAGGACAGAAATGATGCATACCAATGACTACAGGGAAGGGATTGAGGAGATGTGTGCAGCACAGATGGAGCCCTATGCAGGTCAGAAGGGCAAATCCAAGCGTGGGGAGAGAAAGAAATTAGGGCAATGGTGAGTGAATCCTCAGGAGAAGTGGCAGAGGTGAAGAAACTGCTGGGATCAGGAAATGCAGATGAGGCTGGAATCTGAAGTGGTTTGTGCCCTACTTTCCCAGTGGTCCAGGTGATCCTAAGGTCCTCTAGATGGGCTGAAAGGTTGTCTTCCTCTACACTACAGCTACTGCATAGTTAGGTTATCTCAGGCACATTTTCTTCCTGCATGACAACTTTTCCTAAGTGGGTTTAAGGGTTTTTTTCCCCCATGTTTGTCCCAGATTTTTCCTGGCACACAGCAGCACGATCAGAGTAGTTGTCCTGCTGGGGCAAAATGGGCCCTGAGCACTTGCTTGCAGTGCTAATACCCTGTCTGTTTGGCTGGGTTTCAAATTTCTCTCCTGCCAGTGGTCCATTTTGCCTCGAGGAGCAATTGAAGGGGTTTTGCTCTGGAGGGGCTTATGCTCCTCCTCCTCTGGTGGGTGTTGCAGGCTAGCCCCGGGGGACACGTGACTCCCTCCCAGGCTTTGTTGGTTTTTTTCGGCAGCATGTCCAGGCTCTGCTACCCTCTCTGCCTCGTGGTTGCATCGAGAACATAAAATTGGAATTGTAACTTCCTCGTTTATCATTTCAGCGCTGATCAGTGAGTAAATGTGGCTACTAAATCTGTTGGAGTCTCTGGTTTTCCCGCCAATAGCCCTGTCCAGGGCAAAGGGAATCCGGCTGGCAGCGGCGATTGCTGCTCCTTAACCCTTGGATATTTGTAGTTCCTTATTCCTTCCCTAAATCACTTTGAAGGGGCCTTCCTCTATACCTTTTGTGTAAGCAATTCCCGACTGGGTATTCGAACCTTACCTAATTGTAAATAGTTCACTGTTTAGGGGTGTGTATTTGTTTGGTGTGGGAATTCGTGTTAATAAAGTTTAAATATTTAATATTTCCCGAGTATTAAATTTGAATATTCATAACAGTAGTTCCTCAGGCATTCCCACCTATGTGCTCTATGTCTCCAAATCCTGAGCAATTCTCCTGCAAAGCAATTTCAGAAAGAAGCAGCTGTGTTGTTTCAGCACATACTCAAAATCCAGGTTGTCCCAGTCCTGTCTGTATTCACAGTATGTGAACAGTGGGGGTCAGTATGAAGTAACCGTGGAGGCACTGCACAGTCTGTGCCAGTCACATCTTTCCATACAGATCTTTAAAAAAAGGCTGAGGTTTGCTTATATTCCAGGGTTTGGGTTTGGTTTTGGGGTTTTTTTGTGAAGAGATGTAGAATTAACTCGTGCTTCTGGCTGTTGATCAAGTAGGCTCCCATTGCCTCCTAGGAAAGCATTACTGAGGCATGCAGCAAAAAAGCAGTGTGTCCAATTTAATTATTTTCTTCTTCAAATGCTTCTAGGCCATTTTCTTATGCTGCCTCCACGTGGGGGTTGGTTATGCCTGTGCCCCATTTCCTGCCTTCTATATAGTCATGCTCTGTGACCTGCCCCACAATACCAAAATAGAAACCCCTCCAAGGAATTAACTGTTGCTCCAAGGAAATACCAGCTCAGCCAGTAACAGTTCTCTGCATGTGGTAGCAATAAAAGGGGGCAGGCAGATGACCCAGCACAATGGGAGGACAGAGCATGACAGTCAGCTGGGTGGGATGTCTCAGAGGCTGCCTGGCTTGCTGTCCTGGCTGGGCTGCCAGAGCCCTGGTGCATGTGAGCAGAGCCTAATAGCTGCCTCTGATTTACGTCTGCGGCAGCAAGAAGTGCTGGGCAGCAAGGAGTAAGTGTCCTGTGTGAGGAGGGGGAATGCCTTGATGGAATTGCCCCTTAATTTAAGAAAGATGTTGAGGTGCTGAAAGGTGTCCAGAGAAGGGCAGCAAGGCTGGGGAGGGGCCTGGAGCACAGCCCTGTGAGGAGAGGCTGAGGGAGCTGGGGGTGTGCAGCCTGCAGAAGAGGAGGCTCAGGGCAGACCTCAGTGCTGTCTGCAGCTACCTGAAGGGAGGTTGTAGCCAGCTGGGGTTGGGCTCTTCTGCCAGGCAACCAGCAACAGAAGGAGGGGACACAGCCTCAAGCTGTGCCAGGGGAGATCTAGGCTGGGTATTAGGAGGAAGTTGTTGCCAGAGAGAGTGATTGGCATTGGAATGGGCTGCCCAGGGAGGTGGTGGAGTCCCCATCCCTGGAGGTGTTAAAGAGGAGGCTGCATGAGGCACTTAGTGCCATGGGTTAGTTATTAGGTGTTAGGTTATAGGTTGGACTTCATGATCTTGAAGTTCTTTTCCAACCTGATTAATTCTGTGTGAATGAGAGGAAAGGAGATGAGCTAGAAAAATGGTCACTTGATTTTAGACTAGATTTAGACTGGATGTTAGGAGGAAGTTCTTTCCAGTGAGGGTGGTGAGGCACTGGAACAGGTTGCCCAGGAAGGTTGTGGCTGCTTCCTCCCTGGAGGTGTTCAAGGCCAGGTTGGACGAGGCCTTGAGGAACCTGTGCTAGTGGGAGGAGGTGTCCCTGACTATGGCAGGGGGTTGGAACTAGATAATCCTTGAGGTCTCCTTCCAACCTTACCATTCTATGATTTTATAGTGCCACTGATCCTGTCAGGATGTGTGGGGTAGACAATCTGATGGGTTAGGGTTCTACAGAGTGCACCTTGGAGCTTTCCACAGTGCTCCTTAATTGATCCAAGTGCAAATGGAAACCTGGTTCCTTGGGCTGTGGAGCTGCAAGCAGCTGCACAAATGAGCAGCTGTGTCTCTTCTCCCATTGCCATGTCTGAATGGTATGTGCTTGTGGAGCCTCTAGGCTTGGATGGTTCTTGGTCTTCATGACTGTTCATCATCGTTCAAGCTACATCAGCCTTTGTCATTTGAAGGGTAATAGCACAAAGCATTACAAACTTATGCTAACTGCATACAGTTCCTGCAAACACACTGCTGCTGGGTTGTTGGGGTTTTTTTATTGTACTCTTCACAGACATTCATACAGCTTTATTCAAGTCTGCCACAAGTGTTACCTACAATGTGACTCTCTCCTAACTGATTACAGCCTGGCTGCTTAGTGATCTGAGAGCATTTCTTGTTTTCCATAAAGGCAGGCATAGGAAATGCCTTATTAGTGTATTCCATTACTGGAACTGGTTTGCAACTTAGCTTAAATAAATTTCAGAACAGCAAGCTTTCTAGAGCAAGGATATATAGTTTGTTTGGGGTTTTGCCCCTTTTTTGTGTAGTTTCTAACACAATGGAGTTCAAATCCCTGATGTGTGCTGTATTGCAGACCTACAAATTACTGTGGTTTTTTTGGTAGTACAGAGAACAGAGTAGAGAAGAAGAAGATGAAGCTTTACTACTAAGAGCAGCACAGAGGAAATTACTCAGAGGAGGATTCTAGTGCACCTGAGTTTGCAGGTAGCATGAATGGCTTCCTACAGGCTTCTTTGTCTTCATGCACAGAGTGCAGGACCAGCATCCAAGAAAAAGCATAAGCTTTTTTTCCTCATAAAAGAGGAAAAGGTCTCTTATCCCAGCAAAAATACTCTTCAGAGTGCTGCAAGGATTTGTGCTTGGGTCTCTATACCCAAGTACCCAAGCTGTTTCTAACCTATATGAATGGATGTAGACAGATGTTCCAAAGTGAATAAGACCAAAGTGTGTTGAAAGTAGAGTAAGCTGTGTGTATAGTAGCTGGAAAGGAGGAGATACCTGGAATACATGGATTTTCAGAAAATACTTTCTGGCAGTGGGATGTTATGGAGTATCAGGGATCGGGTAGTATTTAATTAGACATTCTTTGCCTCTTGTATTATTTTGTTTTCTTTCCTAGTACTTATTTGTCTTAGAAAGCACTGCAGGAATTGATTAGGACAATGTAGGTGAAAAGTGATAGTCATGGAAATCAAATGCTGATGGTATGTGCATAAATGTGTGGGCACAAAGGTTTGCACACCCCCTGTGTGCAGTTCTGGAGCCCCCAGCACAGGAAGGACAGGGAACTGTTGGAGCCAGTCCAGAGGAGGCCACCAAGATGCTCAGAGGGCTGCAGCAGCTCTGCTCTGAGGACAGGCTGAGAGAGTTGGGGCTCTGCAGCCTGGAGAAGAGAAGGCTTCCAGGAGAGCTTAGAGTAGCCTTCCAGGATCTGAAGGGGACTACAGGAAGGCTGGGGAGGGACTATTGATAAGGTCTTGCAATGCCAGGACAAGGGGCAATGGGTTTGAAGTGGCAGAGGGGAGATTGAAAGTGGATGTTAGGAGGAAGTTGTTTGCAGTGAGGGTGGTGAGACACTGGCACAGATTGCCCAGGGAGGTTGTGGCTGCTCCCTCCCTGGAGGTGCACCAGGCCAGGTTGGAGGAGGCCTTGAGTGACCTGTGCTAGTGGGAGGTGTCCCTGCCTATGGCAGGGGGTTGGAACTGGATGATCCTTGAGGTCCCTTCCAACCTTACCATTCTATGATTCTATGTGTTTTCTGCTTTGCAATAGCTCAGGTTTTCCTCTTGAAGCTGTAATTAAAGCAGTGAAAAGCATATAACTGGTTACACCCAGTTCTACTGCCTGTTGTAAAGTGGGGGCAACTCACCATGTGGTTTATGTTCTGTAGGAATGTGGCAAGTATTGACGTAACTGAGAGACTTCGCTGGCAGCTGACAGCAATCTTTGTGTAACTGACAAGGCACAACGTGCTCCTTTGTTTGTTTGCTTTATTTTTTATTCTGGCTTGGTCCTGAGGATGTTTTATCAACAGTGTAGTCTGAACAAGTCTAGAAAATGAGTGTTGTTAATGCCTATTTCTGTTGCAAAGACTGAGATGTTCCTAGTCAACGTGAGTAGAAGACATTTACCTAGCCTGAATGTTTTCCTATTTGGTTCCACTTCAAAAATACAAATGTTTTATTGAAAAGATGTTAGAAATAATAAACATTTTTCAGCTGATCACAGGATGTTAGGGGTTGGAAGGGACCTCTGGAGATCCTCGAGTCCACCCCCCCTGTCAGAGCAGGACCAGAGAATCTAGCGCAGGTTGCACAGGAACACATCCAGACAGGGCTGGAAAGGCTCCAGAGGAGACTCCACAACCTCTCTGGAGAGTCTGTTCCAGGGCTCTGTCACCCTCACAGTCAAGAAGTTTTTCCTCATGTTAAGGTGGAACTTCCTGTGCTGCAGTTTCCATCCCATGCCCTTGTCCTGTCCCACGGCACAAGTGAGCAGAGCCTGTCTCTGTCCCTTCCTTCCTGACCCAAAGCTCTCAGATATTTATAGACATTGCTCAGATCCCCTCTCAGCCTTCTCCAGACTAGACAGCCCCAGGTCTAAGTCTGCAGTTGTTTCTGTTTACAAATGACGTTCATAAAATGCCTTAGAAATGTTTGTGAGAGGACACGGAGCAGGTATGTCAGCACAAGGCTTCTTCCCCTCCAGTAGCTGTTTGTTCCTCTCTGTTGGTAACATGGGTTTTGCCAAGTCCTGCCAAATGAGACTGCTTCTCATCTCTGATCAGCTGAACTTTAATTAATCAAAGGAAATCTTTAGTATCATTAATACTAGCTGAGTAAGCAGGATGATCTCAAACATGCGTTTGAAGTTAGCAGATTAGCTGTCCAAATACCTCAATTACCAGACTTTGTGTAACTCCACTTCCAACACAGTTCATGAGTGGTTCTAGAAGCAGCTTGACAACATGCTCATGGAGCTTTCTAGAAACCAAATATAGCTACAAGTGAGCAAATTCAGGGAAATTTGCAAGATCTGGCAATTGCAAAAGCTCTGAAAGGAGCTAAAAGGTATTTCTTTTCCTACTGCATTTGTTTTGCTACCAGTGGCTTCCTTTATATAAAATATACTCCTGCCTAGTTGATACTAAAGCGTGTTCTTGCTATTACTTCATCAGCCAACTCATCCTGTCTCATCCTCTAGTTAGAGTATCTGTTTGTACCTGCACCAGCTCAATGGCTGCCTGAAATCACCAGCTCCATGTCTTGCGTAATGCAGCTCCCACTTGCTCCGCTCCAAAACAAATACTTGGAGCTACTCTGCTCTGTGTTTGGAAATTATAATTGTCATAAACCTGTGAATTTCAAAAGAATTCTGAATGTCTGTATCATGTAAAGCAACCAAGTTGTTTGCCCTTAATACTTGAAACACATCTTTTTGTTGGGAAGCAACCTTCTAGGCTGGATTTACGTGCTTGTATTTTTTTAGTGCACTCATGTATGCAATCATAGCAAAACTACTGTGTTATGTATTCAGCAGGTGCTGAGCTTAGGAGTAGGAACTTGGCTGCTACTGGGTCATTATAAGGAGACACAGAATCACAGAAACACCCAGGCTGGCAAAGCCCCTCAGGATCACCAAGTCCAACCTCGAACCCTACTCTACAAGACTCACCTTAAACCATAGCCCCAAGCACCACAGCCAAACCACCCTTAAACACAGTCAGGTTGGGTGACTCCACCACCTCCCTGGGCAGCTCATTCCAGTCCCTGACCAACCTCTCTGTGAAAAACTTTTTCCTAATGTCCAATCTAAACCTCCCCAGCTTCAGCTTGAGGCCATTCTCCCTTGAAACACCATTGCCAGCTGTGGGCAGGGCCAGAGGTGGTGCTTGCTTAGGATGGCAGGCCACTGAAGATTCTTACATGGCTATGCCCCTCCTGCTTACATTGCTTCTGACAAAATTGGGCAAGTCACTGTTGGAAGCAGAGCTGCAAGGGCAAGTGTAGGCACCAGCCCGATGGGAGTGCCCAGGCTTTCTCTCCAACAGCAACAAACCCAGCAAACTCCATCCCTTCACCAGCTTGCCATGGTGGTTCTGCTCCTTGCTGTGGTCAAAGCTCTGTCTCTTCCTTCTTGTGTCAAAATTACATTTTATTCTCAGAATCAGTCAAGGTTGGAAAGGACCACAAGGATCAGCCAGTCCCAACCCCCCTGCCATGGGCAGGGACACCTCACACTAGATCAGGCTGGCCACAGCCTCATCCACCCTGGCCTTACACCCCTCCAGGGATGAGGCTTCCACCACCCCCCTGGGCAACCCCTGCCAGGCTCTCGCCACCCTCATGCTGAACAACTTCTTCCTAACATCCAGACTGAATCTACCCAGATTAATGCATCCAAGGTGCCTTCAGCTGTGTCTGTGTGCTACAACTCCACACTTCATGATTAAAACCTCTGTTTTATCCTTCTCCAACACAAAGCCTTTTCTGTTGATGACCTCACAAAATTTTCTGCATGGTTTCTTTGGCGTGAAAAGAAGCAGGATTACTAAACTGCAGTGTATCCAGATTTTATCCAGCATTAGTACTAGTGGGAGCTGTCCCTGCCTATGGCAGGGTGTTGGAACTGGATGATCCTTGAGGCCCCTTCCTTGAGGAAGGGAACTAGGAACTAGATGATCCTTGAGGTCCCTTCCAACCTTACCATTCTATGACTCTATGATTCTATGATTACAGATGGGGAAAAAACCCTGAAAATTGCCATCTTTAAGAGTGGAAGTGTTGTAGAGAGTGTTGTAAGTTTTAAAAGTAAGTGCATATGTGTCTTTTCTTTAATATGAAGAGCTAGTTAGATTACATAACATGACCAGCAGAAGAGTTAGCACAGGACTTGATCTGAAAATGAGCATTAAATGTCAGCCAATTATTTCATCCTAGCTATTAACTGCAGCTCATTTGACATGTTCGTTCAGTTCACCCTCCCATTACGTTGTTAGACTTCATATACAACCACCTTCCCACTTACCTGTTAAGGCTGGTGGGGAAGAAATGTAATTAACTCCTACTTTGGTGATGACTCCACAATTCTGACCTGTACTTTGTAGAGACAGACTTGATACAAAAATCCAGAGTGTAGATCTGGAGCCAGAGGAAGACACCTTTAAAGGTCCATACTTGCTCAGAGCCAACTCAGGGATTGAGCTCCTTTCTAAGGCTTTCTCAAATCACAACTAGGCAAAGTGAATATACTCAAACCTGCAGTACTTTGCTCTCTAGTGCATAGATGCAAGGATTCACCAGGAGCTTTTAAACATCCATATCTTGCTCTTAAAACTGACAAATGGCCTGGCATCAGAAGAGGCCCGTTAGACAGTAATTTAATACCATTTTATCGTGCAGTTTTGGAGAACATTTGCACAACTGAGTATTTAAGAGTTGCATAGATGCTTCAGATGGTCCTGCTGAAATGTATGCAAAACAAGTTTCCATAATTACTGGAGTGCTTAAACATCTGCATAAAGGGAATCTGCTTCCTTGTGAGAATCAGGTAGTGACGGAAGGACACAGAATCATAGAATGGTCTGGCTTGGAAGGGACCTCTGAAAGTTGCCTGGTCCAACCCCCTCTGCAGTCAGCAGGGACATCCTCAACTACATCAGCTTGCCCAGAGCCCTGTCAAGCCTCACCTTGATTCTTGTCAAACCTGACTGTGCTATGCCTCCCTTTGATTCTTGTCAGACTTCTATGGAAAGAATTTTGGCATCTCTCCGCAGAAGGTAATGAGAAATTCCTCCTGGTCTTATGGGCAGCAAAGCTTCTCAGAACGCTGTGTCCAGTTCTGGGCCTCCCCCAGTTCAAGAGGGACATAGAACTGCTTGAGAGAGTCCAGCACAGAGCCACAAAGATGCTGAAGGGAATGGAACAGCTCTCTTGTGAGGAGAGCCTGAGGGAGTTGGGGTGTGCTGCTTGGAGAAGAGGAGACTGAGAGGTGACCTCAGCAGTGATTATAAATGTGTGCAGGGTGAGTGCCAGGAGGCTGGAGCCAGGCTCTGCTGGGTGACGCCCAGTGACAGGACAAGGGGCACTGAGTGGAAGATGAAGCACAGGAAGTTTCATGTAAACATGAGGAGGAATTTTTTCCCTGTGAGGGTGCCAGAACCCTGGCACAGGCTGCCCAGGGGGGTTGTGGAGTCTCCCTCTCTGGAGATATTCAAAACCCACCTGGATGTGTTCCTGTGTGATCTGCTCTAGGAGATCCTGCTCTGGCAGGGGAGTTGGACTGGATGAGCTTTGGAGGTCCCTTCCAGCCCCTGACACTCTGTGATTCTGTGTGAACAGACATGGCTGGTGCTGGCAGAGCCTGTGTCAGCCAGCCACATGGGAAAGGGGCAGCCCAGCACCTCGGGTCCATTGATGACTCCTTGATAAGACAAAGGCACTGAAATACCTCAGAGAGATCTGGGGAATTTATTGTTGTTTGTACCTGGGTGTCAGTTAAGCTTAGCAATCAGTTAGCAAATGATACCAAGCTTTTAAGACCCATCTGGAGGAAAAACACATAAAAGGAAAAGAGATAAACAGATTCAGCCTTAAAATTGTCTGAGTTTACTGCCATCGGTGTTGCATCTCATCTACTTTACGGCTCTGCAGTCTAGGCAAGAATAGTTGCTTGATGCTGGTCAGGTGTATTTTGAAAGTAATTGCCTTGGTTTCTCAGCCTGTCAGGCCTAGAAGAGATTTAAAATGACAGAGCATGGCACAGAGTATAGTTATTTTCCATGGCAATTGCAAATATTCACTGTCTATTGTAACTGCTCTTAGAATTTACAATTTTGAAGTACTTATCCAAGCATATCTGGGATTTCTTAACTGGAAAGGAGCAGAATGAGAGGATACAGAAAGCTATAAATAACACAGTGCAAGCCCCGAGGGCTTAAAAAGTTCTGGCCACACAACTTCTTCCAGCTGCTTTCATGTGTGCTGTAGTTCAGTGCATCCTACCTGCATCTGCTACAAGATGGATGCAGTTCACCCCTGCAAGTGATGTGCTGTAGCAGTCCCAAGGGAAGCTGACAGAAGAAATACTCTTTCCCTGGGGAAGCTGTAGCTGCCAAGGCTCTCCAAGAGCAAAGCAGGAGGATGGGAGGGGCAATGGGAAAATTGGGGGAGTAGCTGCAGATCTTGTGCAGGCAGCTTTGTTTGGAGGACTGAAGAAGGCAGATGGGAGCTGGGAGGACCAGATGCACAGGACATAGCTTGAATACCATGCAGATGTCTCAGAGATGTGCTCTTCCCCTCACTGAGGGCTTAGGGAAGAGCCTGGAAATCCTCCTTTAAGCTGTCATTCACCAAGAGATTCCTGGGCTAAGGGCTGACTTTGAAAACTGACAAACATGGGAGTTTGGTGTTGCCAGTAGCTCATGCTCAACAAAATTCAGCCTAGAAACTGAACCCAGAGGCTCATTTTGCTTCATCATTTCTTCGTTGTGAGAGCAAGCAATTCACCACTGAATGCTGTCAGTGTTCTGCCAATATGAGCCTTCAGTGTGCTCTGGCAGCCCAGAAAGCCAACCAGAGAGCTGCATCAAGAGCAGTGTGGGCAGCAGGATGAGGGAAGTGATCCTCCCCTTCTGCTCCACACTGGTGAGACCTCACCTGGAGTACCGCATCCAGTTCTGGAGCCCCTGGGACAAGAGGGATGTGGAGATGCTGGAAGGTGTCCAGAGCAGGGCCACGAGGATGAGCAGAGGGCTGGAGATGCTCTGCTGTGAGGAGAGGCTGAGGCAGTTGGGGCTGTGCAGTCTGGAGAGGAGAAGGCTCCCAGGTGACCTTATTGTGGCCTTGCAGTATCTGAAGGGGGCTACAGGAAAGCTGGGGAGGGACTTTTTAGGCTGTGAGGTAGTGATAGGACTGGGGGGAATGGAACCAAGCTGGAAATGGAGAGATTCAGACTGGATGTTAGGAAGAAGTTCTTCAGCATGAGGTTGGTGAGAGCCTGGCAGGGGTTGCCCAGAGGGGTGGTGGAAGCCTCATCCCTGGAGGTGTTTAAGGCCAGGCTGGATGAAGCTGTGCCCAGCCTGATCTAGTGTGAGGTGTCCCTGCCCATAGCAGGGGGACTGGAACTGGCTGATCCTTGTGGTCCCTTCCAACCCTGACAGATTCTGCAATTCTATGACTCTAAATAGATCTCTCTATTTTTAAGTGATTGCCTTTTCAAAGATATTTTATGGTCTTGTCCACAAGAAAAAAAGATTATGGCAGTGGTTCATTCTACTTCTTCAATGTGGAGGATTTTATTGCTGCTTTACATACAAAAGCAAAATTAGTATGTATCCAAAAAAGAGTTTAATTTCCCAGAGTGCCTGTCCTCAGTCTGGTGGGAAGAAAAAGAGACAAGTAAAAAGAAAAACAAATGCCCTGCACACTAAAATAGGATGTACATAATGATTTTCAACTGGTAGAGGAAGGGGTTGAAGAATTCCCACAGAACTGAGAAATGACATACATTGCCCATTCTCATGAGGTCAGTAGTCATAGAGTGTTTCATCCTTACTCCTCCCTCCTGAAATCCACTCAAGGAAACAAAGCATATGGGGGAGTGGGAACAAAGCAAAACAAAAAAAAAAGAAACCCAGATAGAAAATATTTGCTGCTGCCTTGTGAGATTTGAAGTAATTTCCAGCTCTTGAACACTGTTCTGCACAGCTGATCTGTTCCTGTCTACAACTACCTGAAGGGACATTGTGGAGAGGCTGCTGGTGGGCTGTTCTCACAGGTATTCAGAGACAGAACAAGGGGGAAGGGCCTCAAGCTGAGGCTGGGGAGGTTTAGATTGGACATTAGAAAAAAGTTGCTCATGGAGAGAGTGGTCAGGGCCTGGCATGAGTTGCCCAGGGAGGTTGTGGAGTCACCCATCCTGGATGTGTTTAAGGGTGGTTTGGATGTGGTGCTTAGGGATACAGTTTAAGGTGAATCTTGTAGAGTAAGTTTCTAGTTTGGACTTGGTGATCCTGAGGGGCTTTGCCAGCCTGCATGATTCTGTGATTCCTCTCTGTGTGATTAGGAGATGCAAATCTCAGTCCAAAATGACAACCCAGAGTTAAGGCAACCTGAGTTCTGGTGGCTTAAAACCCATGTGGTACTTAGGCATTAGTTCCACAATCTCTTTGCACCTCCCCCTGTGACCTTAAATGTAGTCTCTTAAGCTCATGTAGCCAGGTCATTTTGTTTTGCTGTGCAGTACCTGTACCCACTACCTATGGCACAGTAATTCTGTGTGAAATCATAAAGCCTGCATAAGGTCTGGGGGAGTTTTAATGTCTGCTACCACAGTGTCCAGTCTCCACTCACAACAGGATGCTGTTGTGTAGCAACAATACAGAAGCACAGGGAGAAACAGTCCTTTTCCAACATATTAGCTGCTTAAGTAGCAAAGTGCTTTCCTTTCACCTGACAGATGTGGAGTTACAGCACAGAAATCTGAAATGAATTGGTAAATACAAGAACTGACTCTATGTTACCTAATAGTAAACCCAAACCTTTCATCAGGGCTATGGATGTGCTGGGAGGTGTCCAGAGAACAATCCAGAGGATGCTCAGAGGGCTGGAGCTGTTCTGCTGTGAGGAGAGACTGAGGGAGTTGGGGCTGTTCAGTCTGGAGAGGAGAAGGCTCCCAGGTGACCTTATTGTGGCCTTGCAGTATCTGAAGGGGGCTACAGGAAAGCTGGGGAGGGACTTTTTAGGCTGTCAGGTAGTGATAGGACTGGGGGGAATGGAACCAAGCTAGAAATGGGGAGATTCAGTCTGGATGTTAGGAAGAAGTTCTTCAGCATGAGGGTGGTGAGAGCCTGGCAGGGGTTGCCCAGGGAGGTGGAAGCCTCATCCCTGGAGGTGTTTAAGGCCAGGCTGGATGAGGCTGTGGCCAGCCTGAACTAGTGTGAAGTGTCCCTGGGCATGGCAGGGGGGTTGGAACAGGCTGATCCTTGTGGTGCCTTCCACCCCTGACTGTTTCTATAATTCTATCACGTGCCAATCCAGCCAACCTCCTTTCTAGTTTTGGGTTGCTGTTTGCTGAGCAGAAAGCTTGCTTGGTTATTTATTTATTTATTTTTAAAGCTGATATTTTGTGCCTTGGTTGCTGCAGAAACCCTAACAGATTACACTTCAATTTTATCAGTTGGTTTGCTATTGCTCCTCTGGTATGACTGAGGAACTGGTGATTAAAAATAAAGCTTACTAATGATAAGCATATGCAAAAAAGACACTTAAAAGCCCAAATTTATTTCAGTCTGATTTTTCTAAAATGCATATTACATAATAAACCCCTGTTGATCTAATGATATATTAGCTTCATCTTTAACAGGAGAGATTAAAAGCATAGAATTATAGAATCAGTCAGGGCTGGAAGAGACCACAAGGATCATTCAGTTCCAACCCCCCTGCCATGGGCAGGGACACCTCACACTAGATCAGGCTGACCACAGCCTCATCCAGCCTGGCCTTAAACACCTCCAGGGATGGGCCTGGAGGTGTTTGATTGATACACTTAGTGTAGGAAGAATGCTCATGTACTTATTAGCAATAATATACAAAGACCACTTATCATAGTTGTAAACTGTTGCTTTGTAGGATCAAAAAGCAGTTTGCAACTCTTAAGGACCACACCATAGAGCTATTTTTTTTCTGTATGGTTAGCAAATGTGCTTCTATTGAAATGGGTGTAAATTTGAGACATCAGGTCAGTTCTAAAAAAGTAAGGAAAAAAAGATTGGTGGTAACTAAATTGAATCAATTATGTACTTACTGAATAAGAACCCTGAGATTTCTTAATCCCTTCTAAGGCTTTTTCTCCATGTGTAAAATTATGGACATTTTTCCTCTCTATAATAATATGTTTTTAAGGGCTGACTCCTGAATTTTCTCACCTTTGAGAAAGAAGAATTGGATCTTAAAATCATGGAGCATTATTAAGGCTTTTAAAGTGATTCAGAATGAGATTTGAAAGTTATACCCTGTGAGAGGAAAGTCAGCATTTGAGAGAACAAAACTTGCCTCCAAAGAAAAACTACTTTATTTGTTTAATTACTTATTTATATTTTGAGGGGATCAATGTCTGTGTAATTGATCCCAGAATCATAGAATGGTAAGGTTGGAAGGGGCCTCAAAGCTCAGCCAGTTCCAACCTCCCTGCCACAGGCAGGGACACCTCCCACTAGAACAGGTTGCTCAAAGCCTCCTCCAACCTGGCCTTGAACACCTCCAGGGAGGTTGTGGAGCACAGAACACCCAATGTGATCTTTGATCTCCAGGGATGGTGATGCAAGCTTCGTTCCCTTTCTTGGGATATACTCCAGCACCTCAATGCCTTGCTTGCACAGAGGGGCCCCCCCAAAACTGAACACAGTATCTGAGGTGCAGTCTCACAATTATTCCAGTAATAGATGATTCACATATGGTTCTAATAATAATTTGCCTGATTTGAAGCTGGAGAACCTTATGGAAAGGTCAAATTCAGTTAAAATGCAAGCACCAGAAAACAGTTTCATAAAGAAAATGAGACTTACTGTTGCTGTCTAAAGTACTGTCAAAAGCCTAATTTGTCAGATAGTTTGTTTCCTGCTTTAAACTTCTCCCAATATCAACTAAGAAAGAACCAAATCAAGCCATAGAGAAGCCTAAATTGAAAAAGAGAAGTGTGAGGGCAGAGCTCATTGCTGTCTACAGCTACCTGAAGGGACACTGTGGAGAGGCTGCTGCTGGGCTCTGCTCACAGGGAACTGGAGACAGAACAAGGGGGAATGGCCTCAAGCTGGGGCTGGGGAGGTTTAGATTGGGCACTAGGAAAAAGTTTTTCCTGGAGAGAGTGGTCAGGGACTGGAATGAGCTGCCCAGGGAGGTGGTGGAGTCACCCAGCCTGGATGTGTTTAAGGGTGGGTTGGCTGTGGTGCTTGGGGCTATGGTTTAAGGTGAGTCTTGTAGAGTAGGGTTCTAGGTTGGACTTGGTGACCCTGAGGGTCTCTTCCCGCCTGGATGTTTCTGTGATTCTGTGTATTCTGTGCACTTTCCATCCCTCCAGCATACTAAACCAATGCTAGATTCCAGATTAGCTATTTCTGCAAAGCTTCTGTCATCGTCAATATTGTGTTAATTACAACAGATAATATTAACATGCATCAATGATTCCCACAATAATACATAAACCAGCAGATAATTTACTAAGCCTATTAGTCTATAATTATTGATTTCCCCAAAGATACTGCAATCAATGAAGCAGAGTTACTCTTTTGAAGTGCTGTGATTAACCTTTGGGTATCCACCAACACTGTAGTTCAGCAGTGGACTGAAACATGAACCATTTGCAAGCCTGTGTGTGACACTCTCTCTGTTCAGGAAGTTCACTGAAAGATTATTTTCTTCAGGAGGCAAGATTAAACTTGCCCAGAAATATTGATACAGACTCATAGAATAGAATCTNCCTTGCCCTGCTGCCCACACTGCTCTTGCTGCAGCCCAGCACACAGTTGCTGTCTGGGCTGCATGAACACTACATCTTGAGATTTTCATCACCCCAGACCCTCAGGGCTGCTCTCAGCCATTCCCCACCCAGCCTGGAGTTGTGCTTGGGATTAACTCTTGACAGCCTATACCTCATTTACAAAGAAGCTCCTTATGAATTTCCTGTAGTGTGGCAATTTTTGTTAGAACTTTTTCTTTGTCTGTTTTAATATAAGATAATTAGCAAAGTTGTAGATGTAATTTCTTACTGCAAAGGCTGATTCTAACACCACTCTGGTTAACTGGACTATACAGCTTGGTTCTTGAAGATAAGCCTTTGAATCATTTCATAGAATCATAGAATGCCAGAGGCTGGAAGGGACCTGGAAAGCTCATCCAGTCCAACCCTCCTGCCAGAGCAGGATCTCCTAGACCAGATCACCCAGGAATGCATCCAGGCATGTTTTTAATATCTCCAGAGAGGGAGACTCCACAACCCCCCTGGGCAGCCTGTTCCAGGGTTCTGTCACCCTCACAGGGAAAAAATTCCTCCTCATGTTTACATGAAACTTCCTATGCCTCAGCTTCCACCCAGTGCCCCTTGTGCTGTCACTGGCCATCCCCCAGCAGAGCCTGGCTCCAGCCTCCTGGCACTCACCCTGCACACATATTTCTATATTTGCCATCTGGTTCCTTGGAAGTTTGTGAAAAATGAAGTCAGTGTCATTCCCCAGATGTCCAGCCTCTTTTGACACTTATGGTCCTTGACCCAGTTTGCTGCCCAGCTCCAATGAAGGGAGGAAAATGAATAGATTGTAGAGATTGGATTGCTCTGTCTCTTACAGAAATGGCTGAAAGGTTGGCAATGGAGCAGGACTGCTGCCACTCATAATTTACTTTCCAAGAGGATTTCTTCTTGCAGTAGTCAAGGAATTTGTAGAAAGGCTGAGTGAGATTTGTGTGTGTGTGTGATTTAAAGAAAAGCTTCAATTCCCAGAGGGTGTGCTGGAAATGTACATTCAAGGTGAGCAACGGTTGGCCAAGCTGAAGATTTTTATAATGGGTCACAGAAGAATAGCTGGTTATAAATCTTTTTTTTTTTTTTGCCTATAATCAAGGTCAAGACAGAAGAAATAAAGATTTATTCCATGGTTTTCATGTACATCTGGAATAAAAAATTGCTCTGAAGGAAGATGAGGAGCTGCCTGCCTTGTCAATGTACGTATAGAACCATACCACCTAATTTGAATCATTCTTTAGGAGGAGGTGAATATAATGACTCAGAGTTGTGGAAGGTGAACTTACTGACTGTAAAGAACATTAGTATTAGAACTATGAAAAGATTTGTGGTATGTCTACCTCTTATGAGAGCTCATCTCTCCAGTTGCTGAGGGGGAAAAAAAGGATCCTGTGTTCATGATTGCCAGCTCTTGGATTCTAAGGTTAACCAGAGTCCAGGAATTCTGCTAAGAGAAGTTCAGACATAGGAATTGGGATGCTGCTTACACCACAAGCCTGTGCAGATCCTGTCTTTACAGAGGTAAATGCAGGAGGCATGTGCACAGGTATGACTCAATCCAAGAGGCAACTGCATACCCACCACATCAAAGCTGCACCTTCAGTTTGGCAAGCACAAGAAGTGTATCTTTGGCTTTGCCTCAGGAGAGGATTTCTCTTTTTTAAAAGCATTTCCTTCTTCGAAGGTCTGACTGTTACATGCAGAGCTCTGATCCAGAGGGTGATTGCTTGCAAATTTTTGGATGCTCTTCCATGCAAAGGTCAAATGTCAGGTCTAGATCTAAAACCTCTTGGTAATTCACTGTCATTTTTAGGTTTCTACAGGCAAAGACACTGCTGAGAGATGAAGTTTAAAATGAGGGGCAAAAAAAGAAAGCAGATGAACAAATGCTATGCTGCTTAATGCTGTTCTGGGAACTGACAGCAGTAGTGTCAGCAAAACTAGTTTGCTGGTGTAAGTGAGGCCTCTCTTCTGGACTGGCTCCAACAGTTCCATGTCCTTCTTGTGTTGGGGGCTCCAGAACTGCACACAGGACTCCGGCAGCGGGGGGGGGGGGGGGGGGGGGGTGTCTCAAAAGAGCAGATGCTCTGGAAGACAAATAAAGAAAGGGAAGTTCACTAGAGACAGTGACAGCATCACGAAGTATTGGATATACAAACTGGAGCAGGCTTTTACATGAATGACAGAGAACTGCTTCTTAGAGTGACTCAATTTTTTCTTAGCCTTTTTTTTTTTTCCTAGGATGTGCTACTACTTGTTTCCTTGGTGTGGATGTACCTCCAGAAAGCCTTCTTTGACTCCTGTATTTCATTTAGTTGAGTTTCTTGGGGATTGTTTTGTTTTGTTCTAATAATTATTTTATTTTGGTGAGCAAAGCAGCCCATTGAAAGCAGCTGGCTAATGTTTCTCACAAGCTTTGACTGTGGGAAAACCACACGGAGGGACCAGTATGTAAGAAGCACTTTGGTGTTTGGCAGGTTGAGGGAAGTGATCCTGCCCCTCTACTCTGTACTGGTGAGACCTCACCTGGAGTACTGCATCCAGTTCTGGAGCCCCTGGGACAAGAGGGCTACAGAGGTGCTGGAAGGTGTCCAGAGAAGGGCCACGACGATGCTCAGAGGGCTGGAGCTGCTCTGCTGCGAGGAGAGGCTGAAGGAGTTGGGGCTGTGCAGTCTGGAGAGGAGAAGGCTCCCAGGTGACCTTCTTCTGGCCTTACAGTGGAACAAAGCTAGAAATGGGGAGATTCAGACTGGATGTTAGGAAGTTCTTCAGCATGAGGGTGGTGAGAGCCTGGCAGGGGTTGCCCAGGGAGGGGGTGGAAGCCTCATCCCTGGAGGTGTTTAAGGCCAGGCTGGATGAGGCTGTGGGCAGCCTGAGCTAGTGTGAGGTGTCCCTGCCCATGGCAGGGGGGTTGGAACCGAATGATCCTTGTGGTCTCTTCCAGCCTTGACTATGTTTCTATGATCCTTGTCCAAGCTGGACTGAACTGACTGCAGCTATAATTGCACCCAAGTTTGCCTGTCCCCATCCACAGCCTTGCAGATGAAAATAATCATGCTAGCACTCCTGACCCATCTGGGTATACTGAAACTAAAGCCTTGAGTAGACCTCATCCTCTGGCCATGCTGGCAATGAGTGGGTATGGGAAGGGTCCTACCTGCGAAACAGGGCTGCCAAAAGCTCCCAGCAAACAGAAGGCAACAAAGAGCTGGAACTCCACCACACACTCAGTCTGCAGGGGTGATCTGTGACAATGTCCCAAGCTTCTTTTTGGATGGTGTGCTGCTTATGGTGGTTCCTATGTAACAGGAAGGGTTTTTAGTGAAAACAGATTTCAGATATTCCCTAGACAGTGGCGTGAAAGTCTGTGTTCAAAAAGCCTGCACAGAATGAATATGCAAGAGATTGTGCAGACACATTTAACTCTGGCTGGTTTTACAGTCTCTATGTATTCTGAAGATAGCTTTCTATAAGGCATGCACATATATAACATACTGAACATAATCCAACCATAAAATATCCTCACTTCTTGTCATGAAAAATAGCAAAAAAGCCCTTCAGAATGTGTTTAAATTGACTGATATAAAAGTGAGGCTTTTTGGTGTGGGGTTTTGGTTTGTTTTTTTGTTTTTTTTAAAAGCTCTGAACATTTTCAGCAGTACAGACACTTTAATTCATGCTTTGTGCTTAACTAACAGCAGCTGTATTCTCCAGAATCATACACTTGGTCCTGTCCTCCCACATGCTCTAGCAGCTAACCAACAAAAGCTCTGAGGGGGGTTAAAAATAATCTTACTGAGCTCAGGGCAAAGGAGGTGTTTGCACTGATGATATACTACAGGCCTTTTGCAAATCAGTTTATCAAACCCAAGACAAAGCTGCAAATCTAGAGATGCATTTTTAACTCTAATTATGCACATGACAGTTATTAATAAACTGATGGGCAGCAGCTGAGTGCTCATTAGGTACTGAGTATTAGTTCTGCAAATG
This sequence comes from Ramphastos sulfuratus, assembly GCA_013399055.1. Taxonomy (NCBI): domain Eukaryota; kingdom Metazoa; phylum Chordata; class Aves; order Piciformes; family Ramphastidae; genus Ramphastos; species Ramphastos sulfuratus. The sequence continues at coordinate 103,411 of WBNM01045411.1, read as the reverse complement.
TCTCATTTATGTTCTCTTTAACAGTCAGAAATCAAAATAAATCATTAAAGCAACCATTGGCATTTTAAATTAGTGACAGATCTGGATGATTTTGATGGAGCCTTAATTTTCTGAAGAACTGCTACTTCTCCTTGTTGCTAATTGACACCTCTAGTGTGAGGTGTCCCTGCCCGTGGCAGGGGGGTTGGAACTAGATGATCCTTTTGGTCCCTTCCAACCCTGACTGATTCTATGGCCAGGGAGAAATTCACTGACCACAGTTTTATTTACACAATGCCAGATTTAAAACCAGGATGCCTTAGTTGAAGCACTTTTGGTGACAGTGTCATGTCTAGGGCAATATATTTCTCAAAAGACAGACATTTTTTAAGATGTCATTGCTCAGGAGATGTTTCTTGGTGCCATGCATGTCCTCCCAGCTGTGAGCTGCACCTTCCCTTCTGCACCTTGACCTATTTGCTGGCATGGCTGAGAGACACCTCCACACCTGTAAGGGTATGATGCAGAACTAACTGCAGAGCCTCCTGAGCCTTCTGAGTCTATAATATTAACCACTGTAAATCCAGGAGTCCTGTTCCCTTCCCTACCTGTGGTGTTATTCTAGCATCATCCCAATGAAATGCTGCTGGCTGCTGAAATCAGGAGTTGCATTTAAAAACAAGAGCAGTCAGTGGTGAGTCTAGAATATATTTTTTAACTGCAAGCAACCACTAGAACTGAGCTGGTAAAATGGTTTAAGCAAGGGAATAGGGGAAAGTAGATAGAAATTAATGGCAGGAAGCTAGGGAGAAAGGAAAAAAAAAAAAGTGGGAAAGAGCTTGGGAAAATTAGGAAGAAAAGATGGAAACAACTGAAAGTGAGCTCACAGACACTGGCAGCAGAGTGGGAAATGAGAAAAAGAGGGAAATGAATAATGCATTGGTCCATTGCACTTCAGTTCTGGAGTGGATTTTGGAGTTATTACTGCAATCTTGAAGTTTTCCAACCCAATTGGAATCAAGTCCTCACTTGACCCTTCACAGCCTATTAGGCAGTTCCTTAGGTCACAACTGATTTATAGGTGCTCATAATTTCCCATCCTGGCTATGGCAGCTTTGCTACAATTTGACCGTCCTGAGCTTTAAATGTCTTCCCTATGACTAACCACAGCCACCTTTTCATGCATCTGAAGCTGATCTCCCCTTTCATTCTATTGCTCCAAGTTTCCTTTTCCTTCCCAGAACCTTTCTGAAAATGTCTTTGTTTCCCTCACATCTTTTTGCATCATCCCATTGCTGGTGTTTACGAGGCAGGCTTCCACGTACAAAGCCTGTCACATCTTATGACACATTGCCTTCTACATCCTGAATCTCTTCTAAATGCTCTCTTCTTCTGTGAAGCCAAGAAAATTATGTCCTTGACGTGTGTTTTGTGGAGTAGATTTTCACAGAGTAAGAAAATTTTCCTGGCAAGCTCAGTCACCTAGATGCAGCCTACTGTAAAGTGCATCATCTCAAGTACTGTTTGTGAATTTTATGCTCTTTGGGACAAGTTTTTCATTTTCTCCTGTGGTTGGGAAATGCTTACCACATGGGTAAGAAGAAAACTACTTGAGAAAGAGCTGAAAGCATTCATGAGTAATGCCCATGATAAACAATCCCTGACTTGCAGCCTGGCTGCCTAAGAATCGTAGAATCATAAAATCAGTCATGGTTGGAAGGGACCACAAGGATCATCTAGTTCCACCCCCACCTTGCCACTGTCACTGTTAAAAGAACTAAAGTTGTGTTTTGTTTTTCTGGAGACAGGTGATAGATATCTGTAGTTAGAAACTTAGCCATGAAACATCAGGGTCTGAGCAACAGGAATCATAGAAATATAGAATCAGAGAATCATAGAATCAGTCAGGGTTGGAAGGGACCACAAGGATCAGCCAGTTCCAACCCCCCTGCCATGCCCAGGGACACCTTACACTAGATCAGGCTGGCCACAGCCTCATCCAGCCTGGCCTTAAACACCTCCAGGGATGAGGCTTCCACCACCTTCCTGGGCAACCCCTTCCAGGCTCTCACCACTCTCATGCTGAAGCGCTTCCTCCTCACATCCAGTCTGAATCTACTCACCTCCAGCTTTGCTCCACCCCCCTAGTCCTAAAACTTTTGCTTTAGGACACTCTCAATCTCTCCAAGAAAAGGAATTGGAAAAGCAGCCCAAAGGTCATCTAATTGACAACCGAATGAGGTTTGAAATTGAGACCAGACATCTTGGCTGCCCCCCTCATACCTACCCGTCGCCCACTTTTGGCCCTTTCACCACATTTACCTCTCCCTCCAGCATAGAGGGATTTAAACTGTTGCTCATCTAATTATTTCATAGCTTGAGTGTGAAAGTTTGGGAGCTCCCTGCCCCCCAACACTTTGTAAAATCCCCCAGACTAGACTCAGCTGGCTTGAAGTTAAGAGATGAAGCTCTATTTGCAGCTCAGCACAATATACAAGCAGAGATATACACAATAGACAGGAGTATTTACAGAAATATACAAGTTAAAGGTAACACAGAAACACAATTCCCCTCCCAGAAATCAGAGTCCCCAGGAGGGGCTCCCAACCACCCTTCCACATTCTCCCCACCCCTCTGCCTTACCCCAGGGTTTGCCTTATGCACAGGGTGAGTTTGGAGGATTGGCCAGGGGGGTTAGAAGAAAAAAAATTGGTTAGTGAGGTTACTTGGCAGAGAGGAGAAAGCAAGAAGCTAGAGAGCCCAAGAGTGTCTGCAAGCCTGAGTGGCTTATCTTTGTTTTGTATTAAACATCTCAGCAAGCCTATGAGTGAAGCAGACATCACCATTGTTTCCTTTTCACAGCCTATAATATAATTTTCTCCATTAAACTATTCCAGTTAGCCTCAAACCAGCACACTTGAGGTAAAGGAAAGATTTTACTGCCTTCATCTGCATGTGCTCTATAATGAAGGGAATTAGCAATAGGTGGTGACCCTGATATACACACTCTGATGCTGGAGAAAGGACCACATGGGTAACAATTCACCACTTTTCTAATTAGCAGATTACTGTGTCCTAATACCTTTGGTGAGCCAAAGCAGTCATCACCAGAAACAGTTGCTCCACTAGTCCTGCATCAGTTCAGAGGGTGAATGGGCCTGTCTATCCCACTCCTCACCAAGAAAGGAAGAACTGGTCATGCTGAGTGAGAAACTGCATTACAGTGGCAGCAGAAGACCTGCTGAAATTCCATTTGTTTCTCACTGCATTCTTAAAATGATTGTGCTGTTTGCTTAGCTCTTTGGATTCAGCCACCTAGCACTCCAAAATACTTCAAGTAAGCATCTTAAATATAATGGTCAGAAAAGCATGGTAGCAGGGGAAGTACTATCAACATGATTTCAGCTTTTAATACAGCAAAAATATGGGCATGGATAAGATGTCTGTAAGTCATCAATTCACATTTATTCGTTTGTAATAGAATTAATATTTTTAAGCTCACTAAATTAGTCCTGCAACCTGGAGCAGTTTGAGACTGTAAAAAACAATCTGAAAACTTCCATTTATGCCTTAGAAAATGTCATTGAACGTTTTAATGACTAATGACTTCTTGTAATGTCTGACATTAATGGAGTTGCCAGTTAAAAACAGAACCATAAAAATACATGTGAGCAATTAAATGTTTCTTTGCACCAGGAAAGTCTGAATCCCAATGAAATTACCTATTGTATGCTGAGGAAGTGTGATGGTATAAACAAGGTTGTTAAAGCCTGTTAAAATATTCATCCTGTAGCTCTTGTATGTGTAAGAGGAAGCATTTGTGTGTGTGGATGCTATTTACTTTTTGCCCACCATCTAGACACCCTAATGAGCCTGTGTGCAGGCATTACACAAATGAAACATCCATTGGCTTTTGGAGACAGTGGGGCCACTATGTATACAGCCTGACACTTCAATACAAGTGTGGGGGCTATGGCTTGGGTGGTAATATTAATTGTCTCGGTTTACCTTTCATCTTTGTCATGCACTTAATTATAGTACCTCAACTTCTATGCTGGTCACATTACCTTGGACACACTGAGAGGCTCTTGTGTGTTTTATAAACCTTGAAGTCTTGCAGGCCTACCTAGAACACAGTTTCTCAGCTTTACCTGCACCCCAGCCTTATTCACAGCCCACAGTCACCACAAATCACATTCTCCTGGTCCTTGACCAGACTGTTAATCAACTGAATGACTCTGCTGCCTGTCATCACTGATGGCAAGTCACATGAGACCAGGGACTAGGAGGTATGATGCCTACTGTCAATGTGCCTACACTTACCTTTTCCTCAATATCAGAGGGAAATAATGCAGGTTATGTCACCTGGTAATCTGCTTTTGTCTACCCTGCTCTTGAATTGATACAGCAGTGCATGTCACAGCATCAGGCAGGGTCATGGTGACTGTGCCTGGTGGCACAGAGCAAGAAGAGGGCAGAATATCTCGGGGGCAGCAGGGAGGCAAAGTGGAATCCAGTGATGCACTATGAACATCTGCAGGCACTGTGAAATTACCTGGCTGCCCCCAAACTTTTCCTCAGGTGGGCATGGAGTGAGAAATTCAGCCCAGCAGTATAAACACAGCCTCTCACTGCATATTGCCACTGTCACTGTTAAAAGAACTAAAGTTGTGGTTTGTTTTCAGGAGGCAGATGATAGATATCTGTAGTTAGAAACTTAGCCATGAAGCATGAGGATCTGATCAACAATCATAGAAACACAGAATCAGTCAAGGCTGGAAGGGACCACAAGGATCAGCCAGCTCCAACCCCCCTGCCATGCCCAGGGACACCTCACACTAGATCAGGCTGGCCACAGCCTCATCCAGCCTGGCCTTAAACACCTCCAGGGATGAGGCTTCCACCACCTCCCTGGGCAACCCCTGCCAGGCTCTCACTACCCTCATGCTGAAGAACTTCTTCCTAACTTCCAGTCTGAATCTCCCCATTTCTAGCTTTGTTCCATTCCCCCCAGTCCTATTCCTACCTGACAGCCTAAAAAGTCCCTCCCCAGCTTTCTTGTATCCCCCTTCAGATACTGAAAGGCCACAAGAAGGTCACCTGGGAGCCTTCTCCTCTCCAGCCTGCACAGCCCCAACTCCCTCAGTCTCTCCTCACAGCAGAGCATCTCCAGCGCTCTGCTCATCCTCGTAGCCCTTCTCTGGACACCTTCCAGCACCTCTGTAGCCCTCTTGTCCCAGGGGCTCCAGAACTGGATGCAGTACTCTAGGAGAGGTCTCATGCAAAAGCTTTGCAATTCCAACATATGTGCTTTATGCCCTAAATATTGCAAGTTTTCTCGCTCTCTTGGATGAAGTTTGGTGAGCAGAATCTTTGCTGAAAGGAGTCCCAACTGCATTTCCATCAACAACACACAGTGCCAGTGCATATGCTCCTGCCTGGATGGTGAAATGGAGAAATGCAATGTGAGACAGCTGTGACGAGGTTAAGAGTAAATTAACATTTTCCTGTTGAAGTGTGAAGAGGGAGGTGAGGAGCATTGTTAATCCTCCATCTCCCTAAAAAAGTCTTAAGAAAACTAGTCAGGGATCTTGCAACTTGACATCTCACAATGCTGCTTAACATTCAGCTCAGTGAGGGGGAGCCAGAGCTGGCTACTGTGCTGTACTTATTAAAGCTAACAGAGCATTACAGGGAAAGATTTATAGTTACTAGCAGGGAAGGAGGGAAAGTTTCCAACAAGAAGGGAAAGAAAGTAATTCACAGTGCAAATGTTGCTTTTATTTAGTTTGCAGATAGGCTTTACTGTTTGCCTAGTGCCCCTAACTCAAAATATAACTGTCCCTAAACAAAAGGAACTCTTTCATTAATGAAATGCACTTTTATGTAAACACATAAATAAGACTTAGTACAAATAAAGTTTTAGATCACTGACAAATCATTTCAAGATGGAAGACACTTTCATAGAATCACAGAATGGTAATGTTGGAAGGGACCTCAAGAATCATCTAGTTCCAACCAACCCCTGCCATAGGCAGGGACACCTCCCACTAGCACAGGTCACTCAAGGCCTACTCCAACCTGGCCTTGAACACCTCCAGGGAGGGAGCAGCCACAACCTCCCTGGGCAACCTGTGCCAGTGTCTCACCACCCTCACTGCAAACAACTTCCTCCTAACATCCACTTTCAATCTCCCCTCTGCCACTTCAAACCCATTGCCCCTTGTCCTGGCATTGCAAGACCTTGTCAATAGTCCCTCCCCAGCCTTCCTGTAGCCCCCTTCAGATCCTGGAAGGCTACTCTAAGGTCTCCTGGAAGCCTTCTCTTCTCCAGGCTGCAGAGCCCCAACTCTCTCAGCCTGTCCTCACAGCAGAGCTGCTGCAGCCCTCTCAGCATCTTGGTGGCCTCCTCTGGACTGGCTCCAACACTTCCATGTCCTTCCTGTGCTGGGGGCTCCAGAACTGCACACAGGACTGCAGGTGGGGTCTGAGGAGAGCAGAGCAAAGGGGCACAATCCCCTCCCTTGCCCTGCTGCCCACACTGCTCTTGCTGCAGCCCAGCACACAGTTGCTGTCTGGACTGCACTCACACTGCAGCCTCATCTTGGGCTTTTCATCACTCCAGAACCCATAGATTTAAACACTTAAGAATATGAACTTCCCCAAGCTACAGGGAATAATTTCCCTACAGTTGGTGAAGCTGTTTAGTGTTCACATCTGCATGAGGGAGATCTTTTGTTGCCTTTAAATCCCTGCATATTCAGGTGATGCTGCTGACTGTTGCATGATAGTTTGCTCACTTCCAGAATAAAGGACAAGGAGACAGGGGCTTAGTGAATAATAACATTTCTTTATTGATGTATCCTGAATATTGGGCTTTGTCAAAAAGGCATATATCAAAAAGCATCTTTAGGTTCTCCAAGCTAATTGTGTATTGAGGTGCTACAGAAGGCAAGTGTTATACTTGTGCATGATGACATTACAGAGGGACAGTCTGGGTGGTTTGTGGGTTGGAGGAAGCAAGCTGATAGTCCTGCCACTGCTTAGCTGGAATCTCTCCTGATTCTTCACTCTTCTGTGCCAACACAGTCCTTTGAATACCTCTCCTTTGAAAACTGTCAAGAGCAGTATATGCCTTCCACAGTGATTCAGAGCTAAATAAACCTTTGTAAGAGATAGGCATGCCTCTTATGCCTCCACCCATTTGTTTTCCATCAGTTTCCCATTTGTTAGGGGTGATTTTCTCACATCTTCTGGCTTTGGACTTTACTTTGAAACTTGAATGAGCATGAAATAAATCTGCTGTAGGAAGGCAGATTCTCTCTGTTTATGCTTTTCACATGCTGGCAGTAAGAAAGGACCTCTGAGAATGGTGGCAGTGACCACTGGGGATAAGGCTACAGGAGAAATAAGTTGTGTAGTGTTCCAGAATGGGCTTGAAAAGATTCTTTTAGGAACTTTTCTACTAGGCTCAAGGCTTTATCTTGTTCCTTTCTGACTCAAGTCCTTAGCCAGTAATTCAGAGCTCTGCCCACTTACTTACTGGTAGGGGAACTGATTTTTACAATGAGATCTTTCTTTAGGAAAGTTTAGTTTTATTTACAAATAAGTGTACACAGCATCCTGCTTGCATGGACATACTAAGACCAAATAGCAGTAGGCAGTTCACTTCCTCACATTTGCCAAGCTGTTCACTCCAGTGAGTTTCACACTGGGAGCTCCTTCCTTGGACAAGAGTGATGACTCTGCCCTCCTTTTCTTGTCCTTTTTTGCCTTGGATCCACAGATGCACATATCTGCTGCCAGTCTGTCTACTGGTCCATGCAGTTTGGCCCTACTTTTTGGTCCTCCTTTCTGGCCTCGAGTTCAACTGCTCCTTCCTTCAGCAGCAGGGAAGTCCACCCTGCCTTTCCATGAACCCTATGTGGGTGTTCTGCACAGGGCAAACAATGGCTTCCTCCTAAAATTCCATAACTCCCATTTTGGAAAGATTTGTTCCTTTTCTGGGTGTGTTATGGCTAGCATCAGCAGAAAGTGTAAGAAAATTATGATACTGCCTGCTTCAGTCGATGTGTTAGTTGAATTCTTTAGTGCATGTTTGTGTTCACATTCCACAAGGTAAGTCACTCAAAACCCTTTGCACATATGGATTAAGAAAGGAATATGAACACCAAGTTTGTGAAGAAATGATTGTGTCCCAGTGTCAGAGCTGCACTTTTGATATGGGCTACCACTGCTAACAGCTCTGAATTCCCCAGGATACAAAAAGCTGTGAATATAAAGCTTCATTCCTTAACTTCCAGTTGGCTGAGTCTGGGCTGGGTGAATTCATTGTGTGGAGGGGGCAGGTGATGCCCAGAACCACTACACTTCCTTAGAAAGGATTCTGGCCCTTAGATCCCACAATAAAATTACAAGACAATCAGTAATTTTATCAGCAAATACCCTGAAGATGCATATCTTCTAGGCTGGCCCATCTTTATATGTTCTGTTTCTTCATCCTCCCATACCTGCCAGATCACCAGATACAGTGACATAATCTTCATTACTTAATTATAGTCATTAGTCAAGAGATTTCTACCTCAGACATATAGCTTATGAGCAGTCTGTTGAAATGGTTATCAACAAGTTTTAAAAATAAACCATTTGACATTTGAATATAGTCTCCTAAGAAGAACAATAAGAGAATAAATACCTGTTTATTATCTGAAGTGTGCTATGTGGTGTACAAGCACAATAAGAGAAGGAAAGGCTGCATGAGCATCCATTCATTCACTTTTGAATGCACTGCAGTTTAAAGTACTGTTTCTGATACCATGAAATATGCAGGCATATTTATATGTCCATCCTAAATGTCTGTGTGTTCCTTATGTGGGCTGGGGGCTTCAGGGAGGGAATCTTGAAATTCCAACAAAAGCTGATTTGTGAGCAAATGTGCACTACCAGCCCTAAATGTCACTTGAGATTTCCAGGTGATCAGTGCATTGTCTGCCCTTAGCTGTNTGAGACTAATGGGTCTTTGGACATAGATTAGCTAATCAGGATGGCACTTCGTCAAGCTTGACCACATTAGGTGAAGCCAGGGCTTGCTTTACCCAAATTTGGGCAGAGCACAGCCTTGCACAAGGCAACCCTGTGTACCTTGTTTACCACAGGATGCAAAACAAGTCTGGACAGGCCACAGTCCTCAGACTCAGTGGCTCCAAATTCTTTGTCCCCTTTCCCGTGGCTGCTTCTCCCCATAGCAGAAGGGGGACAGAGCAGAAAAACATCTCTGGGCAAGCCAGGACATGGATAAGCCTATTTTGGCCTGCTTAGGCCTACCACAACAATAGGGAACACTTCCCAGGAAATGAAACTTAAGGGCAACAGCAAAATGAATCACAGACCCTATCTTTTTGCAGAGTATTTGCTTCTCTGCTCTCTGAATCTTGACTTCATAGACTCGTTAAGGTTGGAAAAGACCTCCAGGATCACTGACTCCAACGATTAACCTAATATCACCACTAAAGCATGTCCCCAAGCACCACATCTACACGTTCTTTGAACATGGTTGGATCTTTTGCTTTTGCACTGTCCTTGTATTTTTTTTTTTTTTTAAAGAAAGCAGATAAATAGGTTTTCTACTCCTGAGCTACACCAGAAGCCTGCTGAATTTCCTGATACACATTTCATGACTGTGCTGGATTCTTTAACTCAGTTTACTGTACACATGGTGGCATACTTGAAATCAGAATGCTTGAGCAATGGGCACTGTGCATTCATGCCAGGAGATGTCCACCACCACCACAGTATTCCTACTTTAAACGCAAATGTTGAAAGGGCATTACCTCATTCTTTACCTTAGAAACTCAAAAGGCTCTGTTGGGTTTTGTTTTTGTTTTTGTTGGGCTTTTTTTCCTCAGGGTCACTGAGGACAACTGCAGCAGTGTCCAAAAGTTATCTCTTGATTTAATGCCAGCCTGTGCCAGCTATCATGAAAGTCCTGTCAGCAGCATTCCAATCTTGTGTTATTCTTGACCTTCCTGTTTTTCTTTTCTGGCACAGCCTAAATGTCACAAATTGTAGATCTCACAGCTAGGCTGCACTATCCTGTGCAGAACTGCCTGTACTGAAAGCGAGACTTTAGCCTGGGTCTGTGCAATGGGTAGTTTGAGGAGGCAGCAAACTGAAATGTATGTGAGAGGTTCCAATTCTCTCTGCTACTGGTTGGAAGAGCAAGGTAATGCTAATGAGCAGAGCCTTTGAGTTCATAGGAAAGTTTAGGCTGGAGGTGAGGAGAAAGTTCTTCACCGAGAGAGTCATTCCCCACTGGAATGGGCTGCCCAGGGAGGTGGTGGAGTCACCGTCCCTGGAGGGGTTCAAGGCCGGACTGGACGAGGCTTTGAGTGACCTGTGCTAGTGGGAGGTGTCCCTGCCTATGGCAGGGGGTTGGAACTAGATGATCCTTCAGGTCCCTTCCAACCTTACCATTCTATGATTCTATATGTGGGGCTTTCAGTGACCTTTCCTTTGTCAAGGACACTTCATTGTTAGGGCAATAAGCATCACATCTGTACCAACCCTGGCGAGGGGACACCAGCATGTTCACTGCAAACTGCAGCCGAGCTTGCAGTTGTCTTGATAGGTTTCTTGATGTCCCAGATTGTTGGAATGAAGTTTCATAGTCCTGCCCCTATTTTCAGCAGGTCTTATCTCCCATAGGAAGAAATTGCCAGACCATGACAGAGATTTTGTTCCTGCAGTTTATGTCTACATTCAGGCTGGGAAGTCGAAGTCTTCCAAGGAAGCAGCCAAGTGAGTTTTATCTTCTCCTCAGTGTCTACAGCAGCTTCTCTAGAAAGCTTTATCTGTTTAAGGGATTTAGAGATTAACACCACGGCCAAAGTGTGTGCTGTCTCTGGACACACGGATTAAGTGTGAGGAAATATTGGCTCTCCTGCAATTTTTTATCTTTCCAGCTCTAGATCTGTGATGAATAAAGGAGGGGGAGGAGGGCACACAGGGGAGTGAAATGAGAGACTGGTGCTGCAGTGCAAGCTAGCTAGGTTATTGTGACACTAACCAGTCATCAGGGACAGGATTGCAGAGAGTGATGGAGGGTTTATTGCTTACCAACAGAGCCTTTCTCCTTACCCTTTTGCTCTGGACAGCCATCAATGAACAAGTAAAGTTTGAACACTGTGAAAAATAACAAAATGTCCTTCTGAATTTTAAGAGGCTCATGTGCTAGTTCAGAAGGAAATAATCCCAGCTGCCAGCATTTCTAGGAGTCCCAGATATCTCCTGCAATGCAATTATGCAGGCTCAGTAGAAAACTATTCTGCACATTTGGAGCTAAAGGACAATATAATAAATGACTGCAGTGAACTACATTGCTATTGCATCAGATTGCATCTGAATCCACTACTACTGGGTTTGCTGGTGCTGGAAATCTGCCCTTCAGGATCTCATTGTCCTCCTGTTTGTTTGCTTACATACTCCTTGATATTGCAATACCAGTATGAGTCCAAGGTAGATTAGAAGCAGCTGTTTTGTAGCAAACAAACAAAAGCCTTTGTCTGTTAGCCTTTATCATTTTTTTTTTTCCAGTGGGGGAAGGAGACAAAAGCCAGCTGTCTGTTTGCAGGCAAGCCAAACTTCATCAAATGATTGAACTTTTTGCAAACAGAAAATTTGGAGCTTGATCCAAGTGTGATATTTTGGGGGCAAAATGATATTAGTGGAGCTTCATTTATTTTGAGGAACAATGCTAATTCCTGCAGTTCATGATACACCCTGTAGCTCAAAAGTCTCTGAATATTGCCATGAAAACATTTCAGTGTTATTGTGCTACTGTTCACTTGGAGTGTGTCAAAGACTTCTACAAGCCTGACAATAATATATTGAAAGCATCACTTCAATAAATAAGCAGCATAACATAGCAGGACTCAAGCTTGAAAGGGAAAAACGAGGTGCAAAACTGAAAAATGAGGTGCAAAACTGAAAAATGAGGTGCAAAACTGTCTAGCAGGGTGGAGAATTAAAATGCAAACCAAGTCTTGTCCTAAAAGTATTTTTTAGTCTATTGAAATGCTCCTCCTAATGCTCATGCTAATCATAACCCACTGATCTCTGGCTGCAGGGGAACTGTTGTGGATCTCCCACTCTCACTCGGAGCAGATGCACTGAAAAATGCAAATGGGATTTAGGCACCCAGGTTTTAATTGACTTCTGCAGCTCTAATGACTAGCTGTAAAATGTACTATTGGTATGTTCTCTGAAGAATAAGTGACAGAATGTGAATGTCATAATCTTAATCTGCCTTTTACATTTTCTTGTATTTTAATTAAAAGACGGAGGAATGCTAAAAGAAAATGTAGGACATCTTTCTTCACTACAGGATATCACCCTACCACAAGGCCTAATTAAAATATTGAATTGTCAAAGTCAGGACACTTTAATTTGTATTGCTGAACATTGCTCTTGAATGTACAGCTTCAGGAATCTGAACAAAGTCTTGAAGTGCACTTAACGCTGCCCTCTGTGCAGTTTGATATAGATTTGCTTATACAAATAAAGGTGTTTGTATATTAGATTTCAAATAAAGGCAGTTTTGTCAGAGTAGATTAGAATGCTCTATAAAATACCTTGTTAAATGGAAACAAACTATAAAACTAAGTGGTTTGAGTTCTAATTTCCATGTGTATTTTACACAAACCTCGCTTCATGTTGGGAACTTGCAGAGCTTTGCAAATCCCTGGCAGCCTTAATATACTACCAAGTGGGTTTTGATGTAGCTTAAATGGGTGAGCATATAATTGTATTGCTAAGTTTTATGAGTCAAGTCATATGCAAAGTCTTATTGAGAGTCTTGCAAGTGTGATTCTGGGCAAGGGAAGGCAAGACTTAGAATGACTGTTTGGAATAGGTGCTATTAAGGTACCTAAATAAGAGTGGAAGCTTTAACAACACATGTATGTTCATAGAATCAGAGAATCATAGAATCATGGAAACATAGAATCATGGAAACATAGAATCATAGAATCATAGAATCATAGAATCATAGTCAGGGCTGGAAGGGACCACAAGGATCAGCCAGTTCCAACCCCCCTGCCATGCCCAGGGACACCTCACACTAGATCAGGCTGGCCACAGCCTCATCCAGCCTGGCCTTAAACACCTCCAGGGATGAGGCTTCCACCACCTCCCTGGGCAACCCCTGCCAGGCTCTCACCACCCTCATGCTGAAGAACTTCTTCCTAACCTCCAGTCTGAATCTCCCCATTTCTAGCTTGGTTCCATTCCCCCCAGTCCTATCACTACTTGACAGCCTAAAAAGTCCCTCCCCAGTTTTCTTGTAGGCCCCCTTAAGATACTGGAAGGCCACAATAAGATCACCTCAGAGTCTTCTCCTCTCCAGACATATATGTGAGGGTGTGTCTACTCTTATTTTGGACTTCTGACAGAACAGCTATTTGTGTTCAGAAGTTTAGGTAGAAAAGTGTGGTACTCCTTGGAATGCTGTTGGTCAAGTCAGTAGCTGTCACTTACTATGTCTGTATTTAGCAGCCTGAGAGAAGCTCTTGGAAGCCCTCTCCTCTAACCCTGGCTAACCTGTGGGTTATGTTAAGGTCTTACTACAGCTTGCTAGATGATCTGACTCACATTTCTCATGAACCTTCACCTAAGAGTGAATGCTTGCAGATTTAAGGCTGCAGTTCCTCTTGCCAAATCTGGTTGTCATGCATTAAGAGCCTAATTATTATTTTGAAGGATAGTTTCCGGTGGCTGGACAATGGAAAGAAAGATTAACAGAGAAGTAATGTAATCCTCTAGCTCCAGCAGGCAGTCCTGCCTTTGGAGCTAGCAGCTACATTACATGGTGCTCCTGCCCACTTCTACAAGTTTACACCACAAGCTTTCCTCCAAATTGCAACCCCTCTCTGAAGTAGGTACAGCTAAGACAAATAAAATCTGCTGAGAATTTTAAACAGCAACATCCCAACTGCTGCTGTGTAATAAAAGACAAAACACTTCAGACTTGGTCCTGGAGAACTGCAGCCCTGTGAGGAGTGCCTGAGGGAGCTGGGGGTGTTTAGCCTGGAGATGAGGAGGCTCAGGGGTGACCTCATTGCTCTCTACAACTACCTGAAAAGAGGTTGTAGCCAGGTGGGGTTGGTCTCTTCTCCCAGGCACCCAGCACAGAAGGAGGGCACACAGTCTCAAGCTGTGCCAGGGCAGGTTCAGGCTGGATGTTAGGAGGAAGTTGTTGGCAGAGAGAGTGATTGGCATTGGAATGGGCTGCCCAGGGAGGTGGTGGAGTCACCATCCCTGGAGGTGTTCAAGACAAGCCTGGATGGGGCACTTAGTGCTGTGGTCTGGTTGATTGGCTAGGGCTGGGTGCTAGGTTGGGCTGGGTGAGCTTGGAGCTCTCTTCCAACCTGCTTGATTCTATGATTCTATGATTCTGTGATTCTATGATTCTATGATTCTATGTATGCATCAGTTTTAGCACTATTAGGGAAGAAGACTTACTGACTCACATTCCTGAATGTGCTATAGGGCTAGAGTCAGAGATCTTGTCCTCCAACTCAAGATCCTCCACTTGGAGGTTACAGGTGCACAGCATAAACTGATGATGTGGAACCACAGCTAAAGATTAGCTACACTCAACGAGACAAAGAAATTATTTGAGCAAAATATTAACACAGCACTTTGGCTGCATCTTCTTCCAGCCCTGTCATCATGCGGAACAAGATGACTGCTATAAATCTGGAGTTCATTCTGCTTCTTTGAACTGTGGCTTATACTTGAGAAGCAGTTTACTGCTTCAGGCTACTGCTATAAATCTGGAGTTCTTTCTGTCTCTTTGAACTTTGGGTTATACTTTGGAAGCAGTTCACTACTTCAGGCTTCATGCTGTTTCTGCCTTAATGACCAGTGGGGACATGATGTGCGTGTGCAGGCCAGATGAAGGAGGTTCTAATTTAACCTAATTAAAAATCAAGAATATTACTGGTGTAAAGATAGAGCCTGAAAATATTATTTGCTTCAAAAATTCTGTGCAAGGAAAAAAATAAATTGAATGTTGCAAATGACAAATCCCACAAATAAATAAATAATGTGCAGGCTTCTTAATAGCTCCTTCCACATGAGCTAATTAGCCTCTTAGGTTTTTGACAACTGCTCATGGAATGTTCTTGTTAGCATGGAAGAGACTTTTTTGTTTTCTTTGTAACCATGAACTCTTTTGCCTAAGCNCTAGAGCCCCAACTCTCTCAGCCTGTCCTTACAGCAGATCTGTGGCTGGCATCACCACAGTAAAAGTTAAGCTGCTTTAGTAAACAGTATTTCTGCAAACAACAAAAGCTTCTAAGATGCCCTAACTGAACAACTAGAAGCTGCAAACTTGTTTATGAAGAGCAAAACAAAACATGATAGGAGTGCAAAAAAGAAAACCNTGCCTAAGCTTTTTTTGTTTTTTCTTTCCTTTGGCATATTGAGGGGGGGTTGCCTTTCTTTTCCCCTCGGTCTTCAGGTTTATCTTCTCTAAAATTAAAATATTATTAATAGCTTAATTCTTCATTCTGTCCATGAAAGAGCTGAATAGTTGTGTTCTTCTGATGTTATTCAACCACTTGAGATAACCTCTGATGCTTACCTAGTGCACTGGAAATCCTGTAGTAAAATAATGCTGACAGAGTGGGGTTTAAGCCACTTCTGGCCCTGTTATTGAGGATGCAGGCAGGTGAATGAAGGGCAGCACCATANAGTGCTTTTATAGGGGACTGTTTTCAGCTTGTGTAGGGGACTGAATTCTATTGGCTAAATGAGTTAATGCAGAAGATAAGAAATACTGTAAAATGCAGCTGCTTTGAGAAATAAGAGAGGTGTTAGGGATGCTCTGAGACTGTTATACGGACTCCTGGCTGCTTCTGGGACTTCTTCTGACTCCTGAGATTCTGTCACAGGGGGATACTTGGGGATTCTGCAACACTGTAATAAAGGACTTCTGAGAGGACTTCTGAGATTCTCTATTCCCTGCATTTCTGGAATTCTGTTGTACAGCAGCAACAGGGTTCGTGCAGCATTCATCACCAGTGGCCCCCAAACCAGTGATTTCAACAAGTGAGGAAAGAACAAAAGCAGTTTTCACACCAGTAGTGTTGCCATGTTGTAGGTACTCATTGTTGTGGAAGGCTGATAGGCCTATTAGATGTCCTGGCTTGTCCCACCCCTCTGCTGATGGAGGAAGCAAGGGAGGGGAGGGGGAAACAAAGGCTTGGGCTGTTATGTCCCCTACCAAAGTGATGAACTGATACCCACAGGTGTTTAGGTACTTGTGAGTGTCTTGCCCACATAAGGGTAAGCAAGCCCTGGTTTCACCTCATATGGGCAGTTTGGCAAATGCCATTCTGATTGGTGAATCTCTGTGGCCAAAGGAGCCTTTGCACTTGGGCACATCATACAAATGGAGATAAGTTGCAAGCAGTTGTGCTGCCTCTGCCTCACTGCACTGCTCTAAGTGTTCTGCTCTGCTTTGCCTCACTGCTCTTGGCTTGGACAACCTGTTCTGCTCTGCCTTGTGCTTCAGACCAGCTCAGCCCTGATGTTTTGGGCTTGAACCACCTGGAAACTTAAGTGCCTCCAGTTTACAAGGAGAAAGCATTAAGTCCCTCATGATGTGGTGAGAAGTGCCACTGACATTGTGCTCTTTGCACATCTGCAAGAGATCTGCCTGCACCTCTGCAAACCTCCATGCCAAGAGGAACCAGGATCAGGTGAGAGATCATCTGCCTCTTTCCCAGCACCCTGCTAGAGCCTGGGAAGATCTAGAAGCCTCTCAATGGCAATCAAGACATTGAGCAGTTCCAACACTGCCACAAAGGAGCCAGGGACTACCTCTGAATTCTCCACCACTGTGAGTAGCACAGACTTCCCTAGGGCTCCAGGCTGCCTATTTTAAAGTGGGGCAAAGCCATTTTGTGGCTAAACTTTTCCAATTTTCTGATTCTCCTAAATTAATGAATTGCCCATAAGCATCCTTGTGAAGATCCTCCTGACTGAATTAGAACCCAAATGAAAATAACTACATATTTTGGGATTTTGGAAATAAAATAACTACATATTTTATAATTCCTGCCTCATTAATTGCCCCAACTAAATCACTCCTCTAAGCATTATGTTGCATGGTGTAATTGCAGGCTGAATTAGATTGTGCTTTGTCATGTAGCTTATTCCAAATTGAAGTTCCTTCTGTTTCATTGTTCTTGCAGCAGCAGCAGAGTACTTTAATAAATGAACAATCTTGGGTAACATTTCCAGAAATGTCTGAAACTACAAAATTAGTCAATAGCAATTCATGCAGCATATGACAGAAGTGATTATTGTCACAGAAGCTACAGAGCCTGTGACTATAAGTCATGATTAAAGCTAAACAGTTAGTTGAACATGAAACCATTGTTACAATATTTAAAGAATAGTATCCAGTACACAGAGAATCATAGAATGGTTTAGGTTGGAAGGGACCTCAAAGATCATCTAGTTCCAGCCTCCTGCCATAGGCAGGGACACCTCCCACTAGTACAGGTCATTCAAGGACTCATCCAACCTGGCCTTGAACACCTCCAGGGAGGTTGTGGAGCACAGAAGCACAGAATGTGATCAAAGATCATGTTGGGTGCTTCTGTGCTCCACAACCTCCCTGGGCAACCTGTGCCAGTGTCTCACCACCCTCACTGCAAACAACTTCCTCCTAACATCCAGTTTCAACCCCCCCTCTGCCAGTTCAAACCCATTCCTTCTCATCTTGTCATGACAAGACCTTGTCAATAGTCCCTCCCCAGCCCTCCTGTAGCCCCCTTCAGATACTGGAAGGCTACTCCAAGGTCTCCTGGAAGCCTTCTCTTCTCCAGGCTGCAGAGCCCCAACTCTCTCAGCCTGTCCTCATAGCAGAGCTGCTGCAGCCCTCTGAGCATCTTCATGGCCTCCTCTGGACCAGCTCCAACAGTTCAATGTCCTTCTTGTGTTGGGGGCTCCAGTTCAGATTTGTATGACTAACAAGAAAATATAACTACTATTATGTTAAGGACGTGAATTACTTTTAACTGAGGTAACAGATTTTGCAGGCAGTACACAAATGACTTTCTCCTGCAGGGGATCCAGTGACTCTATTCTGATTCTAGGCAAAGAGCTTACAAACTGTCTGCAAACAGGTCCTCAGGTGGTAGAGCTTGGGAAAAGAGCAGTGACTTACTCCAAGTGCTCTGTAGCAGTTTGAGCAAATTAATGTGAATCCCAGGAGCAGCTACTGGAGCACAGTGCTTAAACTAACATGCCTCACAAAATTAGTCAGAGGGCAAGCTACAAGGATGCAGCTACACTGTCACTGGCTCCAGAGATACTTCCTTTGCAGTTAACTAAGCTGTATTTTACCTGTTTTCCACTGCACAATGTACAGCATGTCCTATCTTAGTACAGTCTTTAGCATGGGACCCTACTCTTCATGGCTTCTAGACTGCACAATACTGACAGTAACACCAGGAAAGTGAATGAGCACTTAACACTTTGGATATATTCCTCCAGACTGCAACACCAGTACTGATATGTACACCAGCACAATGCCAGCAGACTGAATTATGCTGAATACTTTTAACACCATGGCCTTAATTCAGACATTTCTGGCACCATCTTCTACTGTGTCTCATCCTTTTGCAGTGAAGTTATGCAGGGTACTGTGGATGAGGTAGCTGTGGTCTAATATTAAAAATAACATAGAATAACAATCTAGACAACTGCTTTAGACAACTGCTGTGCAAGCAACTGTTGTTAATAAAAGTCATCACGGAATAGATGGAAGAAACAATTTTTGCACCAGTTTTCATGTGCTGTGCTGCAAAACAAATGCAAGTCTGGAAGAGAAATCTATTTCCTCTGCTGCCTGGTGTTTGGGTTGGGTTTTTTTTATGCTTTAAGTTTATGAATAATTGATCTTGAAAAAGCAATATTACAAAATAAGAAGATTTAGAATTCCTTTGATGCCCTTCTTATGATAAACTACTTGAGTTCTGCAAAATCCAGGTGAGCTAACCTTCTTCAGCCTGGAGAAGAGAAGGCTTCCAGGAGACCTTAGAGTAGCCTTCCAATATCTGAAGGGGGCCTACAGGAAGGCTGGGGAGGGACTATTGACAAGGTCTTGCAATGACAGGACAAGGGGCAATGGGTTTGAAGTGGCAGAGGGGAGATTGAAACTGGATGTTACGAGGAAGTTGATTACAGTGAGGGTGGTGAGACACTGGCACAGGCTGCCCAGGGAGGTTGTGGCTGCTCCCTCCCTGGAGGTGTTCAAGGCCAGGTTGGAGGAGGCCTTGAGTGACCTGTTCTAGTGGGAGGTGTCCCTGCCTATGGCAGGGGGTTGGAACTAGATGATCCTTGAAGTCCCTTCCAACCTTACCATTCTATGATTCTATGATTCTATAAATTCTGATGTCATAGAGGTCTCACCAAAAGTTAAGCACTGGTATTGAATATAGCAACATTTCTTATAACCTCACCTGAAAGGGAGGTTATGGGACAGAAAAATAGTAAGATTGGTAAAGGAAAACTACTGTTACTTCATCTAGCTGAGATCTAGTCAATATCTTAAATCTTCACCATTCTTACTGTGTATTAAAACAGTGCAAGAGGTCCCAGCCAGGACTTGGCATTAGAGAGGCACTTTAAGATTGTCTCCTACAATTTTACAGACAGTCCAAGCAGGAATAAAGAGATAGGAATAAACTGAGGAGTAATTTTACAGTTACTAATAAAGCTGCTGTTAAATCTGTGGGTGGCAGTGAGTTGGACCTAGATGATCCTTGAGGTCCCTTCCAACCTTACCATTCTATGATTCTATGATTTGCTAATAGCATAGTCTGAAGTGACCAGGGAAAGGGAGAACTGATGAAAAAAAAATACATAAAGAAGAGCAAGGATGGAGAGAAGGAAGCACATGTGGCAGGCAGTGAAGTGAAGCTGAAGTGACGGTAAACAACCAATTGCTAAAACAAAAACAGTGTTTACAGTAAAACTACAGGAAGAAAAGACCATATGCTGGTATCATTAGTGGGTGCCTGATAATCCTTGCAGAAGCTGTTTCAGTAGCTTCAGGTGCCAGCTTTAGGCTCAGACAGAAGAATGAGTTGCCTGCTACAACAAACTTGGTTTTGTTCAAGGTGAACCATATGTGTACTTTCAGGATGCTTTGTCTTCTCCTGTCTTCAAATACAAACAAAAGGTGGTGTCAACTTCTCTGTCAGCTTGAAATTATTCTTATTGATAAACTTTTATTAGTCCTTTTCAGATAAGAGTAAAAAAAAAAAACCAAAAAACCCCAACCCAACCCAACCAACCAAAAAGCCAACCAACCCCCCCAACAAACCACCAACCACACCACAGTCATGATTAGAATTCTGTGTACATAAAGTTATGTCTATGATTTACTCTTTACTTCCCTGACATAAAAGAAACAGTATTCTTCTCACCAAACAGCAATGAGATTAAGACAGACAGCTCACAGCACAGGCCAACAGGAGGAGTAATAAATGAATAAGCAAACAAACAAACAAGACATTTTACTCAGACAACTTTGCTAGGAAATAAATATTTTGAAATACTGTAAAGTTCATCGATTTGGTGAACTTACTAAGGGGGCTTCATGGGAAGATGTTGTTTGACATCCTGGGTGTCCTATCTGGACTAACATATTCTCTCCCCTGTACTTCGAAGATCCAGCTCATCTCTTATGCAGGCAAAGTGATCCTGCAGAGGTTTTATTTCTCTAGATCATTACTTCAGTATCTCACCTTTTGCTTGCCAAGCTCATATAGCACTGGGCTAAGACTTTTTTGCATATTGTCCTTCACTCTGCATCTTCGAGAACAATGTCGAAATTAGCCCCTGATGCCAGTGGTTGGTGCTTTGCTCTGCTGCCATGGACAATCAGCATGGCAATGGCTAGCTACTTGTTTGTGCAAGTGATTGAAAGCAGTTTTGACAACATAGGTATCTGGGTTGATTGGAATAGTATTTAATCTGAAAAGATAATTACTGTTTTCTTCTTTGTTATGCAACTTAAATCTATGGAAAGAGTATCACATCTCAATAACATACAGCTGGGTAGTAGATACTGGATTGAATTAGACAAGAATGACTTTGGGAAGAGTGGAGGAAGGCTATGGATCATGTTTAATGTTGACCTGTCTGTATGACAAAGAGCTTGGCTGGGTCCAGTAAGGACTTGCACTCAGCATGTACAGCTGTAATTAGTGTGGGAGGGTTAGAAGTCCCTGTGTGTTCACAGGCTCTGTGAAGTGTCTGATGGTATAAGCAGTAATGCCTGTTTCAGTAGGTACAACCAGACTTCCTCATCATCCTTTCCAGCATTCCATTGCCAACAAATACAAATAAAAAGAGGGATGGGATACACTGGGTGATATATAGGGCATCTGAGGTTTCACTGAAGTAGGCTTTGGCTTGACTTGCAAGTAGAAACCAAGAAGGTTGTTGGCTAAGATGCTGTGAATGCTTTACTTATATAAATCTATAGATGAAGATCGTGTTCTTCCTTGAAGTGTTCATTTTGTATGCGTACTCATGGCTTCTGAGAGGTAACAGTCACATCCCTCACAGGTTCAAATTGCAACTAGTCAAATTTTCTGAAGACTAATACACTGATTATTAAGCTTAATGATACCATCTCTAGTACAGAGTGCTCCTGGGGCAGAACAGAGAGTTGTAGACCGTTCATGCTTGTCTCTTTTTATGGCTGGACTCAAGTTTTTTTCCAACCTAAATGACTCTTAGGAAAAAAAAGAAAGGAATTATGAGAAATAGAGTAGTCCCCATAGCAATCACCAGTCATGGAGCAAGAACTCTGGTCTGATCCAACACATTTCACAGAATGTCAGGGGCTGGAAGGAACCTCAAAAGCTCATCCAGTCCAACCCCACTGCCAGAGCAGGATCTCCTATACCAGATCACACAGGAATGTGTCCAGGAGTCTCCTTCCAGAGAGGAAGACTCCACAACCCCCCTAGGCAGCCTGTTCCAGGGTTCAGTCACCCTCACAGGGAAATAATTCCTTATCATGTTTCAATGAAACTTCCTCAGCTTCCACCCATTGCCCCTTGTCCTGTCATTGGGCATCACCCAGCAGAGTCTGGCTCCGGCCTCCTGGCACTCACCCTGCACATATTTATAAACATTGCTGAAGTCACCTCTCAGTCTCCTTCAAGCTAAAGGGCCCCAGCTCCCTCAGTCTCTCCTCGTAAGAGAGATGCTCCATTACCTTCATCATCTTGGTGGCTCATGGTGTAGTTCATGAGCTCATCTTTGTTCTCATGGTGCAGTCAGGAAGCCCTAGCTAGCTTTTGTTTTGCTCGGGAACGGTAATGTTTTGTTTTTCCAAGCAGATCAGTGGATCTAGTAAAACAGAGACAAGAAGTGCTCCTCTCAGCCCGCCACAGGCACTGCAAAATTCAAGCTAGATCTGGAAATTGCACCGTGAATCCTGCTTGCTTTGGACACTGGCTTCAACAATGTAGAGCGGTCGGTGAGGGCGACAGGAAAACGGTGTCAGCAAAGGCTGAAAGACAGCAGCGGTAACTGAGCAGAAAGCGGCACAAGGAACTTCTATGGCCAGTCAGTGATTTCGGATGCTGCCTATCTACAGCAGTTAGGTTTTTCGCTCCCACGGTAGTTTTTCGGCCTCGCTAGTGAAATACAGATTTGGAGATCAGACGGCGGCTGATTTCACACGCAGTCTTCTTAAGGGCAGGGAGCCAGAGCACTCACATACATTGGGTTACTTGTGAGCCGAGAATTGAGGCTGCTCTGCCGCCGTAGTGACTGAACGATTCACCCCCGCCTGAACAATGCTTGTGGGAGGACGCCCGCCCGGGTCAGATACGCGGCGGCGCGACCCCGGAGGACGAGCCAGTGCACGGAGCCCAGCCCAGTGCACGGAGCTCAGCCCCGCCGGGGCGGCGGCGGACGCTGGGATGGGGCGGGCCGAGCGCTGCCGAAGGCGGGCCGAAACCTGCCGACGGAGGAGGAGGGAACGGAGACAGCAGTGGGGCGGGGCCGCGCCGGAGCGTGGCGGCTCGGGCCCTCCCCCGCCGTCTGGGGGCCGCTGCTCCGCCCCGCCGCCCGCCCGGCCCGCGGCTGCCGAGAACGGCTCCATGCGCTCGGGCAGTCAGTGCGCAGCCGCGGCCGAGCTCAGCCGGGGAGGAGGAAGCGGCGCGGCGCGAGGGGAAGGAGGCCGAGGCCGGCGGCGGCGGCTCATGGCTCCTCGGGCAGGCGGATGAGGCGCGGGTGTGCGGGCCGCTAGCGCTCCCCGAGGCGGCGTCTCCGGTGGGCGAGGCTGCGCCGGCAGCTCCGGCTCCGTGTCAGGGGGCGCGGCGGTCGCAGGTCCGGCTCCTCGTCGCCTACCCGCGGGCTGGTGTTATGGCCCCTTGGGGGAGCGCAGAAGGCTCCCCGGCTTGGAGGTCAGCGCAGCTTCTGTTCCTCGTCGTCTCCTGCTGCGGTAGGTACCGGGGAGTGACGCCACCCGTCCGCCTCCGTCTGCCGGGCCGGGAGGCGGCCGCCCGCCGCGGGCGAGGGGGAACAAAGCGGCCTTTCTCCTGCCGGCCTCCGGCGGCGCCGCGGCCCCGGCCGCCAGTGGGATCCCTCTGCCCACCTCGGGCCCCGGCGCCTTCTGGCACCTCCGCCACCTTCCCCGCCGTGGCCCTTCTAGCGTCCCCGTACTTGCCCTTCCTCACCCGGGGCCCCGTCCTCCCTTCCGAGCTCGGCCGTTCCAGGACTCTTTCTGGGGTGTTTTTCCTATCTGTGGGGTTGGGCGGAAATCTCCTCAGGGAAGTTCTTAAAAGGGGCTGGAATTTGGCCCAGCTGCCCTGGGCTTTCTGTCTCGCAGATGTACGTTGCCGGGAACTCTGGAGTTGGCGTGGGGCCGCGCAAACAAACCAACCCCAAATCCTCTGAGTCACGAATAATCGCCGTCTGTGGGTAATAGGGATGCTTGGGAGATGTTCCACGTCCGGCCGGGCAGGGACTGTCGTGGCCTGCTGTCTGTGGGCAGGACGAGCCCCTCGGAGGGCCCTGAGCCTGCGGTGGGGCGGGGGGAGCGGTTGGTACTGGGTGGTGAGTTTGTGACACATCAGCACAGGCCTTAAAGCCCTTCCAGGGACCTTTGCTTCTGCTCGGTCTGCTTTCAGTTCCTACCCGGATAGCTTCTTGTTTATGGCTATAAAACCGTCTTTGAACACAACTGTCAGTACAGACGCTCGCGTAAGTGTATTAGGGAATGTGCTTGGGCTGTTTTTACAGTACGTTGGTGGCCCACTAAATACATGATGGAGCAAAATGCAGATACTTGACAGCAGGAGTCGTGGCATGTTTTGTCACAGAGTTGTTTGCTTTACTAAGTCGAGCGTAGGTAGTGTCTGTGAGCCTCCAACGTGGGAATCGGCCTTTGGCACCGAGCTGGGCATGTGCCTTGCTCTGAGGACAGCACCAGGGGACCCTGATTTAGCAGCTTCTTAAGTAGGTGCCTTTGCTTTAAACACACGATTGAGCACNCATTCTGTGATTCTGTGTGAAATATTTCAGGTTTGTCTGTGCTGAGGGCTTTGTCCATCCCATGCCTGTGCTGTGAAGATCAGTGCAGATGTACTACAGAACATTTCATATTTACATGAGTGAAATGTCTCATGTGAAATTTACATGAGACTTCTTCAAACAGTTGTGCCAGTACCTGTAACTGAGTAGTTACACTGCTATAAGTTAATTTTTTGAGGGGACTTAATTGCACCAAGGGAGGTACTGGTCAATTTTTAAATGTATACAAAGTCAAGGAAAAGAATTTTTATATCTACATAGGCTGTTAAAAGTTTGATACATCAAAAGATAAAGTGAAAGCACAACTGGAAAGGAATGACAGAGAATGAACTGGCAGGGAGAATCTCAAGTCTGGATGTATTAAACTGTCCTTACATTTCTGTATTTAGTGCGCTTGAGAAATTTCACTTCTGTGCAAAGGTGTTTAAGAAACTGTTTATTACATTGACGACAGAAGCGAAGTGAAAAAGCTGTTATAATTGCCGTGATATACCTCATCAGCCTGACTTCAGAAGATAGATTGGGATTGTGATGCTGTAACTTTGACGATATTGTCAGCATTTCCACAATAAAAAAATTGAAAACACAAGCACAGTCTTCAGCTAGAGAAGAAAACAACCAAATAAAATTTTTGCTGAATATCATTTTTCATAGATCTTTAATCAAGGCTTTCCAAAGTTCACCCAAGAATGAAGGCTCCTTAAGTTTCTTTTTCCTTGCTGAGAAACATATCACCATCTGTTATCACTACTGCTGGGAAGGAGAGGCTGCTTCCGATTTTGATCAATGTGCTGCCTCATCCTCATGAGGAATTAGTTTTCTGCTAGCAGTTTTTATTACAAATGTCTGAAGTTCTGACCAGGAGCTTTCTCCTCTCCAGGCTAGAGCATCCAAAACAAAATCAAGCTTTCACTCTGTAGTGTAGGCCTTTCTGAAGCTGTTGTTTTGATTTCTCCTGTTGGTTTCTTTTGGCAGAAGTAAGTGGGAACTATCTCCTATTAAACCATTTTACCTTCCTGTACAATTGGTTTTAGCTCTTCCAAACCAAACTAATCTAATGTTGGCAGGCATCTAATCAAGGCACTGCTGACAGCAGAGCGCTGGACTGTGATGTTGATCCTGAGCAGAGCCTCGTAGATATTATGTGACTGTGTGTTAAGGCTTTGAATTCAGTAGGTGGTACTCAAGGTAAATGCACGCTTGGAAAAACATGAGTGCATCACTTTGGTTGCCTTCCGTCATGCAGTCACACAGCCATAATGTCTAGAATTTTCCACTAATTAAAATCCTCAACTCACTAAGGTTGATATGTGGGCATTGAGCTCTCCAGAGAATGTTTCCGTGTTTGCCTGTAGTTAGTGAATTTTTCAAACCAGCCTTCTGATGATGACTATAATTATAAAACTTTGAGAAGGAGGAATACTGATGAGTGAAATATTGGAATAGCACCGACTAACGAGAGTTACAGCTTAGTGGGATGTTGGGCAATGGCATTTGTTCTTAATATGTCTGACCTTTCTTGTTGGCTCGGGAGTTTTACATCCAAGAAATAATTGGTTGTGTGTGTGTGTCTATGTAATCCTGGCATGTTTTGTACTGGAACAAGTATGATGATGTTGCTGCATATGCCAAAGGCCTTTGCAGTTAATCTGAGTTCAGAGCACAACTGTGTATGTTGCAGAGTAGTTTCTTTAGGGCAAAAATGTCATTTGAGAAATTTGTTCACTTCTGGAGGGCAGCATTTTTCAGACTAAAGTTTTGATGGGTGATTGACTGGAAATCAAATGAATGTTACTTTTAGTTAAAACAGAAGCTTAGATTAGAGAACTGAATTCTAATGTTACCATATTTAACACTCAGGGAGATGATTATTTATATCTTAATGGTACTGTGATGCAAGATTTTTAGGACCAGTGGGTGGGATTGATCTTCTGGAGTAGAAGTTGAGTTATGAAGTCTCTGAGGTGGTGTAGTGTAAAAGCTAGGACAGGCTTTCTTTCCATTGGAACAAAGTCCAGAAGCATGGGTACTTGACTTCTTCAGGTTTCTGGAAAGTCAATTTTTTAATAGTTTTACTATACTATTCACCAGATATATTACTTAATATTCCTGTCCCACTGAATAGAAGACTACAGGGAACTTTTATAGTGTTCTGTATAGTTGGCTAGTAGTCAGTGCAGAAGTACAATAGGTGAGTTTCCCTGCTTTTTGCTTCACCAGGTGTGATGAGTATCAAAGAAAAGTATTTGAAATAGTAGGACAGTGAGATGGAAGTGTTCAGAGGTAGAAGTGGGGGCACATAAGTAGAATCATGGCTAATCTCTATTTCCGAGATGGGTTTGGCTTCAGTGAGTACTTTTGAGGCACCAGTGCTGGAGAAACATTAGCCCAGGTCAGAAAATAATTATTGACAAAAATTAGAGTTGAAACAGTGTTCCATGTTACTGGCGAGCCTGAAGTGCTGTTGACATTGTTCTGGTTGTTTAAAGAAAGACATTACACTTACATAAGCTTTAAAACAGCTTTAGGTTAGAGCAGTTCTAGATTTCTGTGCTACAAATGTTGCTCGAGTTTCCAGCAAGGCTGTGTGTGTACATAGATATATGGTTTTAAGATAAGACATGTAAAGCTGTCATAGATGGTCATGGAAATTTTAGTTACATGTCCATTTGCTAATTGTGATACAAGGAAAAATAAAGGTTTGTTCACCATGTTTGAAAGAATAGCCTGAATCATGTAAGCAAATAAAGTCTGCCAACCAGCTTATTTAATTTTCTAAAGAAGTTGAACCAGAAAGCCAGAACAGACTGTCCTAAAGGAATGCCTTAGCTTAATAAATTATTGTACCTTAAACTCTTCAGTACCACTCTTTAGCAATACTTTTTGTGATACACTAAGTAGGAAATCAAGTTATTGGTAAAACTGCTGTGTTTATTAGAGTAGTTTTGTAGTCCTTGAAGTGAAAATTCCCTAATTCTAAAGCCAGAGGAATTTCTATTGTCTAATAAGTTGATAATGTGTTAAATTGTACAAGTACATATATACTCAGCTAGCTGTTCAGAGCCACAGTTAGGCCTTAAGTCCAAGTATCTACGAGGTCATGTGGACAATATTTAAAGCACTTGTTCATTCAAAGGGAGAAAAAGAAAAACCTACTGTATGCTAGACAGCCTCGTAGCAAAAAGAGCTTGAAAATTTAATGTGAGGCACTCGTTATGATTGTTATTATGCACTAAAGGAAGCAATTGTCAGAAAGAGCAGAGAGGTACTCATAACTGGAGTCAGGACAGAAGCCACCTGACTCCATTCCTGTCATCAGAACAAAGCATATAATTAACATGACTTTTTCAGCTCTTTCTGTCTTTGCTAGGAGAAGAGGAGTTCTGTTGGGTTAGTGTTGGAAGAACTCTACAGGTGAATCTGTTTGTCTCCTTTGCTTTACTCACTCCTATTTCAGTATGAAATAAATGTAAGCTGTACGAGTATGATACTCAACTGAGCCATTAATATATTGCTTTATGATTGTCCTGGCCAAAGCTTGAAATTATTATCAGTCTTGTGGCTCATTAATTGATCTCAGATTTTTAAACTTAGTGTCTTTGGTATGTCATGTATATCCCTTCACACATCATTTATCTTTTACTGTGTGCTTCAGTTCCCCAAGCTGTAGACATTGCTTTCATACTTAAGTATAATTCACAGGTTTCCTCAGCTTTTAAAAAGAATCATGAGTGCTGTTTGTACTACATAAACACTGTGACCTCTTTCTCCAGGTGTCTCTGCATTTTCCAAGTTTAGTGTTCTGTTTATATTGTCTTAGATATTTAATTATAGTGTTAAATGCTGGATCAGCTGAGATACCTACCAAGGCATTAATTGAAAGAGTGTGATTTGGTCAAGAACCAGGCTTTTTTTTGCCTTGGATGCTGCTCAGAATGCCTAACTGTAACAGTTTGCTGTGCTGATGGTTACAGAAAGTCAGTTGGTCAGCAAGATTCAGCCTACTTAGTTAACGTGGTTGTAGGAAAAGGATCAGTACCAATGCATTTAATACTGTGGAAGTTGGTTGTAGATCCAGGTTCCTGTGTTTATGTCCTTAGCAGAAATAAATGCTCCAAGGAGTTTATAGCAGACTATATGATACCATACTCTCCAGAACTGTGTTGTTCTGGCTCTTTTTTTTTTTTTTTGGTGTGTGTTTTCTACACCTGATTTTTCACTGCAGTTGGTACTTTCCTAATGCTTTATTATTTGAAGGCTTACAGTTGCATTGAAATATATAGGTGTGGATTCCTGTATCTAAGTTGAATTTAGCATAATTGACAGATCAGTGCAAATACAAAGGATTTTTCCTCTCAACAGATGCTTTGAATTTGGATCCATTATAAATTCTGCTATATGCTTTAATGATGTCTTTTTAACAAAGCAAGCATATTTAGTAGCTATCTGCTAGATATTGTTTTTCTGCTGTTCTATTTCACACTCAAATTTTAGGTTATGAGGCAGTTCCTGTATAATTTTTTTAATCTGCTTTGCCATGAGCATCTTTCTGTAACTAGTCAGGAATTCTTTTTTTTTTTCTTTTGACTGACTTGTTACTGAATAAAAATCAAGCTAGCAAACAAGAATAGGAGCCCTGAAAAATAAGAAAGCCTACAAGTAGAGTGTATTTTGAAGGGGGGGGGGGGGCGGAAAAGAAGTCACACAAAAAGATTCATTTTAGTAGCTTGGGTTGTCATAGGATGCTCTCTCTTTTCATTTTAACATCATGCATCTTGTCAGTACTTTCCCTACACCTTTAGTTATTTGTGGATTTTTTTGATGTGCAAGAAAGCTGAACCTGTTCACTCATACAGTGAACTCTAAATTTTCAGCAAAGCCTAAGACTGGTTCTGTGTAACTGCAGCAGACTTTTAAAGCCAGAAAATGGTAGAATGCCTGTAACAAGCAAAGTGAGCACACTTTGGCATTGGCAGAAGTCTGTAAAGGAGTCACTTGCGTTTAAAAGTTAGGGGAAAAAGTATATTGGAGGCTTCTGTAACTTAATTTTATTACCCCAGCTTTGTGTGAACCTGTTGGGAGAAGTAGATAGGTCATTCTGAAAGTACAGATTATGAGAATAGGGGAAAACCAAAATGCCTCTTTTTCCAGCAAAAAAACTAATTTATAGAGTGTTATTACTAACAAGTTAGTTCTGGTTAGTAATGTCTCCTAAAAATTTAGTGATCTTAATCATTTAAGAATCTGCTCCTTGAGAAAAGACTACTTAGCAATTGAAGGTAAGCAGTTTAAAAGAGAAAATGGAAGTCTCGTGGGGAAAGGCATGTGCTTACACTCATGCTCTGGCTTCTAGACTTTAGCTATATGTGAATTTTTATAAGACTTGTTAGTGCTTTTTTTTCCCCTCCACATTACAAAATGTATTAGAATCCAATGGATTAGTGTACCCTGGGAGGGTGTTTTCCTTCTGTGAAATTGTGTTTCAAGTATCTGAAGTGAAGGTAAAAGCTTCAGTTAGGAATATTGTAGTAACTGGGACTGAGACAGATAATGAATAGGTCACACACAGTAAACAAATCCATGTATATGTGTTCCTCTTATCACATAGTTTTCAGTGGAGACTTTAACTCTTCTCTCCTCTTTCTGCACATAATGCTCAACAATGTAATTTCCAAAGAGGCAATGATTCTCAAGTCCTAATTAACATGCTGGTCTATTTGTAATATTGTTATATTTACTCCAGTCTGCTCTTCATACTACTAAGTAATTAAATTTTTCCATTTACTCTCTTCTAAAGAAGTACTCAGAGAGTGCACATGGATTTAGCTCGAACTGTGTCTGAACTATATGGAGATACCTCTAGCTGGACTTGGGAGTGCTAATTTTTTTTTTAAACTATGGAAACTGAACCTTTCTCCTGTTCAAGGTTAAATACCAGTTTAAAGATCCTGAAAGATATCAGTGCCTGTCAGAAAAACAAACAATAAAATCATCAGTTCCATGGAAAGGAGGGACTGTTTACAAGGAGAGGGATATTAATTAGATATTGGATTCTTACATTTACCTGTGCTTTAGAAAATAAGTGGAGCAACAAACAGATTTTAAAGCATTTTTTAACTCCCTGTATTGCTTTCCTCAGTGTTTTGAAACATCCTTTTTCGTGGTCCTGCTGTGTGTTCCTGACCTGGATCAGTAATAGTGTGGCCAGCAAGAGTAGGGAAGCAGTCATGCTTCTGTATGTGGCACTGGTGAGGCCACACCTCAAATACTGTGTGTGGGTTTGGGCTACTCACTACAAGGAAGGCATTGAGTTGTGTGTTCAGAGCAGGGCAGCAGAGCTGGTGAAGGATCTAGAGAACAGGTCTTTTGAGCTGAGGGAAGCAATTTTTTAGTCTGGAGAAGAGAAGGCCGAGGGGAGACCTCCTCAGTCTCCACAGCTACCCGAAAGGAGATTGTATTGAGGAGGATGTCATTCTCTTCTCCCAAGTAATTAGCAGTAGGATGAGAGTAAGTGGCCTCAGGTTGCACCAGAGAAGGTTAAGATTAGTGTTTGGGAAACATTTCTTTACTGAAAGAGTGATCAGACATTGGAACGAGCTGCCCAGGGAGACGGTGGAGTCACCATCCATGGAGGTGTTTAAAAAAAAATGTGTAGACATGGCACTTTAGAACATGCTTTAGTGGGCCTGATGGTGGTAGGATGATGGTTGGACATTATGATCTTAGAGGTCTTGTCCAACCTTAATAATTCCCCTTTCTGGATGGTTCTGTCATTTGGCAGTTGTGTGCTTTTTAGTAGCTTTAGTGCTGGCTGTGTCTGGCAGCTGTATGTTTTCTAGAGTCCAGTTAGTATTGACCTCACTGTTTCTGATGATCCAGCTAATGCTGTTTCCAGTGCCTGTTGCCTACATATTACCTAGGTTGTTTCACTCCAGACCCTGATTTCAGGGTATCTCTTGTGTATAGACTGTGCACGCTGTAACAAAACTTAAGTGGTATCACAGTTCTCATATAAATGACAATCCAGTATGCCAGAGCTGAATGGTAATGTTCCTAATCTCTGAAGTCCACAATGTTTCTGGACTTACTCATTGTGGCAATCTGGGACAGTACAGCTTGTCTACAGCCCTTTTGTCTTCACTGTAAATGAGTGAGGCTTGGGAGGACTACACTTTCATCCCCTTGCTTAGTGAGGAACACAGTCTGCTTTCCTTTATTTGTTGGAACGACATAGCTTGCGTGTGTGATGCTTTTTGCGGTTCATGAGGAGTGTTCCTGGAACAAGAGACCTTGTGTTCTGAACGTACAGATTAGGAGGAGCAGGCAGTGTTGCAAACTCTCCTATACAGTGGTGTCTGCCAGGGATTGCAAGTCGCATGTGCCCAGAGTGAAACGTTAAGATCATGGCTTGGGGGGTTGAAAGACACTCCTTCCTCTGCACTCCTAACTAACAGAAAGTTCTAGTAGTGCTTTTTGGAATGAGTATCATGGAATATTTAGCAGTATATTTGCCTCAATATGTTCATTGAAAGCATAGAAGGCAGGAAGATGTATGTGGGAAGCAAGTGAGTGAGACTACATTTACCCTCCTGCATCAGTTTTCTGGAAATATTCCTAATTTTTATGGCATTGCAAATGAAGTGGATCTGAACTCTGGATATAGCCATCCACAGCACTGCACATGAAGGAATTTGGCATAAAGTACAACAGCTTTCAGTAATTATTAATGACCAAAATACAACTCAAGTTCAATTTTTAATTGGAGACCCTGCTTGCTGACCATGCCAGACATTTAGGAGCTGGTAAGGTACTCAAAGGACATAATCTGAAATAAGCATGCACAGTTTCTCAGTCTTGTGTGTCATTCAAGTAAACCAATCACATCATTTTTTTTCAAAGGAGAGAAATTACTCTCGTGGAAAGGAGATCCAAACTAGCTTTTAACTTGTGAGTTGTTGAACACAGTTTATAAATTATTGCTGTGAAGGTAAGGATTGTGGCATCAGGTTCTCGTTTAAGCAACTCCTTTGTGCCTGTACTGAAATACTCCATACTTAAATGTATTTTTTTAAGTGTCTGAAGATAATGTATTTAGACATGTAATCACAGTTTGTGTTTTGCATTTTATGGGTCTCCTTTTCTTGAAATCTGCTATTAAGCAGGAAAGACATGTGCTTAAATGAATGCTATACTTTGTTAGATGGACACAGAGAAATAGAAATTTGAAGACAGAGGCATTATGTCTAACGTGGATCTTGTACTTGTCACTGTGCCGTGTCACATTTCTTGATCTTTTAAAATTCAGTGCCTGTCTTTTTAAAAGGATGTAGGAGCAAGTGCTGAATTTTGTTAGCAGGTTGGCTTTTAATAGAAGAGAATATCTGCTTGTGTATGTAACTTTTTACCCTTTCTTTTACAGCTCAGCTAGTGCGTTTTTACCCATTTTCCTCTTCAAGCAGTATTCGTTAAACAGGAAGCAACCTTACAACCTCTCTCTAGCAGAATGAAGCATCCCTGTTGAAGCATGGTCATGATTATTGTAAAAACTCACAAACCAGCAGTACTGTATTCTTCAGGAGAATTTCCATATTCATGTAGGGTAAACTAAGAACTTCTGTCGTTAATCTACAACTGTTTCCTAAACTGAGAGTTAACTTTCTCTGTGCTTAAGGTTGTCTGTTGTTGGTTTTGTTGACTGATACCTTAACCTTTCTGAGCAAAGTTAGTAATTGACTTCATAATGTTGTGTCAGCAGAAATTGACAACATTTAGGCAAATCTTTGGGTTTCCAACATGCATTTGATATTGCGTAAGTACTACTAAGTCCTGTGGGTTGCTTTGAATATATATATATTCATATTTAGAAGGGGGAATGTATAGAATTTTAATCCCTTCTGAGCCTGGACTTTGCTGTGCCCTGTCATTACTTTAAATTTTACTGCCGGCATCACTAAGATCAAAGTCAAATCAGAACTAACTACTTTTATAAATGTAATAAAATTGTTACCTGGAGTTTGCTAATTATAAAACAATGACATTAACCATAGGAACTTTCAGTGGCATGTTTATTTAAAATTACCTTTACCAAAAGCTGCATTTCAAAGTTTTACCCACCTAGGATTATTATAGGATATTTATCATAGGTAGTCCACATTAGAAACCTATACAGTTTGGTTTGCTTTGAGAGAACAAAGGCCAACAGTAGTGCCATGCGTACCATCACTTAGCTGCAGCAAGCCTAACAGTTCCCTTTGGGAGACTGAACAGGCTAAAATACTTCAAGAATGAAATCATGATTTCTCAAGAGATCTGTCTCACGTTGGTGCCTCAAAACTGGTAGTGTCTGATTCCATGTGGAAATTGTCTTGTAAGGTCAGTGCTGAGCCTTTGAGTAGTTGCGCTGGTGATCCAGAAAGGAAAATCAAGTAAACAGTCAAGTGGATAATGACAAGTGGTGAAGTATAAACAGAGGAAGAATTTTCAAGCATTGTCTTCACCGCATCTGCATTATCACAAAAATGTAGTGTTCTTCAGTTTTGCAGTGTAATCAACTTGAGAGTACCTCCTAATTTTAGAAAGTAGTGTATGTCTGTGCTATCAATAAAAGATGAGGAATGGAAAGCTCAGATGCCATGAAATAGTCCAGACATCCTTGATGTTTCATTCACAGAACAGTACCTCTTGTATTGGTATCCCTTTCTCTTTTGAATAGCCAACACTCAGTGAAACCAATGCCTTTGAACTGTGGCTTCTTACTATTCATTAGGCTGAGTTGCCAATAAAGAATTGTAGGGAATGTAATCTACTTTCATCAATGCCCAATTATAACAATGCTTTTCATGCAAATTGAAAAGAAGCTACATCCAAAAGAATAAGACTGCCTAGCAAGTTTGGTAAATATTAACATAAAATAGAATCTTTTTCACTTAGCTATTTTTCATCCTTTTCTTAAAAAAAAAAAAAAAGTTTCATTCATACACACGTTGAGTCCCAACAAATAGTTGGTGTTGACTTTCTTTCTCTAATTGGCTGTTATATCATATGTGGCATCTCTTTTTAAAAGAGCACTTCTGTATGAAATTTTTGCTTGCTGGTACTGAGCTTTCTTCTTAAAGAGATTTATACTGAAAGACCTAACTCATTTAAATTTACTGTGCTTTACTGATGTGACATGCTTGGAATCAAAACTTCAATAACTTTTTCTTCTAAAATACTCTTTGCATAGCTTCTCAAAAGCCCTTTGTTGTCTGAGATTTCAAGTATTAAGAGTAATAAACCCTCACATTGACAATATTCCTGTAAAGGATCATTGTTTGCAAGGTAGAAGCTGAAGCACAGACGATAAATGGCTGCTTCATGGTTGTGCATGAACAGTTTGTTACAACACATTTCTGGTCCTATGCTGATTTTGTCTGAGTGTAAAATGGGAAGCATTGTTTTGAACTTGGGAGAGAATTAGTGTGGGAAAAGGCAGGCTTGTTAAAAGGATGAGAGGCAACAGGAATGTGACTTACAGATCCAAACTGCTCGTCAGAGAACTCTCAATTCTCAGTGCAAGCAAACTGGTCTGGCCCTCAGAGGGGAGATAAAAGATGAAGAGTGAACCTAAAGTATTTAAATACAAACGTCTTTTGGGAATGATGTAGTTGCTGGGTTTTTCCTGTGGAACTGGAAATAGGCTGCTTTGAGAGCCATGCATCTGTTCTGCTTTGTTTAAAACTCAATTCATGTACTTGTGT
The DNA here is from genome assembly GCA_013399055.1 of Ramphastos sulfuratus. NCBI lineage: Eukaryota > Metazoa > Chordata > Aves > Piciformes > Ramphastidae > Ramphastos > Ramphastos sulfuratus. The sequence goes on along the minus strand of WBNM01045411.1, from coordinate 68,057 downwards.
GGTTTTGTAAATGTGGCTACTAGGTAATTCCTCTCATCCTCAAAATGCCAATCCTTTTCTCATAAGTACAGTCTATTGTATGTTTCAGTTGTTGTTTAAGTGAGTGGATACAGACCGCTTTAAAAGGTTTAGTGATGATCTGCTGCTGCCACTTAGAGCTCCTCTAGACCAGTTTGCTTTTATTTGAAGCAGACAGGTAGGGCATTTTTTGTCATGGATTATTGCATTCCGTGGAGAGTCTATTGTATTTGATGACAAGGAAACCTTTACATTGGAACAGAAGTAGAAACATGTATTTTTTTCTTCTTGAAGTTTTTAACTGGATTATTAGGTCTGTTACATTTCAACCAAATCTGATAGAAATAGCCCAAAGTATTTAGAAGTTGTGAGGAGTGTACTGATATGCACAATAATTCTTACGGTGTGTGACCCTTTGGAAGCTAGACTCAAACTGGTATTGAGAGTGGCAGGTAACAGCGTGTATGTTGAAACAGAACAGCTCAACTGGCTTTTGAAGTTGTGAATTGGATGGGCAAAGGAGTGGGCAGTGATGACGTGACTTGACTTGCAGTCATCTGGTGTTCATCTGAATGATTCTTAGCAAGGATTTTTTTTTTTTAATATATTATCCTATATATTTAATAAGTTGGGGTTTTTTAGGAAGCCGGAGTGAATGCAGGAAAAAAAAGTTGTCAAAACTGTTCTCAGGAAGGAAGTTAATGACTCATGTAAATGCGTTGTGAGAATATTTTTTGATCAAGAAAGATGAGAAGAAGAGCTGGAAGAGCTTGTGTCAAGGCAGAAGAAGAGATAAGGTAAAATGTACCAAGTGCTGGGCTGAGCATACTGAAAGGTAATTACAAATTTGAATGTCAAGGTAAATGGTAATAAGGATTTTGGAAATACCTGTTAGAACATTCTTTTCTCCAAGGTGTTTATTTCTCTTAGGATTAAGCCTCTCTTCCTGCTTATGCTTTTGTCATAGGAGCTCTGTCCTAGAGAGAGCACATGTGTGGTTACATGCTTGCTCACAAGGACCTGCTTTCCTGTCCCTGGGGGAGCTGGTGATTTCGTAAGGTTTTCAACACACTGCAGCGCAAGACTATTTTCTTGGTGAACATCCCAGGAGCTGCAGGGACTGGGGAGCATATGGCTTTGTGAAACTCCTTTCCTAGTTCTGCTGGTGGGACTGGCATCTGGGTAAGCTTGAGAGTAGGAGTATTGGAAATGAGCAGCCTCACAGCAGCTCTGTCCTAGCTGCAAAGGATGGTAGTCCCAAATATGGCCCTGTTTCGGTGATAGGAGGCAGCTTCTTTGTCATTCCTTTCCATGGACTTTTGCTTCCACATAACCTTACTATCTAAATAGAAAATGAGACAATTCACACCTCTGTAAATGTGCCTAATTCATCTATCTAACTTCCTGGAAATGTATTTGCTCTTTTGAATTGTCATAGACTTGCATCTAAACCAAGAAGGTTCCAAGTGCAATGAGTCACCAAGTTTGGCTTATTTGACCCTCTGATAAAAAAATAAAGCATATATCATTAATTTTATAGACTTTCAATTTCTTGTAATGTGCTGCAATTGAAATTTGGATTCTGCTGCATTGGGGTACATCTATGTAGTAGGAAGAGTGTCAGAGTGTGAGTATCTGTGTGTGTTCGGGAGGGAAAGCAGGATGTGGTTCAGTTCTGTGTTATAAAAAGAGCAAGATAAATATGAAAACTGCAGGACTTTCTCTTGCATGCTTAGACCTACTGTAACGTAATGAAACTTAGGGTTCTGTGACCCATACAACGTGAGACTCACTAACTGTTGAGAGTAGGTACAGAAAGTGCATTTAAGGTTATAAAAATAGCCTTTATTGTATGCTATGGCATCTACAAGTCCTTGTGATCTTTTAATTTCTGGAATACACACTCCCCTTGCAAAAAGCCAAAACCAGAATCCACACAATAAATTAGCTGTCTACTTTAACACATGTAATGTTTTACAGTGATAATTTGTGTGTCTTAGGGATGTAGTTCAACAGCAGGGAAATGATATACCTGGTTTTAAATGATATACCTGTTTTTGAAACAAACTTTGTTCTGCCTTCTTTGCTGCTGTGGGTGTCTTAAAAACACACTGTACTCTTGAGTTGCAGTGTCCTAAACTGTCAACTCAAATGCTTATTCAGCTCTACAGAAAGGATTTCATTGCTTTAATTTGTAAGTGTGGAGTTATAGTACTATCCAACAGTCTTTCTTGTTCCTAGCTCCTGATAGTAGTAGATTGTGTTTCTGCAGAGGAGGCTCTGGTACCCTGCAGTACTGTGCAATGTGAAAAATAGTATTCTGGCTGTTAGATGTTCACTTCTTTTCATTAGATAAAAAGGTGCCAGTGGTAACTGTCTTTAGATTGCAATTACTGGTCTATAACAGTTTTCACTTGATCTTTCCTGTCTCTGTGGCTACTTCCAGCACAGATTCAGATTTTCCCCAATACTTCACAAAGTGGAAATACCTTTACCTTTGGCGCTCACAACTTTGAACTCTGTTCTGAGTGATTTGGAGTGGAGAGGGAAGGTGAAGTGCAATGAAGAGTCATTAGCACGGGACAGCCATAAGTCAAAGTTCTCTTTCCCTTGGTTTTGGTATCCTGCTAATCTTCAGTGGCTTTTTAGTACTGACAACTTTATCCTTTATTAACATTACTCAAGTTGAGCCATTCTTTCCTTTGTGCTTCCCACCACCTGGGTAGATCTGTCCATAGGAGAAACAAAGTCATCCTATTTGCTTTCTTGCAAAGCTCTTGATTCTGATGTGCTTCCTGTAAAGCACTGCCATGTGATGATGCTTTGGCATCTTGTGTGCTGGAATCTGCAATAATTTTATACACTGTGCTTTTTTCATTGTCCTTTGCCTTACCTGATAAAAATGTAACATAGGCAGTTTTCACAAAGCGGTGAGCTCTGTTGAGCAAGTGTTGTTGGTACAGTTCCTGGCAGAATAAAGCTATAGTCATGATGAAGGCTTATTTGTGGTGGTGTAAAAAATTATGCTAGTATGTTAGTGTGTTTCGCATATATTGAGATCCAGGTAAAGAAGACACAAATTTATTTTGAAGACACTGCATAGTGATTGAAATAACACATTAAACTTCTGTACAGGTGTGCCCATGCTAATGAGCAAGGTACAGCACCAGCATCATTCTTGCAGGACAAGAATCATGGGATTAGTAACAGATAAATGGATAGGAAGAGGGGGGGGAAAAAAGTGTCTACATTCCAAATAGAAGGAAAGAAATCCTGGTTTGGATCTTAGAGACTTACAGTGTTTTGTCTACTGTTCTTATATGCATATATACACACACACACACATACATATAACGTGTGTGTATATATGTGTGTGTGTGTATATAGAGAGAGAGTGGGGCAGACTATTGCAGACTTTTAAAAATACCCAGGAGTTTTCCTGAAGTTTCCTACTATAGAATCAAAAACTTGAATCAATGCAGTAGCTACAGCAGAGTCTTCTCAAAGCGTGCACACTTTGGTCTTGCATGAAACAATGTAAAGAAAAATACATTTGACTGGATATTTCCCTTATCACTTGTTTGCTTTGATGAACAAAGCAAAAGTTTTGTTTGCTGTTTAAACAAAAGGTTACAAAAATTGCAAGGCTGCCATGCACAGGTTTATTAAATGGGTGCTGAGCACACCCAGGCAAGTATGCGTGCACACATGTTCATAGCAGGAGTATGCCTTGGCTATTTCAGGGTTTGATTCTTAATTAAAGAAGTTACTAATCTGAGTATAATCAATTTCAGATCTTTTAAGGCAATCTGTCTTCTATTAATGTCTGTCTTATGAATAGAAGCAATTCAGTGCATTTTGAGGAATGTGGTATTTTATGACTGGCAAGTTATAGCAGGTTCTTCTCTTATTCTTTTTAAGTCCTGAGGATATTTAATAAACAGTATAGTTCAGGCAAGTCTAGAAAATTAGTGTAGCTAATTAATGCCCTTTGCTGTTGCAGTGATGGAAATTTTGAAGCTGACAGCAGTAGAGAGAGCTGTGTGGCTTTGAATGTCTCTTTAATAGTGAGAATGGAAGTGTCTAAACTTTACGGTCCCCTCAGAACTCAGTGACATCTTCACTTCCATCTGCTATAGCTAGACCAGATCAACTTAATCAGAATAAACAGTAAAATTAATTTTACACCTAAATGTTTGCATGACATAAAGCATTGTTCTACAAACGCTGAAGCCAGAGGCAAGAAATGCCTTGCCTTAGGAGCCCTTCCCTCCTTTGGCTGTGCTTTTTACTGTGGTGTTGCAGTCCATGTGAATGATGGTGTGCTGAGTTATGCTGTGCTAGTTAAACAACTACTGCACCTTAGTGCAGTGAGGCATTAACAAGGGACAGAGACTCTGCCCTATATTACCAGAAGATAGCTGGGCAGACTGACATTTTGTGTAAGTCTGGTTTTGGTTTGAATAGATGCTAGAGCTCTACAACTTCCAGTTGCCAGGCTTTGCATAAAAAAATCTGCACAAGTGCTTGCAAGATAAATGGGTTCCGAGAGCTTTTTCAGTAAATTAAAGAGGAAAAAAAGCTTTTAGGGGGAACTCTGCAGTGCTTTTAAATTCTATCAGAAAGTAGCCAAAGCACATTAAAGAGTATAAGAAGTAAGTCACGGTTTTATTTCTAGTAATAAGTAGTGAGAAGGGAAGAAGATGCAGCTTTATCTTTCAAATGAGGATATATTTGCTATGCTTTTATATTTGATGTATGTGCCATATGTGCATGCATGTATACTGCTGCTTCACCACCCTTTCTAGTAAACAGCTTGCATTCAGTTCAGTTATGTTGTTACAGTGAATGCAGCTGGAATGCTTTGCAGTTAATTCTAACTTCTTGTTGTTACCTTCATGAGAGCAGAGTTGAAGCTCAGCAGGTATATACTTTTGGCTCTCAGGCTATGATCTTCATGGGAGATTTCAGCCATCTGGGTATCCAATGGAAAGACAACACATCAGGGCACCAGCAATTTAAGAGGTTCCTGGAGTGCACTGATGATAATTTCCTCTTCCAGTTGGTAAAGGAACCCACAAGAAAAGTTGTTATGCTGGACCATGTCCTCACCAACAAGAAGAGGCTTGTGAGTAATGTGAAACTTGAGGGCAAACTTGGCTACAACAACCATGAAATGATAAGATTTTGAGATCCTTAGGGTGTCAGAGGGTGTGAAGCAAGCTCACTACTCTGGACTTCAAGAGAACAGACTTCATCCTCTTCAGGGGTCTGCTGGGCAGAGTGTTGTAAGATAAAGCCCTGGGGGGAGAGGCGCCTAAGAAAGCTGGTCAGTATTCAATGACCATCTCCTCTAGGCCCAGGAGCAGTGCATCCCAAGAAAGAAGGCAGCAGGCAAAGAGTGGCAGGAGACTATCCTGGGTGAACAAGGTGCTCCTGGATTTACTAGGGCAAAAAAGGAGAGTCTCTAGGGTGTGGAAGCAAGAATGAGCCATGTGGCAGGACTACAAGGAAGCTGTTGGAGCAGCCAGGGATCAGGTTAGGAAAACAAAAGCACAGAGAGAATTAAACTTGGCTAGGGACAGAAAGTGGAATAAAAATAATTTCAGCAGGGACAAAAAGGCAGTTAGGGAAAGTGTGGGGCTTCTCTGAAAGGAGAGTGGAGGCCTGGTCATGACTGATACAGAGAAGGCTGAGGTGCTGAGTGGCTGCCACAGTCTTCACCAGCAAGGGCTCTAGCTGCACTTCCCAAGCTCCAAATGGCAAAGGCAGGGAATGGGGAAAGGAAGATCTGCCCACTATAAGAGAAGATCAGGTTTGAGACCATTGAAAGAAGATGCACGAGCTCATGGGCCCTGACAGGATCCACCCACAGATCCTGAGGGAACTGGCAGATAAAGTTGCCAAACCACTGTCCATCGTACTTGAAAGGTCATGGCAATCTGGTGAAGTCCTGCTGACTTGACAAGGGGAAATTATACCCTGTCTTCAGGAAGGCAAAAAAGGAAGACCTCAGTCAGTCACACCTCCAGAGGAGGGCCAGAAAACTGACCAGAGGGCTGGAGCATCTCTCCAGGCTGGGAGAGGCTGGGAACAGGCTGCGAGAGTTGGGGATGTTCAGCACGGAGAAAAGAGAAGGCTCTGGGAATACCTTAGAGCAGCCTTTCAGTACCTGCAAGTACCTCCAAAGGCTTGTAGTGGTAGAACAAGAGGGAATGGCTCGAGGAAGGGAGGTTTAGAGTGGAGATTAGGAATAAAGAGTGAGGATGGTGAGACACCAAGTTACTCACGGAGGTTGTGGATGCCCCCTCCCTGGAGGTGTTCGAGGCCAGATGGGACAGGGCCTTGAGCAACCTGGTCAAGTGGAAGGTGCCCCTGGCCGTGGCAGTGGGGTCGGAACTAGATGATCTTTAGGGTCCCTTCCAACCCAAATCATTCCACGATTTTATGATATGACAACTCTGGAGTTCCCTCATTTGCTCAAGCCAGTGAAAGAATCTAGCAAATCTGGAAATTATAGTTCAATTTCTCAATCCCCCTACTTTCATTCCAGTCAGAAGTTTCCTCCAAGATTCCTGCCTGAATTGTAACCCTTCTATTTATTAAAATGTTAAAGTAGCTTTTGTAATTTTATTTTGTGAATCCAGTGAGTATTCTGGATTTCGAAACCACTACTCTTTAGATATATTTTAAAATCACTGCCTGAAATACATATATATGCATTTTATTTTTTTTCCCTCTAACAACTAGTGGGTTTTGTTTTCTGTTTCAAGTTGATGATCACAACAGATGTAGGCTCCCTAATAAAGATGCAGCAGGGGAGTTGTGTCTTCATTCTTTTCAAATATCCTTGTGATTTTCTTCCATCCCCCAGTATCAAGTACTCCTACTCTACTTAAGTCTTTTTTTGGAAGAAAGAATAATAATTGTAAGACTGAGTCATGTTTTTTTCTGGAACTAGAAGCTTAAATGTTTTGGGGGTTCTTGGTTGGTGCTTTCACAGGGTAATTGCAGATATTTTTGTTTCTGCAAGCTTATAGGAGATTTTTGATGGCTGCAGTTATTTATTCATTTCAGAATAACAATTTGATTTCTTCTGTTAGCACTACTTGAAGACAGAATGTACTCAAATAATTTGAGAACAGGATAACCAGCAGTATTACACCTTAAAGATAAAACTCAAAACCCTGTTTTTGCCATGTAAGTTCTGATAGAGGCCTGGCATCTTAAGGTTCACTGTAGATGTTTGGATTTTGGTTTATTTGTTTGTCTTTTTGTATGTGGTTTTATTTAAATATATACCAGTTGTATGTAGTCATTGCTTACTGCCATTTATGACACCAAGCTATCNCTGAATGTTAGGAGGAAGCTCTTAACAGTGAGGGTGGTGAGACACTGGCACAGGTTGCCCAGGGAGGTTGTGGCTGCTCCCTCCATGGAGATGTTCAAGGCCAGGTTGGACGAGGCCTTGAGTGACCTGTGCTAGTGGGAGGTGTCCCTGCCTATGGCAGGGGCTTGGAACTAGGTGATCCTTGATGTCCCTTCTAACCTTACCATTCTATGATTTATTTCTGTGGTTATAAGGAATTAAGATGAGAACTCTGTCTAAACCTTCATGGAGCAAAAGCAAAATCAGTTTGTTTTTTTTACTGCAACAGTAATTTAAAGAAACTAGTATATAAAAGTACAAAGCATGTGAAGATCATGAATCAAATCTGAAGTGCTTTTCCCTCTCTGCATAAGCACTGTGCAGCCCACACATCAAAATTTTCCCCTAGTCTGGCACTTATAAAATGTGAAATAGTTTCAGTATCTGAAATGGAGTTTTAGAAGAAAATAGCAGTTAGCTGCAGTCAAACATATACAAAGGCTCTGATCAGTCCTTTGTTAACATAACAGGTTTATTATTTTAAACATAGCTGTTTAAATAACAAGAAACTTGGTCCTCTTCTATGTTTGTAAGTAACATGGCAGTGTAATGTTTCCAGGTGTGAGGGCAAGTTGTTAATGGTCATGCTCATCATAGAGTCTAAGCACTTAAGAGCAGGCACCTAAGCCTTATAAAGGAGGTAGTTCATTGAATATTTAAGGTTGGGTAGGCAGTAAAGTCTCTTGCTTCCCTGCCCTTGCCACTCCCTACAAATTTCTGGTCTACTCCTCTTTCTTCTGATTTCCTTATCTTTTTTTTTTTTTTTTTTCTTGGTTGTGGTGGTTTGGGTTTTTTTTGTTTTGTTTTTTGGTGTTTTAAACATAATTCAAATGTAACTGTAATTTAGAAGATTCTGTTTATTGTTTGAACTGTTGAATTGGTTTCAGTAATCTGTTTGGTTTTTTCCTGCCCTCTATCTAATCCAAAATGCTAGAGTAGATTAACACCTGAGAACATGTACAACTTGCACTGGCCAGTCAGCTCATTTCCTTTATACCTGGCTGGGCAGAAGCTGAGGGTTTGACATGAATAGAATTACTTATGTGCTTAAAATCAGGAATCGTCTTGAAGCTGAGCCAGTGTCTCTGCTAGATTTCCAGTTTCCACTGCTTGTTGCCAAGTATTTTAGAGCTGTCTATAAATAGTTTGTAGACTTTTTGAGCGAGGACTGAAAAAAAAGTCATGTTATTTTCTGTTCCCACCTTCTCAAACTTTAAAGGTTGCTTTTTTTTTCTCCCCACTGAAACTGTTACACAAAAATCCTTCTTTTAAATTCCTGTAGTTATTAGTTTAAAATTCTGTATTTTCATGACAATAGACTCATTAAAAGTTGTCATGTGGAGCTCACACATGACCAAATGTTTTGGATTTTTTTTTTCTACCTGCAGCATTAAATTAGTTACTACTCCAGCTTGTCTTTTGCAACCTAGGATGAAGGAGCCTCAGGTTATTTTGCTAGTTCGGTGTGCAAAGATCTCTCAGAAGTGTTTCCTGTTCTCTCTGTGTCTCTCTTGTCACTTTCTTCTGCTGGTACACCCAAGGAAGGGTTTGTACTGTATTAAACAGTCAAGTACTGAACTGGTGATTGCTTAGTGTGTTTGACTAGAAGGGAGAGTTGTCCCTTTTTATAGAAGTGAGAAGGGAGAGTGGAAAGTGACTTGAAAGCCACAACTATAGAGAAGGAAGGTGAGAGCTCAGGTGGGACCCTGCATCATTTTCCAAATGTTTGCTTAACGTATCCCAGTGCTGCTGGGGACTGTTTCAGATCTCTGGCATTGGCTGTCTTGGCAGCATCTGTGTCAAATTTACGTTATGCTAACCTCTCATTACGGTTTACGTGGACTATTGTGTGTGTGTTGCAACAGCATTCACAACTGGTGTGTATTAGTGAATCATGTGCAGTGCTTAATGAATCCAGCGAGAGAACTTGAGTCGCTCATACAAAATGACTGCAGAGACTCTGGAGCCTGTGCCTGAAGTTGAGGGAGAGCAGCACTGGAGCTGTGATGAACAGAGAGCACACCCTGGATGTTGGGTAGCTGTGTGTTGGCATGTTCCAAGCGGGGCAGTAGCAGATCTGTGGAGCAAAGTAAGTTATGCTGCAGATCTGTTGTTTGTGCCGTATAAGTTTCTGAAGAGTTTTCCTTGGACCGGCTGAAGTGTGGCCCAGAGGACTGGTGCCAATGTGGCACCAGTAGGCACATGTCACCTAAAAGGAATCCAGTTTGGTGCTAAGGCCACAGTATAATGGGAACCAAAGCCAATCAGGAGATTAAGAAACATGCTCCTTATCTGAAATAAAATACTATTGTAGTCAAACCTCAAGCTGACACCATAAATTTAATCAGGAATAGAGGCTGTATCATGTTTTGGTAGAGAAGACAACGAAGCATTCGCTTAGGTAGTGAACTCTGATATTTAGAGTACCTGTTTAGTAGTCACTTTTTGAAGAGTAAACAGCCTTGGTTATGGTGAGGGGAAGAATGTTACAGTGCTGAAGAAGGAGAATATTTTTCTGTGGAGATTTTGAAGTCAGCGTTAGTAAGGCTATAGGAGCAAAGGTATGTGCTGTTTGTTCAAGTACTGATTGACTTTGAGTTTCAGCTCTGTATGGTGTAGATTTGGAAATTTTTGTGGCCACGTTTTATTCACCAAGTGATGAATAAAGACTTGCTTTCCAAAAATACTATGCAGCTACATGTTACTGAAAGCCCCTCCGTGAGAAGGAAAGGACAGGAGAGGAATGAGGTGATATGAAAATGCCACGTTGCACAAGTTGTAAGTGTACAATGCAGACTTGCATCAGCACCATACCCACTGGTTGTTGTTAAACTGAGAAATCTAAAACCTACGTAAAGCAATTGATTCTCTAGTTCTTGTCTTAGTTTTCTAACAAAACCTACATCACAGTTGGTCTAAAATAAAATTGGTGCTATGTAAAATAACAGCACGGAGTAATGTAAACAAATCCTATGCTTTATCTGTTCTTACAGTGAAATTTTATGTGTTTGTTTCCTGCTTTTGTGTCATAAACACAATTAAATAAGCCACGATTTCAGTATAGTTTCATCTGTTAGGCATTTTTATTCTTTCCTTAATTAAAAGAATTAATTATGCCATTGTAGCACTCAAGTATACAACACTTTCTCATTTAATGTGAACATTCACTTTCACTGTTTGACATTTCAGATATATTTACTGTATCTTCTTTGTAGCAGATGTTCTTCTGTTACAGGGCTTTGGAATAAATCTTGCCACTCTGCTGCTCAGCTTGCTTTTAGTAAAGAATTCTGACTGATGTCTGCACAGCAGTAAGGCTTTCTCTCAGTGTTTCTATCTATTGCATGTGTAATTTTTTTATTAAAAGAAATGATTATTTAAGCTTTTCCCTACCTGAAGGATAATTTGTACCTTGCTGTATAGCTTAATGCTGGTTTACAAATGACCACCTGAAATTCCTGCCACTGGTACTTAACCTTAAGGAAATGTGGGGGAAAAAAGCCTGCACTTAAAAGGTTGATACCAAACTGTTGATTTAAAAATAAGAATAAAAAAATTGTCACTAACTCTTGCAAAGATTTTTTCAGCTAAATGAGAGATCCTGTCAGTTCTTGAAGCTTTTTTAGTCACCTTTTGCCACGGAATATATAAATTACGCAAAATCAGGTGTTTTTCTTTGTCAAGGAAGCAGCAGTTGGGAAAAACTTATGGTCAAAGTGCAATGTAGTATCAACAAGAAAAATAAAGGCCTGAAAATACGAGCTTGCTGTGCATCTTGAGTAGTTAATCCAAATACATACTGGTGCACAAATTTATTCATTTGATTTCATGCATATCTCTAAGCAAAAGGATGCAGTGGCAATCTAAGCCACCAGAAGACAGGAAATAATGAAATGGTGCCACCTGTAAAAGCTATGACTGGTTTCTGTAGGAATCTGCAAATAACAGAAAAAACTGCTTTGTTATTGAATGTAGAGAATACACAGATGCTGCTCGGCTTCAGCGGACTCTGTACTCTGAGCTCTGCCACACCTTAATTTGAAGCATTCCTTGTAGCAGTAAGGCTGTTTACTTGATGAATTGTTCTGGGAGGATAAGTTTCAAATGCTTAGACTACTTTTGATTGGTTTTATTTCTTTCTACTTGCACCACTTTCAGTTCCTTGTCTCTTGCAGTGTTGACGTTGTGCACAGAGCTCAGTTCCTGTCTTCTGACTGTAATACAGCTTGGCAGTGGTATGAGACATGTTTTGCACATAGAGAGGAAAGTAGGGAAGAAACCATATTCTCAGAGACATTTCTAGCTTATAAAGGATGAAATAAACCCAAGTCTAGTCCCTTTCATACTCTCATTGCTCATAATTTCAATGGTCATTTGAGATTACAAAAAGTGGTCTCTTTCTCAGTTGCATAATCTCAGTTTACTACTTCTGCAGTACAGAAGAGTTTGGGAGCAGCTAATGCATTTAATTCTAACTGTACACTGGTTTAACAAATACAGGTGCAAGTGTTGAAAAGATGAGGAAGTTGTAAACAATGAGCCAAAAGACTGAGGAGGATCTTACTTAATTTTTGTGGCTCATTTACCGCATCTGAGCTACGTGTGAATAATCCTATAAAGGAGTATTTTGGGTTACATATGGAACAGATGTTTTTGTTGTAGATGATTTGAGTTGAAAAGTACCTTTTGAAGATGATCTGGAGGAGCATAGTAGTGCTTGTTTTTCTGTTGGTCTCCTGCATGCCCTGCTCAGAGCTGTAATATCTTAACCTTAGATTAATCATAGTTCTGATGGGTAAGCAGTCTGCCTTAGCAGTTTTCTCCACTGACTCAGCAGATGAGCATGACAGGCTGTTCAGCCTGACATGTGGGGTCTTCAGATGGAGCTTGTTTCAGCACAGCTGTGCTTGGATGTTTGCAGGAGAGGTGGTGGGATGGCCTCATGGTCTCTGGCTGGGACTATCAGAAAATGTGCTAGCAAAAGGGGGCGTTTCCAAGAAGCATACAGGAATGTGGCAGAGGCATCACAGACATTTCCACCTCCCATATCTACATCAAGAAGGATACTGCTATTTTTGATTAGACATCAGAGGACTATTCCCAAGTAGCTTTTTAGAGGGGTTATACATAAGACAGCACTGTTTTTGTTCATGGAAGTGTACAGTTAGATTCTTATTTCACAGAATCAACCAGGTTGGAAGAGACCTCCAAGCTCATCCAGTCCAACCTATCACCCAGCTCTATCCAATCAACTAGACCATGACACTGCCTCATCCAGGCGTTTCTTGAACACCTCCAGGGACAGTGACTCTACCACCTCCCTGGGCAAAAAAAATAGCCATGAAGAATGCATAATCTCTGAAAAAATGATGAAAACATCCCTGCTACCATTACATTTCTAAATACAAAGCTGACTATCATATTTGTTGCTTCTTGTGTACCATGAGAAGTTAATTTTCAAAACAGGTAAAATTCAGTCTTTAGGTGTGAATGGTATCAATGACAGTCTCTTTTTTTCTTTTTGATGGTGGGTTTGCTTTTCTTTGTTTTTATGTTTTTTAAGTTGTTTAGGATCCTTTAAGCATGCAAGCCTCGGAGAGGAAGGCCCAACGAGGGCAGGGTTGGCTTATGACATCCAGTTTAGGACAGAGCTGGGAAAGCCTCTGGGTCATCTATATCAGGAGCAGAAGCACTTGACTGGTTAAGTGTGTGGTATCATGGTTTCATTTTATCATTTCAGTGGTATCATCCACACTGGGTCATTTGGAAGCTGGTGAGGGGCCTGGAGCACAGCCCTGTGAGGAGAGGCTGAGGGAGCTGGGGGTGTGCAGCCTGCAGAAGAGGAGGCTCAGGGCAGACCTCATTGCTGTCTGCAGCTACCTGAAGGGAGGTTGTAGCCAGGTGGGGTTGGGCTCTGCTGCCAGGCACCCAGGGACAGAACAAGGGGACACAGCCTCAAGTTGTGCCAGGGGAGATCTAGGCTGGATGTTAGGAGGAAGCTCTTGCCAGAGTGATGGGCATTGGAATGGGCTGCCCAGGGAGGTGGTGGAATCGCTGTCCCTGGAGGTGTTGAAGAAAAGATGGGGCACTTAGTGCTATGGTCTGGTTGATTGGCTAGGGCTGGGTGATAGGTTGGACTGGATGAGCTTGGAGGTCTCTTCCAACCTGGCCGATTGTATAAAATTTGGTGCAGATTACTGCCATGTAACTTCAGCTTGACAAGAGGCATTGTACACAGATTAAGCTTACTCATTGCAAGGTACGAAGTGGACAGGAGTTGTGGGAATAGGATCAAGAAAGGAAGTCTGGTCATGAAGTGCATTGGTTGAAGCAAAGCAAGTTGAGCAGGTACTATGATAAAGTGTGTTGGGAAATGCAGGAAGTGCTGTTGATCTCTTGTCCCTGATAATTTGTGGCTCAAGAGAAACAACCTATCCAGTCTGCTGATGTAGCAGTCCTGATGTACCAAAGCAGTTTTTAATGCAAGGTAGTTTAGAAAAGCCTCTCTTTGTAGCCCTTCACTTAAAGCAGCTTCTCAGTTGATACACATCTGTTTATAGGGGACCTTAATTTGTCTGTTTAATCACAGTGGAGATAAAAGTGGGTGATTTCTTTTGTGTACAGTAACTACTTGGTCTGACAGGAAGAATAAAAGTAACTTGCATGTGACGTTTGGTATTCTGGATTTTTTGGGTGTTTTGTTTTTTTTTTACATTTCATTTTTTGTTTCAGCAGTCAACATCTGTCTAAAACACAATCTGGATTTAACTTGAGTCCCAAGATATATGATATTCTTCCAAACTGAAGTTAGGAAGTTCAGCTTTACAGTCCTGATAGACAAAGTTGCATGTAGCATTTTTTTCTTTTTCAGAAGCCTTCAAGTTCATGTATCTGGAATGCAGAAGCTTATCTTGTTAAACCTGAATGCTTAGACTAAGAGGGACACTTACTGGGGGGCTGGGAGCTGGCTGTCTGTGTGTTTAGAAAGCTGCGTGAATTTGAGTAAAATTTCAAGGAGCAGCTCATTTCAGGACTGTGGGCTTGATTTTTATTCTCTGCAGTTATATGCAGATAATCCTTTGCATCTGATCTCATTTTGAGAGCAAGCTGTGCTGTGTAGGTTATGGGGAAGGAGGGATATAGCAGGGGTAACATCGTAAAGTGATGGCTCGTGTGGTTATCTTCCACATTAGTCTGAACATCACTGCTGCTGTCTGGCTTTGAACTACATAGAACTTGGCAGCTTTTTTTCTTGAATATGTCTTGTTTTTCAAGTCTGAAAGGATTGGTTTTCCTCTCTCCCCCACTCTGCAGTTTGGTCGAAGTGGTTGCTGCTGTGGTGTTTTCCTTGTTGCTAGTTCTGTTCCCCTTGCCTGTGTTTATTTTCCCATCTGTGATGAAACTCTGAAGATATTAGTGAATTATCTTCCAAGACTATGGATTTTATCTTCTCTGGAGGTTTGTTCTCCTCTCCAGATTCCCTATGGGAGTATAGGCCTCATGGCTCTTGGACTGGGATGTTGGGAAGCAATGTTTTAAGAGTGGTGGGTTTTTCATGATAGGCAGGGTGGTTTTTATTGTAGTTTCATATAGATAGGTAGGGGTGAAATGCCCCAAATGCAGGAAAACCTGAAGGCAAGCCTAGTGTTGTCTTGCCTGATTCTGCGGTCAGTCAGCTGTGGTACACAAATCAAAGCAAATAATTCAAATGTTTGTGGAACTACTTGTCTGTTTCTGGCTGCTCCTAAGACAAGACAGCATCTCAAACCAGAGGGTTTGAGTGGGATAGAAAAAGTGGAGAAAGGTCAAAGGACCTGGCTTTGTGCTGTGAAAATAAAATTTTATCTTGAGACTCAGAATCAGTGACCAACTTTTACCCTTTATTGTGCTTTCAACGTATAAGGCATTTTAAAAGTTATTCAAGATAGAAATGCACTTCAACTGGAGATTGTTTCATACTGTAACCACACTCTGTAAAGAGTAACTCATTAACAAAAATCAGCCAATTCATTAACTATTGTTTTTGTTGCAGTCAAGGAATCTTTAGAGAGGTATCAGCAGCAGTAGCACAAAATTGATGTGCACTTAAATAGCAATTAAAAGTGCTTTTCTATACTTTTGATTATCCTATAGGTTACCAGTAGCTTAATGTGTCTTGGATCCTATTTTCCAAAGTTTTTAGTAGTTTGGGAGTAGGTTTTGGTGGTTTGGTTTGTTTTTACTCCAAAACTGACACTAAAGGCTTGATTTTCTGAACTGTGTCTATTTGAATTTTTTAACTTAAACAATTGCTGACTGTCTTAAGCTGCAAGACTAAAGCTTTCATACATTTCTGTTTAATACCACTGAAAATAGGTGGCTCATTTGTTTTAAGAATTTACAAAAGGATATGAAGGAGATGGGTGTAGACCTGGTTATACAAGAGGGTGGTTTTTCTTTTTTTTTGGATGTGTTTTTTGGGTTTCAGTGTGTTACCTTTTTTATTATTACTAAGAAATCACCAAAAAGAAAGTGATGGAGTATGCCAGATTTTGAAAACCAAACTTGGTTTCTCACAGGCAGAATGGATTCATGCAGGATCATCTCAGTGCATGTCTGCCAGTGCTGTGCAGTTACACAGGCTTAGCCAATTCCTGTAACTGATGTTTTGTTAGGTGGCAGCTGCTACAGTTTAAAACTGCAAGTTCAAATGGGAATGAATAAGAAATGTTTCTTCAAAACATCCAGAAATATGAAAATATACTGCTTGACCTAAGAACTTTTTTTTAATATGCTCAGACTCTCCTGTATTAAGTTGATAGACTGGCAGGAATTCCACAGATAATTATGTTCCCGTATCTTAATGGAAATTACTGATCTGTTACCTGTTGATATTTGAGTGGGCTCAGTTTGTATGGAAGCATGTGACATAAATATTGAGATCATACAAGGATCATTGCCTAAAGAATTCAGAAAGGTGTCAGCAGTTAGTGATGCTTAAATGGCATCTGAACACACTATTTCAGTGACAGTTTCACTTAAAGTAAGTAATAATCTAGGGGGGTTTCTAAGGTTCATCTTTAATGTATGGATTATCGGGAAGGAAATGATTTTTTTTAACACCACCTTAATTTGATACTTTAATACCAGGATCCGAGTTGAGGCTTCTTCACAGTAATACTTTTGATGAACAACTAAAGTTAGTGTGACAATAAATCTGGTACCACTTTATGTCAAGAGATTAATTGATAGATCATAAAGCATATTTAGATGGAAAATACTTAAGTGCTCCTTTTTTGGTTGCCGATTTTTCTTCCTAAGCTGTATGGACCGAANGCAATGCCAGGACAAGGGGCAATGGGTTTGAAGTGGCAGAGGGGAGATTGAAAGTGGATGTTAGGAGGAAGTTGTTTGCAGTGAGGGTGGTGAGACACTGGCACAGGTTGCCCAGGGAGGTTGTGGCTGCTCCCTCCCTGGAAGTGTTTAAGGCCAGGTTGGATGAGGCCTTGAGTGACCTGTTCTAGTGGGAGGTGTCCCTGCCTATGGCAGGGGGTTGGAACTAGATGATCTTTGAGGTCCCTTCCAACCTTACCATTCTCTAATTCTATGATTCTAATCTAACCCATTAAGTCAAGGAATTGGATGTGTGTTCCCATTTCAGTATGTTTCTCATTATTGCTGATTTATAGCTTATACCAGGTTTTTATATATGCATTGCTTTTCCTTCCATCACTTTAATATTAATGTCAGTATTGTAATATTTTCTCATTGTCTTATTATCAGAACTGATATCACTAAAATTCTACCTTCATTTTCCTGATTTTTATGTATAGGCAGCTTGTTTGTAATTCAGATTCTGGGGGCATAAGTGAAGTGTCTTCAATGCAATTACTTTGGAGGTTTTTCTATTTAAAAAATGTTTGTGAATTCCTCCTTTGTTGTCCTGTTGTTCATTTTCAGTGTTCAGTAATGACTACAGATGTAGTTGTGTGTGCTAATAACCCCTTCTTGTAAATAAAAACCTGGTGAATAATCCTTACTGTAACTTGAAAGATGAAATACCAGTAAGCTATTTTTAGTTTAAGACAAGAGATCTTGAACTGTGTTAATTAATTTGTCGTTATGTGGATGGAAATACCGAAACCCAAGATGATTAAAAATGTGCTTGTTTGGAATTAGTTACAAGTAAAATTCACTTTCCAGTAAAGGTAGTGCTTATTTTGTAAAGTTAGAGCTGTCACTGAAGGTGTCAGATCAGAGCTGCAAACACACCTGTGTGCAGAATAGATTTGGAGAACAGCTTTTTAAAACTTACTGTTATATTTTGCTTCTAAAAACAGTCCAATTGGAAAATAATTGCTCTCTAAATAGGGTATTTTAAACTGGTTTTGGTTTAACTTCTGCTTTTGGAGGGGAATTGTTGCAGCATAGAATTACTGGGTTTTTCCCAAATGAGATAAAGCAACTTGCTATGTAAATGTGTGCAACAGAACTAGTACATTAAAACTGGGAGGGGAAATGCCACTTGTAGAGTCCAAGAATTTAAGAATTAAAAATTACACTTGCAATTTTTCTACAAATTCTGATCATCAAGTTTGTTTGTGGCCAGTTCTGGGCCTCTCAGTTCAGGGACAGGGAACCTGCTTGAAAAAGTCCAGTGCAGAGCCACAGGGATAGTGAAGAGGATTGAATGTCTTCCTTGTGAGGAAAGGCTGAGGGAGCTGGGGCTCTATAGCTGGCAGCAGAGGAACCTGAGGGGTGACCTCATTCATGCTTATAAAGATGTGAAGGGCAGTTCTGGAAGGATGGAGCCAGGCTCTGCTTAATGATGTCCAATGATAGGACAAGGAGCAATGGATTCAAGCTGGAGCAGAGGAGATTCTGCATGAACAGAAGGAAAAACTTTTTCCCTGTGAGAGTGACAGAGCCCTGGAGCAGGCTGCCCAGAGAGGTTGTGGAGTCGTCTTCACTGAAGACATTCAAAACTCATCTGGATGTGTTCCAGTGTGATCCTACTGTGGTAGGGGGGGTTGGACTAGATGATCTTTCAAGCCCTAACATTCTGTGGTTCTGTGTGTCTTTTTGAAGTAAAAAAATGTGCATTTGGTGTCAGCCCTAGAATCTATTTCTGAAACATTTTGTATTCACTGCAATGGAGGAGCATTGGGATGCCTGCTTAAGTATGTATGTTCTAGGTTGACTCTTAGTCTTTAAGCTTAGTATAAAAAGGAATTGGACTTTTCTCCATCTATTTAAGGTTCTTGTCACCAGATGTACCACACTTAAATTGCAGTGCTGGTGGAGCAACTGATTTTACATGTTTGAAAATGTGTGTGACATGGCAAATCTTCAATGTTACAAACCTTGAAGCAATTAAGAGTTGTGGGTTTAGAATTTGCTTCATGATGTATCTTACATTTTAGATGCACTGTCTGTGTTCAAAGAAGTT
Organism: Ramphastos sulfuratus; assembly: GCA_013399055.1. Classification (NCBI taxonomy): domain Eukaryota; kingdom Metazoa; phylum Chordata; class Aves; order Piciformes; family Ramphastidae; genus Ramphastos; species Ramphastos sulfuratus. The sequence goes on along the minus strand of WBNM01045411.1, from coordinate 49,182 downwards.
ATTCATGACAGTAGCTTTCTCATCTCAACATGCCTGGGAGATTGTAGGAAACATTTCTTGTAAGGGTTACAAGGAAAGATGCTGACTAAAGGAAAGGAGGGTGAGAGGTGTTCATGGGAGAAGTGTTTACAAATACAGCTTGATCTGTCACATCAAGTGACAGGGTTACCACTTCTCTGCAACCATTCACTTTAGCAGACTTCTTCAGAGGAATATTTTTTTTTTTTTTTTTGTTCCTGATGGTGAGGACCACATGGGTCTGGTTGTTCATCTTTACTTTTGAAGGTAGCAAGTCCCTGGCTATATTCAAAACATCTTTCTGAGTAAAGGCTGTAGGCTGCAACTCATTAGGAAATAGATGGATGCCTTCCCCTGCATGTCTTTATTTGCATAGCATTTACTTAAAAATCTTGATCTAAGAGGAGGTGGGGAAGATGCCTTGAAATAAAGCTTTCTTGAAAAGAAAATAGCATTTTATGCAAAGTCTACCATCTAAAATGCCTGAAGTTTCTCAAAACTCCTTGCTACCATCACTGTCTCATTCCTTAACTTCCCAGAGTATTTAATTGCTCCCAGAACACTACTGATACTTGGGTTTTATTTTTATTGGAGGGTAACTTTTTCCTCTAGTTTTTCTCTAACTTTTATCATAAAATGAACACAGGATTTCTAATGCTTTTAATTAAAGTAACTTCAGTTTTGTTCTTTCTGTTCTGTGAAAAGGGTATCTGAAGAAATTTTTACAAATTTTATCTTGGAAATTAGCTTATTCATTATGTTTAATTTTAGGAAATGGTGCTCTTGCAGAACATTCTGAAAATGTGCATATTTCAGGAGTGTCAACGGGTAAGTCATTTTTTGTAATGTTTAAATTTCATGCATGACTTAAATAGTAAATATTGAAAGCCACCTGGTATCTTATGAAGAGATATTTGGCTATAAAAATTATTACTGCCTTTTGCAGCATGTAATAAGGAATGAAGCAACTGGAACATGGAAAAATTCTCATAAGATAAAATTGATACCTGCATGCTCACGAACAGATTATGCCTTTCTAAGTGGACTGCTTAATTATTTTTCCATACAAACATTGAACTAAGAGAAAAGTTGGCTTAAGTTGAATTGATATTTTCTTTCCACAGTAAAGTTTTTTGTGAAATGAAATTTATTGAAATGTAATTTTGGTCACTGCTACTATCAAATAATATAAATCCAGGAGTTATGCATTTCACCTGATTAGATTGAAGCAGTAACTGAAACCACTGTACACTTCACTGCACAGTTTCCTTAATACAAGAAAAAAAAAAGGAATTTTAGCACTCAGAAAACTGAAAAACTGATGAGATGCTGGAGAGAGTATGGGATGTAAAAGCAGCACACATTGCTCAAAGGTTGCTACATTCTTTTCCACCAAGCTAGGCTTCTTCAGTGCAGTAGCCACACTTGGGATTATCCTGTGACTGTATGTCCCTTAAGGCATTAGGTCATACCAGTTGTAGTCTTTGTTCTTAGTTTTTAAGCAAGTGTCAATTGCTTATATTCAGAATACATGCAAATGGGGACATAAACACTCCTCTTCAGTGGGTAGAAAAATACAAGCTTGTTTCTTTTAATGGGGAAGCAACTACTAAACCCTGGAAATCAAACTGATTTTCACAGCCTTCTCCTGAAATAAGACTCAAAACGCAAACTCATCCTTTTTGAGGACAGCTTGAACATCTCACTGTGGTATTCTTGTGTCCTCACAGTATCACTTCCAACATTCGGTTGCTGCTCGTGCACATGGTTGAGTTTTGGGGTAAAGGTATGCCCAGTGGATGGTTTTTGTTGCACCATAGTACCTTCTCTTGCCACTCAAAGACTATCAGAAGATCTTTGTTATCTGTTCTTGTGCTACATCATGAAGTATGTTGTTGCTTTGCAACAGTAGCAATCCACCAACTGGCATATTGTACAGGTTAAAGCTCAGCTGGCAATTAAGTCCCCCCACAACTGCTCACTCAGAGAAGGAATCAGAGAAGTGAGAGAACTTATGGGTTAGAGATAATAAGGGTTTAGCAGGTAAAGCAGAAGCCACAGATAAAGCAAAGCAAGGAATTCATTCACCACTTCCCATCAGCAGGCAGGTGTTCAGCCATCTCCAGGAAAGCAGGGCTCCAGCACATGTAACAGTTACTTGGGAAGGCAAATGCCATCACTCCAAACATCCCTCCTTCTTCCCCCAGCTGTGTATGCCCAGCATAATGTCATATGGTATGAAAACATCCCTTTGGTCAGCTGGAGTCAGATGTCCCAGCTCTGTCCCCTCTCAACTTCTTGTGCACCCCAAGCCTACTCTGTGGTAGGTGGTGTGAGAAGCAGCAAAGGCCTTGATTGTGCAAGCACTGTTCTGCAGTAACCTAAACACCCCTGTGTTATCAACACTGTTCTCAGCACAAATCCAAACCACAGCCCCAAACTAGGTACTGTGCAGAAAATGAGCTGTATCCCAGCCAAACCCACCACATTCTGCACCCCTTATTCCATACCATTTATGTCCTGTTTGGATCACACACAATCCAGTACACACAGCATATTTATGGCATGCTGTAAATAATAAACACTACAGCTACTTGCCGCTGCCGGAACTGGATCGCATGAAATACACAGCCTAAAATCTAGCTATGGAGCTTTCAACCTTCACCTCTTTGTTTACTGCCAACAGCTGTGTCACAGGGCACTGTACAGACAGAAAAGCATCTGCTGGGTAAGAGGTGAATGGAATGTTTGACTCTGCTTTCAGTACTTTGGCCAGCATGCTTGAACAGACAGTGCCAAGGCAAGGAGAACACAATGTACTTTCTATACGAGATAGCAGCAGCTGGTAGTGGATCTGAGAAGAAAGATCCTGTGAGGACTTCAATTCAAAAATTAATTTTTTTTTTTTAATTAAATAATGATTAAAAAATATAACTAGCTTTGGCAGTCCTCTGTTCCAAAATAGCTTTCTGCCTGAGGGAAAAATAAATGTACTCTTATAGTTCCAATATTAAGTGAAAATTTTTCACTTGATAATTTGGAGATAAGGGGGTGGGGTGTTAATGCAAACCTGAAGAAAATGTGTAGACAGAGCCAGTGGTGTTCTCTGTACAGGTTGGAGGGTTTTTTTATGTGCATCTTAAATGTTAGGTATATGACCTAGGTATAAAAGATGGGGATGGATGTAGATTACTTTTTAGTTCCTTTGAAACAGTCTGGATCTGCCAAACATGTTTTTGTGTTTCCAGGTTATATATTTCATCAAGTATACCTGGACAGCTTTATACTTATCAGAACAGTTTTGAGTAGAGCTTCTGTAAAATAGAACCAAAGACATCTGGCCTTTTAATCTTTCTAAATCCAACTTCAGCTTGGTGCTGAAACCAAGCAAGCAATTTTTTTTTGGACAGTTGCTACTGAGAAGGGATTTGAAATGAAATGATTGTCTTGATGGTAGATTTCCTGTCACACTGCTGCTGTAAGGCTACATGACCAACCTTACTAAATTATCTTTTAATATTACAAACCTCTGTGGTCTTTGGTATTTATGCTTCTGCTGTATATTATATCTGCCAAGTTACAGGTACACCTCTAATATATGAGTGCACTTTTTCTACCAACAGCAATAATGGAATCTTGTCTCCTCTGTATAAACTATCACTAGAGAACGAGTGTTTATGCCTTTAAAAATGGAGAAATATTTTCAGGGCTCTCTTAGGGGTGTGTTGTACCATAATTGTCACAACTGCAAAATCAATCCTCTTGCCCTGTTTTTTAAAGAATTTCTACATTGCTGAAAACACTTCTTCACAATGATTAAAAAAAATAAATTATAATGATTCCCTTTTACTGAGTGTTTCTCTGTATTGCAGAGCAAAGGGCATTTTAAATAAAAGCTTTCTAGCCTGACCTGAAGGCAAGCATTCCTACGCCTTCTTCCCCTGTAGTTCTCCAAATAAGATTTTTGGTGTCTCCCGAGAGTTACAAATGCAATAATTATCCTCCCTGTTCATGGTTTAGACTTTATCACAACATTATTCTCTTCTTTTTTTTACTCTAAGCTGTTTTAAACACCTTTAGATCATTTAGCTGCATTTGTGTCCTTACCATGTCCAATATAATGCATACCTTATCATCTTGTGGCTTCAAATTGAAAGCTAATTCTTTTATCTTTTCAACTAATCTCTTGGCATTACTGTGATGATAAATCCCTAATCTCCCTCTCTCTGCTTTTCTGAAGTGACTTTTCCTTGACATGTTTTTCACTGTTACTACAGGTACTTCTCTAGATCTTGCTACAGAATTCTTGCATAGGTTCCTTAATTATTTTCCTGTTACAACTTGCAAGTTGAACTCAGTACTGTAAAGCTTTCACAGGCTCTCTTCTGTTTACCCCTCAACATCCCGGAGGTAGTTTACAGCCATTTTCTGTAATGTGGGCTGGGGAGCACATTGCCCCAAAAGGGAATAGGGAAGAGTGGTTTATGTGTTTCATGAAAAGTCTGCAAGAAACCCCACAGAAACCATGTGTACAGCTTGTCCTCTCTGCAGCTTTTTTGACCATTATTTTGCATTTTAGTCTGTGAAACATCTTCAGACCTAATTAGTCTGGCAATCCACTGAACAGAGTTGCGAATAGATCATTAATAAAATAAAGGCTGATGAAAGAAAGAGTTTAAAACAGGTAGGGAATAGATGAGCAGAACTGTACCAAAGAAGGTAGGGGAACTGAGAACAATGTAGGTAGGATTGTTGTTGTGCAGAAAGGCTTTTTTTCCCACCTAAAAATCTTGCAGCCACCAGGATGGGGTTTGGGAGAATCTTGGGTATGCATCATCTTGTCTCTTTGCTTCTCTACTGGGCAACCTATGCATTTGTTTTGTGTTCCTGCCTTGGCTGCAAACTCATCTCCTTTTTTTTTTTTTTTTTTTTTTTTTAAATTTTCATTCTTCTGTTTTCTTCTCTATTTTTAATGCTTCTATTGAATTATTCCAACCCTAGCCAGTTTTCCTGTACTTCAGAGTTCCCATAGACATAACTGACCTGTATGACAAATGCCTGCAGGGCCACTAGAATTTGAAATGAGAAGTGAGAATTCTTCACGACTCAGTGTAGAGATGTTTGTCTCTCTTGATACGTTCCTAGTCACTTAATCCTGGTGGTTGTTTTTATTCTCATAGCTTCTGTCACTCACATTCTGCATGTTCACAAACACAGGAATAAAATGCATGTTACATTAGATTTCAAAAGCTTTAGAAGACCCACCCCAGTTAACCAGAGGGTTGAGATTGATTTTAAAAGGCTTGCTAATATCTTTCATAAAGCAGATTTCCCTTTCAAACTGTTCTTTGTAAAAAGAATTCATTGCTGATGTCAAAAATCTCTCTTGAGAAATTTTCTCTCAAAATGACAGCATTCCTGAAGTGCATCTTCTGCATAGCTGATCTTGACCTTTATACACCTTTTCAAGCAAATGGGAGAGTTCTGTTCTGAGTTGCAAGTAAGAGATTTCAGTGCATGAATGCATAACAAGTATGCAAGTACATTTAGCTTAGTTAACATGAAGGAAACTGAAATTCCCTTTTCAAGTCCATTCCCTTGAAGTTTTGAATGCTTATTTTGTCGTATGCACCCTTTCTTCAGTTTGATTTTTCTCTTCTCTGCCACAGCAGCACAGTGCTGTTCACCCCACCCTGTGTTTTAGTGTCTGTGGTCATTCTTGCTTCCTCATTCCCTCCTTAATTTGCTTCTCTCTTCCCCTATTGCTGGTGCTGGAAATGATGATATTTTTTTTTGTCTCAGCTTAGTGTAAGCATTAGTGGAAATAATATTAGTGGAAAACACAGGGATATGGCTGGTATTATGAACAAAGTGTAAGAAAACTGAATTTGAGTAAAACTGGAAGTTTTTGGGATGCTCTGTAAATCCCTTGGTTATACAGGGTGGCCGTGTTGAATTTCTGCTTGTTACATGAGTCTGAATAAAAGGTACTGCTTGTGCTGCTGCAAGGGATTGGATTGAGTAAATTATAGTTGTCAAGGTGCACTGTGTCCAGGACAGGAAGTTGCAAAGCTAATTGCATAGTAATTTGCAGTTCCTAGCAGTGCCTGGAGGTTTCTGTTCAAGAGACAAACACTGTACCTATGTATTTATAGCATGCTTAAGTGTTTGGAGGTTTTTGGAATGAACATATGGATTAGTTTTCTAGCATAAGGTTTTTCTTTGCCAGGCAAATTGAAAAGCTTCCTCAGAAGTTTGTGAATATCTAAAAGCAGATTGAATGTAGGAATAGTACAAATTTCTCCCAAAGGCAGCTTATTTTAGTTAGAAACTATTTCAGAAGTAACCAAGTAACGCATGGAATTGCTTGCCCACATCTGCGAGCTCGATGCATTTGTTTTACACATACTCCTACTTTTTTTTTTTTTGCATGAGGTTTTTTTATACCTGTTAAAAATATTATTTTATCTGCATTCAAATGTTCAAGTAACAGTTTCAGTTTTTCTTTCCAGTCGTTCCATTTCTTGTCTGAACAGTTGTAAAGTATATCCAATCATTCACACAGGAGTAGTGTTCCAAAATACCATGGTGTTAGAGCACCACCTATAGGGTTTGTTCAAAATTAAATCAGGAAAGAAAGATTCAGGGAGCAGTTGATTGAATATTCAAATAAAATAATATTTTTCTATATTTTTATATTTTATTTTTTTTTTCCTCAGACATTTGGGCAGGTCCTATGTTCTATAGCCAAAGTATGGTAATACTTAGCAATGCAGCATGAATGAAGCTCTAGTAAGAAACATGTCAGAAACTGTAATGAAATGTTTTGTTACAGCTGCATGTGAAAACAGTTAACTGGGTTTTGTTTCTAGATTTCTATATTCAAGCTAATACAGAAAATGTAGTCATATGCCAGCATTTTTGTCTTTCAATCCTTTTAAATCTAGTTTTAGAAATGTATTTGTTATGCCATACAGAAATAATTGTAGTAGTTTAGGAATGTATGTTTTTATTGTATTGGAGCCAGCCATTAATTTCAGGTCCCCATGAAGAATATCTTAAAGTGGATAAAAATGGGGAAAAAAGCCCACAAGCTGTTTACAACTTTTGCACATCTCTTAAGAAATTGAGCTGTTCTAAAAACTTGTGATCACCACAGTATTGAAGATACCTCTTTGTCATACTCCATATGTGTAAACTACTCTGTGTAGCCAGTTGTACTACCAGTAAACTTCAAGAGCCCTCAAGTTTTGGACTAGCAGTGAGGAAATTGTAAAATTAAATGACAGAGAGCAATTATTTTAAATGTCTTCTGACCTCTGAAACTTCCTCATCGTTTTCCATCTATGTAGCAAGAATATTCTGGCCTTCCTATTTATATGGAGGTTGTGAATGTTCGATATAAGGCTGCTAAGGGGGAAAAAAAAAACCAACAGCAAAACAAAGCCACAAAATTTATAAGTACCTGGCTTGAAATAAAATCAGTAGAGCTGAGAACGCTCCAGTAAAAGGAACAAGCAATTGAGTTAAGGTCACTACAGAAAGCTACACCTATAATAAAGCAAGAATACAAATGGCTGAGTTAGTTTGGTTGCATAGAATTAGTCCTATAAATATAAGCTTTCTAGTCTATTATCAGCAGTGTAGTTATGCAAGTCCCTTTTAAGAATAATCTCTTGTAAACCTAACCTTTAATATATATAAATCATGTGCTGCAGTAAGTTTTTTTTGCCTTCAAATCATGTGTATGAAGATAATTTCTGTGCCAAAGGCTGGGAGCAGGTATTTTAATGATGACCAGGCACTGAGTTTTCTTATGACAGGGAATTTCAACTGCCTGATTATTCTGGTTCAATTTATGTTTCCCCTTCTAATGCATGTGTCAGTAAATACATAGTTAAATTGAACTGAGTCTTTGTGGAGGCTGAAAATAAAATTAGGAAACACAAAAATCTTTCATATTAATAAAAGTTGTCAAAGTCTATGTAGAGTAGTTTTTTCTATTTGGTTCTCTGTAGTGCTAATTTACAGCAGTATAAGCATCCATGCTGGCAACACTGGAAAACATCTTTTGGCTGGCACGTTGTGACCTGTGTCCATTACGAACTCCTTTAGATATTGTTTTTATTGCTACCTCATCTAACTCTATGATATTTTCCCTGCTAAGTGTTGATTGATTTTTTTTATTTTTTTTTTTACCCTGCTGGCTTTTTGAAAGAAGGCATTAAGCCAGTTGCTTTTGATATGTGTATCTGTCTGTGTGTTTTAGCTTGTGGAGATATTCCAGAACAAATTCGATCACCAAGCGGGACAATCACAAGTCCAGGGTGGCCCTCTGAGTATCCTGCCCGAATCAACTGTAGCTGGTACATCCATGCAAAGCCAGGGGAGATCATTACTATAAGGTAAAAGAGTGCTCCTGTATTAACCAAGCAGATTGCAGAAGTGCTGACTAGACATATTTAGCTGCTAGTTGTGTATGTACCAAATTTCTCTTCCTTCCTGTAAATGTGTGATCTCTGTTCTGCTTTCTGCCTTTCCTTTTTATCTGAATTGCTCTTACACAGACACGTAGCATTTGTTTTCAGCTGGAGAGCTGGCAGCTACAGAAAGCTCCTGTGTGCTCATTTATTTGTTTTCTTTTTAACAGGTCTGAAATATAAGAGTTTTGCATTTAAAAAAATAAAGTGTAGGGGAAATTCTGTAATGCTTCATTGCTATGAAGTCTTGCGGTGTACTTAAAAATGACAGGGTATAAACAACAAATCAACGGATATGGTTGGTTTGGAAATGTTGAGGTTTGGTGCAAGGCGCTCCTCACAGTTTCACAGTTTGATTATTCAGATATAATGTAAAAAAAAAATGCTACTGTAGGCTCATGTTCTCATCAGTTCATTCCCCATTAGTGTCACAAGGGAAATCAAGACACAAATTAGTACTGCTTCACAGGCTGATCATGAAGATGCATTAACTGCAGATTTACTTCAGTTTCCAGTCCAGACCTGCTGACCTAAGAAGCAGGCAGTGAAGACATTATGAAATAATTGCTTTGACACCAGTTACTCTTTTGAAGTACTATTTTTTTAAAAAAAGTCTTTCTACTAAATATTAAACTGGTATAAATGCAGTGTAAAATAGGTAGAGCTGTTCATCTACGGAGAGTGCTTTCTGAAGTTCTTCATACAGCTTATTTTTTCATAAAACTTTTTTTCTTTTATTCTTTCACATTATTTTCTTCCACTCATCTACATTTCACATTTCATTTCTGGTTTACTGCTGTTTGCTGTACTGACCTATTTTGCCCAGACTGTCTCTCCTTCACACTTCATTACCACGACAGCAATTCTTGATATAGCTGTAGCCATACCATGGCATTTCATGACATACCTATTGCATAACTGAGTAGTGTGTAAGTAGGAGCAAACCTTACCTGAAATCACAATTTTGAACAATTCAGCTGTATTTCTCATAGCAAATGATAACCTTAACCTTGGTTAAGTGTAGCATTAGCTAAAGTTCTGATGCTGTTTGGGTTAAATAAAACCACTTGATCATATATGAATGTCATTAAATGAGACTCGTGAAGACAAATGCATGAACAGAATTATTTAATTTCTTTTAGATGAAGGCTTAATGTGATGTTTTATAGTAAAACTGAGCAATATTTTGGTGAACTGAATCTATTCTTGCTGTCCTCATAAGATAAAAGCATAGTGACCACAAGGCTAAGTCCTATTCTTACACAGGTAGAGAAGCTACTCTTTTGATTTCAGACCAGAGAAGGTCTTACAGCTCATTTCCATTTTGGTGTGTTAGCAATTCATCATCTTGGTTGTGTAATATCCAGTTCAGCACCAACTTTGATGGGGTTTTTGTTGCTTTTTCTCCCCAGCTTTCAAGATTTTGATGTTGAGGGATCCCGACGATGCAGCTCAGATTGGTTAACAATTGGAAGCTACAAGAATATTGACGGCTATAGAGCATGTGGCTCCTCCATTCCTTCGCCATACATCTCCACACAGGATCATGTTTTGATCAGATTTCATTCAGACGATAGCATCTCCAGGAAAGGCTTCAGATTAGCCTACTTTGCTGGTATGTTTCAAATGATAGGTAGCTCAGCTCTGTGGTTGCATTTCCTGAAAGCAGGACAGCAGTGCTGGTTTTGTAGAGCTTCTTCGGAGTGTCAACCATGGCAGTTTGGTTTGTAGCCAGTTTTACAGCCTATACCTTGGTTTGTAGAAATTGCAGTGATTTAAAATGGTACAGTGGTGTTTGAGTCAAAGCTCAAACAGCCTGTTGATTCAGGGAGGAGGAGACTCAGGGGTGGTCTTATTGATGTTTATAAATACTTAAAGGGTGAGTGCCAAGAGGGTGGAGTCAGGCACTGCTCAGTGATGCCCCGTGACAGGACAAGGGGCAATGGGTGGAATCTGAGGCATAGGAAATTCCATGGAAACATGAGGAAAAATTCTTTCTTTGTGAGGGTGACTGTTACAAATTATGCAAAATTAATATTTATATTAATTTCGATAGCCAGGCAAATATTATTAATAACTATGAAAATAGTTTATTAATATTAAATCTCACCAGAAAACTTATTTACAATGTTCAAAGGCATGGTTGGGGTATTTACACATAGGGAAAACAGGGAATTTAGAACAATTAAGGAAACTAGCAAAAATAAACACTTTAAACAGTTGCAAAGAGAATCTCGTGGTCTGTATGCCACTTGCCTTCTAGTAAGACCCGAGAGGCTCCTGTCTGCTAAGGCAGAAGGCACAATAGAATTCAGTTATAGAATCCAATCAGAACTTTCATTACAAAGAGGCTTTTTAGAGTATTCACTCACACGCTAGTAGCTCCAGATTTCGGGGAGCTACTATTATACTGCATTATAGTATCAGACACCACCCAGAGTACATGGAGGGGATGCTGTCAGTGGTTGGTAGCTGTTAGAGGCTTTGGAGTTTTCTAGCAGTCTCTCTGACGTGGCTGGATGATGTGCAGGCAGACACAATGTCTTGCTGGTAGCTGATTCTTGCCATGTTGTGAGGCACTTAGTGCCTTCTCCTGGTAAACTTAAGGCATGGCAAGTTTCTGGGTAGACAAGCTGTAAATCAAAGCTTGTGACACAGCAAAGCTGGCTTGGAGCACGAGGCACAGCAGAGAGCAGCAAAAGCAGAAAGAGCATGGCAGAGAGCACACTTGCTACTTAGCTCATATCTTTTTATCAACTGCCTGAGTGTATGTGGCTCATTTGCCCACAAAGATTCACCAATCAGAATGGCACTTTGCCAAAACTGACCATATTAGGTGAAACCATTGCTTGCTTTCCCTTATTTGGGAAAATGCAGGCCATGCATAAACAAATGTATGCACCTTGTTTACCACTGCAAAGCAGAACAAGTCTGGGCAAGTCTTGGACCCTCAGTCTGGGTGTCTCCAAGCCTTTGTCTTCTCTCCCACGCTCTGCTCCCTCCACCCAACAGAGGGAAGGGAATCATGGGACCATGCCTGGGCAAGCCAGGACATGCATTAGGCCTATACTGGCCTTCCACAACAGTGGCAGAACACTGGAACAGACTGCCCAGGGGCGTTGTGGAGTCTCTTTCTCTGGAGATATTCAAAACCCACCTGGACGTGTTCCTGTGTGATCTGTAGGTGATCCTGCTCTGGCAGGGGAGTTGGACTGGATGATCGTTCAAGGTCCCTTCCAGCCCCTAACATTCTGTGATAATTATTATTTATTTTCCCTTTCAGGGAAATCTGATGAACCAAACTGTGACTGTGACCAGTTTCATTGCGCTAATGGGAAGTGCATTCCAGAAAGTTGGAAATGTAATAATATGAATGAATGTGGAGACAACTCGGATGAAGAGATCTGTGCCAAAGCTGCTCCTCCAACAGCTGCTTCCTTTCAGCCTTGTCCAAGCACTCAGTTCCGCTGTCTGTCTCGCTTCACCAAGCTTTACACTTGCCTCCCAGAATCTTTAAAATGTGATGGTAACATTGATTGTCTTGACCTAGTAGATGAAATAGACTGTGCTGTGCCAACCTGTGGGCAGAAGTTAAATTACTTTTACGGTACTTTCAATTCTCCCAACTATCCTGACTTCTATCCACCTGGAAGCAACTGCACCTGGCTGATAGACACCGGTGACCACCGCAAAGTAATTTTGCGGTTCACCGATTTTAAACTCGATGGTACAGGTTATGGAGACTATGTGAAAATCTACGATGGATTAGAGGAGAACCCACGGAGGCTCTTGCGTGTGCTAACAGCATTTGACTCTCACGCACCTCTCACAGTTGTTTCATCCTCAGGACAGATAAGGGTGCATTTCTGTGCCGACAAAGTGAACGCTGCAAGAGGATTCAATGCCACCTATCAAGTCGATGGCTTCTGTCTGCCCTGGGAAATCCCATGCGGCGGAAACTGGGGTTGCTACACCGAGCAGCAGCGCTGCGATGGCTACTGGCACTGCCCAAATGGAAGAGATGAAACCAACTGCACCATGTGCCAAAGAGATGAGTTTCCCTGCTCTCGGAACGGCGTTTGCTATCCTCGTTCGGATCGCTGCAACTACCAGAATCATTGCCCTAACGGCTCAGATGAAAAAAATTGTTTCTTCTGTCAACCAGGAAATTTTCACTGTAAAAATAACCGCTGCGTGTTTGAGAGCTGGGTTTGTGACTCTCAAGATGACTGTGGCGATGGCAGCGACGAAGAGAATTGCCCAGTTATTGTGCCTACCAGAGTAATAACTGCAGCTGTCATTGGGAGCCTTATTTGTGGTTTACTGCTCGTCATCGCGCTGGGATGTACTTGTAAATTGTACTCGCTCAGGATGTTTGAGCGAAGGTAAGAACGGATGGCCTTGAGAACTTCTTTTAGCATGAAACATTTTTATTGACATACAGTTGTTGCATGTGATTTCTAAAGGCATTGTTCCCTCTTTTGTAAAAAGAGGTTACTTTAAAGGGAATAGAAGTGTTCTGATCACTTGCTATCAAGAGCTGAGCTTTCAGATGTTATCAGAAAGAAGTGTGGAGAAGCTGCCTTTTCTGCAGTCAGATTAGTTCTCAATAGCATGTTTGTTCTGCTCAAGACTATTTCATACCAAGATTACACAATCTTCAGAGATATTTACACTATTTTCTAATGGTTTGTTTTGTATGTAGCCCATGCTTTCTTTTTTAGGAATTTATTGTATTGATTTCTTCTTGTGTCAACTGGACATATTCTCAGGAATTTCTGCAAGGATTTACTGTGGGGTTTTTTTTTTTGTCAATTAAATGTCAACTAAATAGAGAAAACTTCATTTGAAATTTGTAATTTCAGATTAATAGTTTGATGTAGTTTTAAATACCTATCTACATCATAGTCGTATGTATTGTGACATTTCTTTTCTTTTCAAAAGATCATTTGAAACTCATTTGTCAAGGGTTGAAGCTGAACTATTAAGAAGGGAAGCTCCTCCATCCTATGGACAGTTAATTGCCCAGGGTTTAATTCCACCAGTTGAAGATTTTCCTGTTTGTTCACCAAATCAGGTGAGATTCCACACTAGCAGGCAGACCACTTAAGTATTAAGAAACCTGAAATAAAGATACTTTTAATTTTCATTTGCATTTTCTGCCTTTCAGGTTTTTAGAATTGAGCTACTTAGCTGAGGCACTGTTTCTGTGAACTTCAGTAAGGGACCAAGTCAAAAGCATTAATATGTCTGTATTACCTTACAAGTTAATAGTTATACAAGGTTTTAAGCATTCAGGCATGCATTGCTGTGTAACTGACTGACTAGAAAATATATACTAAATTTGGGAAATGCATGGGTTAGAACACATGTAAGATATTTCAGCAAAGCATTTTGGAATTATCTATTTGCAGTTGAATTGGGAAAAATCAAACTATTAAAGAGGGTATTTAATTTAGTCTCTATTCTAGGCAGCCCACTGCAGGGTGGGTTATATAGTGGACAAGGAAAGGTCACCTCTATTAAATCTTTTTGGAAGATTTTGTCTTTAAATCCTGAAGCTTGAGTCATATTTCTATATACTGTCCTCTGAAGTCCACAGTTGGCAGTACTTTATTTTCTTGGCGAGATTGTATGTAACAGATCTTGCATACCTGCTGTACTGCGCCTGCACTGGATGGTGGATGTACTTGTCTGTAATCAGTGTTCCATATCCAGGTTGTAGTGCCTTGCTTTTGACTTTGCCTTTATTTAGAGGTCCTTGATTTGCACAGAAACATACCTTATATTCTTCATTGCTATCACATTAACATTCAGGTTGGAAAAGACCCTCAGGATCACCAAGTCCAACCCCTTCTTCTCTTCTTCCATATATTTTCATTTAGTCTCTGCTTATAATGTGTCTTCCTATATTTTTTTCTCATGCCTGCTTTGCTTTTAAAATATTGTTGCTGTATACATCAGATCCTTAGTATTACAGACACAACACTTTTTAACATTCAAAACTCCACGTTGAACTTTGTGGTGCTATGCCAGTTTGCACAATAGCCTTTCTTCTGTTGTGGTAGTGCCAGCATACTGTCAGCAGTTGATCCTTGCTTGTCTTCTCCTTTAGGCTTCAGTTCTGGAAAACCTGAGACTGGCAGTACGATCTCAGCTTGGATTTACCTCAATCAGACTTCCCATTGCTGGCAGATCAAGCAACATTTGGAATCGAATTTTCAATTTTGCGAGGTCACGTCACTCTGGGTCGTTGGCTTTGGTCTCAGCGGATGGGGACGATGTTGCCAACCAAAGTACTAGTAGAGAAGGTGAGAGAAGCAACGCTCACAGAAGTCTGTTTTCAGTCGAATCGGATGATACAGACACAGAAAACGAACGAAGAGACACAGCAGGAGCGGTCGGTGGCGTTGCTACCACCTTGCCTCAGAAAGTCCCACCTGCGACAGCAATAGAAGCGACAGTGGGAGCCTGTGGGAGTTCCTCTGCTCAGAGCAGCAGCAGCAGTAACGCAGACGGCGGAAGAGACGCAGCGAGCGCAGAGCCCCCGGGCACGAGTCCCGCCCGTCACCAGCTCAGCAGCGCCCTGAGCCGCGTGACTCAAGGCCTGCGCTGGGTGCGCTTCACCCTGGGGAGATCGAGCTCAGTGAATCAGAACCAAAGTCCCTTGAGACAGCTCGATAATGGGGTAAGTGGAAGAGAAGAGGATGATGATGTTGAAATGTTGATTCCAGTCTCTGATGTAGCATCAGACTTTGACATGAATGACTGTTCAAGACCTCTACTTGATCTCAGCTCAGATCAAGGACCAGGGCTTAGACAGCCTTACAGTGCAACACATCACGGTGTAAGGCCGTGCAGTCGAGATGGCCCCTGTGAGAGCTGTGGCATCGTACACACTGCCCAGATACCCGACACTTGCTTAGAAGCAACAGTGAAAAATGAAACTAGTGACGATGAGGCATTATTACTCTGCTAGGTACGGATTGTTTAGGAAAGATTGTGTACAAGTTGGAGCAATATCTGTCATTGTTTTGTACTTCACAGGTAAAACTAGTTTTTAGTTTAAAAAAAAAAATCCAGGACAACGTTGTTTAAAACTATTTTAGCCTATGTGGTTGATTAAACATTTCTTATACTGGATGACATGATGGAACTATTAGAATGAACATTTTAATGGCTCTGAGTACAAGATGTGTGTGTCCAGTATAATCTGATTGCTCTTTCCAGTGAAGTTATGCCACTTAGTTTCAAATTTAGTTTATCCTGATTCTGTAGTTCAAACCAGAAACGTGGCTGCTCGAGACTTACTTGGCTGCCAGTTTAACCCCATATTAACAGGTGAATTTGTACAGAATTATTTTCCTTTAGGAACCAACTCTGTTGTATTATTGCCAACATACTTGTAACTTAATATACTAAATACTGGTAAGGATTGTTAATGTAAAATATGTACTTTTCTTTGAGTTTATGCAACACTTTTGTCTAAATATTCTTGAATTTCATCATAATGTGAACTTATTTAAAGGGAGGAGAAACTTTCTCTAGGAGCATTCTTTTTCTTTTCAAAAGTACAAAATGCAATGATTTGTGAAACTTAAGTATAATAGAGAAACTGATGGCAAAAGCTTTTATTATCACTGACTTTCCTAAACTGCAATCTAATATGGTACAGCCAAATAGTTTGTGAAAATCCCCAGTCATTAGTGTTTTTGAGTTGAAGTAAAAAAGGGCCGAAGATATGACAATGTGTTAGTTCTTTAAATTTAATCTGATACGTACAAATACACTACAGAGTAAGTTCCAACTGGTAATAGATCTTTTCCTAATACTGTAGGGTATAAAGCTTGTTTGGACTCAAGGGATTTGCACTAAAATCATATTAAGGTCTCTAATGAGCTTAGTGCACAAGCACTATCACTTTAAGTACTATTATTGTCTAATATTGCAATGGCTATATATTTCCATGGCTCTTTTCTTGGGGTGTTGCATTTTTGTTGCAATTGAATTTGCTTTACTAATTCCCTATTTATTCGTTGTATTTAAAAGCTGGTTTACTTGGTTGCAGACTGGTTCCTTAAAATAAAAAGTAAATCCCTTTTTAGTGTAATTTTTTTTTTCACATGGTATTACTTACTGGGGCAAACAAATCAGTCGAAAAAAAGCTCATAACTTCCAATTTTGTGATAAGAGGTTAATATGTGGCGTGACAACCAGAAGCTACACCTTCTAAAAACAAAGAAATGTCAACTACTGTTTTATTTATTCTTTGCCAGTCTGTTTTAAGTAGGCTTAAAGATCCAGTATGAAATGTATTTGTGTGTGATTGTATGCTATTTATTAAATTTGAAATACTTTGTTGAATGTCATTTTAAAGCATGTTTAAAGTCTTGTGCATTTCTGTCGTGTTATGCTGTCGGGCAGAACTGACTAAAATGTTTTAATATGTATCGAAATTAAATTGAATTTTTTTTTTTTTGTTGTTATGTTTTTGAGGTACTTCTAAAGATAAATCCAAGATCTGTCTGGCTTTTTATTTTACTTTTTTAAAAATCCTCATCTCTGAAGTACAAATCACGTGCAAAAGAAATAATTGAATGGATTTCAAAGTGTGTATATATCTTCTCCCTCTTCCCTTCATTCACAGACACTGGGATGAGAAAAACGAACAATTTTACCATCTGGTTGATTTTAGTCATGAGAGTTAGCAGATAAATTCTGAGTTCAGGACACAGTTAATGTAGATTTGTGCTTTTGAGGAACCTTATGTGCAATACAGTTGTAAAAAATTTTAATATAATGACCCACGTGGTTTCAGGTTTCACATTACATTGGTACCAGCTCAGGTACAGATTGGCCCATAATTACACATACCCGAGTAAAAGTCATCAATGGCCATTTTTATTCACATTGAATAATATCTAAATCTGTGGGTAATCTTCAGTCCAATTTCAGTGGCATTGCTTATAGAGCAGGCAACTTTGCAATATGAACGTGGTATCACACCCCGAAATAGATGTGAACAGTATGTCCTGGTATAAAATACTGGGTTTTTAAACCTTCCTAACTAATTGTCATTAGCAAGCATCATCCAAATTGTTGATCCCCCCCAAGGCAGATGCATTTTGAAGAAAGAGTCTTCACAGAATACCTTTGGTGTTATAACACAGACATGGTGATCTCAATTTGTTCCATTAGATGACCCAAGCAGCATGTACCTATGGACTCCATATTGCAGATGTAAAAAGAACACAATGTTGGGTTTGTTTTAAAGGAGAAATGCTACACGTTTAACTGAGAAGTTGGATTTGATTGAGAATTGGAAAACTGTAAATAAAATTCATATTTGTATGAGGCTAATTTGTTGCAGTGACTTTTTTTTGCCTTGGTGATTGTGACAGAAGTGGTCGCTTTTTCTTTTGATTAATATATTGTTGATGGGCGCTGGGGTTTTGGTTTGGTTTTGTTTTTCCTGAGATTTCTGTTAAGTCTCATTATTTCATTTCTTTTTATAGCAGGGAGCTTGAATTAGTGTTTTCTGTAAATTATTCTTGACTCAGCTGTGCTGCATTGTTAGGGCATTTTGAACAAAAGTCAAAATGATTCAGTGTGGAAGTTTCTTCTATAATAAATCTCTTCCATTGGAAAGCTTTGGAGAATGTAGGTTACTTTGAGGTAAATTTTCTCCTCACGTAAAGCTTTTGCTTTATGACAGAGTTTGCCATTGTTCCTTTTCACGTTTGTTGTTCGATCGGCACTGAAACAAATATTAAGGGGGCTGGCTGAGCTTCTGACACTGCAAGAAATCGTTTTGTTTCCAAAGTAAATGAGATTTTCTGTACAAGTTCAGCAAGTATTGCTGGTAACTCTTCTTTCAGAACAAGTTCCCAGAGAAGATGCTGGAATTGGTTACGGTGTTCTGTGTTCTACTTCCTCTCCAAACGGCAAAGCAGGAATTTTTGGCAAAGCAGGATTCAGCCTGGGGAAATGCCCAGACAGGTTTGGGACACCAGTACTGTTTCAGTGAGTCTCTACATTAAATATTCCCTGCAGAGCAGTTAATCAAGGCTTCTGCTGTTGAGATGAGTTTTTGTATCCTTCCTGGAAAGCGTTTATTGTCCTGTTCCATTCTCCTGCAGCTACTTAACTGCAGCAGGTCGTAGGTTCATAGAAGGGTTTAGGTTGGAAAGGACCTTAAGGATCACCTAGTTCCAACCCCTCTGCCATGGGCAGGGATACCTTCTACTAGACCAGTGTGGCCTTAAACACCTCCCAGGGCAACCTGTTCCAGTGTCTCACCACCCTCACTAATATTCAGTCTAAATCTACCCTCCTCAAGCTCCAACGCCTTCCCTCTTGTCCTATAACTACTAGCCTTCATATGAAGTCCCTTCCTGGTTTTCTTGTGGGCCCCTGCCAGGTACTGGTCGATCCTGCTGTCCATATCACTGGCAAAGATATAATGTAGATCTTGCCTGACCAAGGCAGGTATCTAAATCCAGAAGAGGCATCTCAGATTGTCACAGCATTGTTGACTGGTGGTGGTACAGAAATAAGACAGAATAATTAGTAGAATTGCATTCATACTTGTGCAATCAAATATTTGTGCACTGAAAGGTATGCCAACAGAAATGCAGAAATATTTTTTTTAGCTGCTTCTCCAGGTGTAGAAAATAGAGCAAGAACAGCTGGTAAAAGTTAATGTTTCAAACATGTTATCTTTCCTCTGGTCAGTTACAAAAGACCACTGACAGCCACAGTTAGAAGTGGTTCTGGTTCAAATGAGAAACAAAGGCAGGGCAGTGAGGAAATTCATAACCAGACATACCTGCTGCATGGCAAAGAGCAGAGGTGTGCAGTTTTGCTTTACCTTGCTTGGTATGGCAAGCAGCAGTTGTAACTCTGACTCTGCTCTCATTCAGAAAAGAGATGAGAAGTGGCTAAAATGGTGTTTTTCTAGGGAATCATAGAATCAACCAGATTGGGAGAGACCTCCAAGCTCACCCAGTCCAACCTATCACCCAGCCCTAGCCCTAGCCAATCAACCAGACCATGGCACTAAGTGCCCCAGCCAGGCTTTTCTTCAACACCTCCAGGGATGGGCACTCCACCACCTCCCTGCTCCTGCTGGCCAATACCTCTGCCTTACTGAAAATAAAAACTTCCAAATGCAACTAATCTGTCTGCTTTTGTGGTTATGCCTCTTGGAGTTCGGAAAAATCCCACCTTCGAACTGTCTTACTTTGGCTGAGATTCCTGACCAGGATGCAACTGACAGATCTGGTGAGTCTTTGTGTCCCAAAATGTCTTGTGACCTAGAACTTCAGTGCCTGAACAGAACTGCCTTTGTTGTGTCACAGATGTGTAGAAGGTGGCCATTTGATTGGACCCTTCTTAAGCCCCTATGAAGGGCACATAGCTAAATGAGCATGCTATTAGGGTTTCTGTGATGCTCCTCTGTTGCATTCCTGGTCTTTCTTTTCCTTGATTGTGCTATCTGTGGCCAGGGAGAAATAGTAAGAAAGTGACTCTAGTGGTTTGGCATTTTGGCACTGAGCTGGGAGATTTGGAGCAAATCCTCTTAGTCCATAAATATCAATTTGTTGATGCTGTTCCATGTTGAACCTTCAATACCCGAGTGAGTGCACGTGATCAGACAGACTTGTCTTTGTCACCCCCACTCCTTATGTATCAAAGGTCTCTTTGTTTATTCAAAGTGAAATTTTGTACCTGAGACAATTAGTTCCCTGGCAGTCCAGCTTTTATTCAGGTGCCCATCTGCATGGTGGGAGAAAAGAGTTCACTATCTCAGCTCAAAGTATGACTTCATTACTTCGCTTCAGTGCCCACTTTGAGCTGTTCCATCCTGTGATGTTCACATTTCCTACCATAGCTCCTGCCTTCTGCATCTTTATTCCCCAACTCTTCATCTGAATAATCATATTGCCAAAACTCAGCTGTTCCTGCCTCATCAGTACCATTGTAATTACTGAGCCAGAGTTCCTGCCAGAATTCCCATCACAGTACCTTGATCCTTGTCTTTCTGGGAGCTCTGAAAGCATCAGATGTGGTAGGTGCTGGTTGTCCTCTCCTGCCCGTTCAGTACCACTCAGCTGCCCCAGAGCCTTGGGGTGTTTCACTTAGTTTCTCTCATTCTGTGCTCTGCTTTTCCCAAGGAGTTTTGACCTTTTCTTTTGCCATGTGGTGTGATGAATCCCAATGGGTCTCTGTCCCACTGCACAAAGGTGAGGCATAAAAGGCACTTTGAGATGTGCAGACACAAGGGCAAACTTCTGGTGCTGCTCTCCTACCCACGGAGAAAGAAGGCCAAGGTGACTTGCTGATGGGAATGTAAGTGTTTTCCAGATCCAGTGTCATTTGTCTCCAAGTGTCTTTTCTGCAGCATGTGTGTGCACCCTCTCACAGCCCTCAGAGACAATATTCCATCTTCTGACACCATTGTCACTGAACTGGAAGAGGTCGAGGGTATAAAGGTGCTGGTGCTCAGCAGAATCAGGGACACACTTGAGCAGTGTCACTGCTGAGTATGCAGACCTCGGGTTACTGGAGGAGAGGAGCAGCAAAGGCTTGGAGAAGTAGGTGCCTGTGGATGGGGATAGAGGAGGGCTTTTGTTCTGCTCCAGACTGTCAGCTCACTTTCTAGATGTCTCAATTTTACCTTCCTCCCCCCACTCTCCTTTTTCCTGGTCTATATTCTCTCCCCGCCAGCGTCAGATGGGCCCTCTGTAAAGCCCATCGCGGCAGCCCCGGATCTCGCACCCCAGCGGGCATGGGGGCAGAGGGGTCGGGCAGAGCCCAGCGGGGCGGCAGTTGCTGCCTGCGCCGGGTGGTGCGGGGCCGAGGGAACAGCGGCCGGAGCAGGAGCGATGATGCACATGTCGGAGGGCAGCAGCTACCGCAAGATGATTTTCACCTGATCCTTCGACAGCGGCCAGATGCCCGAGGCTCTTGAGCCTCCTGCGGGCTGGGTGAGCAGAGGCCACGGCAGCCCCCGGCAGTCCTACAGGGTCTTCTCCCTTCTGCCCGGGGTATCGGCCATGGAGTAGCATTGCGGGAGGGGGTGAGAAGCTGAGTGTCCCAGATCCGCTGAGGAACAGCTCGGGAGCGGTACCTGGTGGCTACTGTCCTGTCGGTGGCTCGGTACCGTGGCAGCACCTCCGACATCTCCATAGCGGCCTGCAGGGGCTCGGCTGCCATGGGTGCAGTGCTGGGAACAGCGCGGCCCTGAGCTCTCCTGGTCCCTCTGCACAGGCGGAGCTCACAGGCTCCCCGGACACTGCTGCGGGCAACTCGGCTCACCCCTGGGCTCCCCAGGCACTTCTGTGGAGAGCTGGGGTCACCCTTGGCTTGCTCAAACCCCGCTGCAAAGAGCTCGGGCACGAACAGGGCAATGAAGGGACACACTGTCAAAAGAGCTCCGCATGTCTCAGACGTGGCGAGCGCCACCGAACTCCAGGCGCACTCCCCAGCGCCTGGCCCTGCTTTCCCCGGGCAGAGTCCCGAGCAGAAGGGGTCTAAAGCCAGCGCTGCTACCAGCCTGTGCCACCTCGCTGCTCTCGACTGGCCATTGGGGCTCTACTGTAGGTGGAGCTAGGGAGGGCAGAGGGGTCGGTTTAAAGCGCTGTGTGCTTAGGGCCATCGGGAGGTAACTGCTGCGCTGCGAGGAGGGCAGGCGCTGGAACTCTTCAGGCAAGAGCTAACTCTGATCTGCGGCCTCGCTCTCACCTTCTAGGCTCCCATGCCACCCCAAAGCCTGGCTCAGCAGAGACTTTTGATCAAGGGGGGGAAAGTCGTGAATGACGACTGCTCAGTTGTGGCTGACGTGTATGTGGAAGATGGAGTGGTGCAGCAGGTGGGACCAAACCTGAACCCTGAGCCACCGAACCGACTTGCAGTGCTGGATGCCACCAACAAGCTGGTGATCCCTGGGGGCATCGATACCCACACACACATGCAGTTCCCTTTTATGGGTAGCAGGTCGAAAGATGACTTCTATACAGGAACCAAGGTGGGTGAATGTGTGTGTGTGTGCGTGTGTGTGTGCATCTGGGCTTTCTTGGACAGGAATAGCTGCTGGTTATTCAGAATTACTTCACAGGGAGAGAAGAGAGGGGCGGACCAGGCACAGACAGTTGGTACTCCCTTGGCTGGGACATTGTAGTCAGTGGTTGGGGTATGCAGAGGTCCGCTTTCAACCTCTGCTGGGTTCCTTCAGAGACTTTTCTGTCTGCAGGTGTTAAGTGGAATCATTTACACTGGCTGTTGCTATACAGGCTACCACTGGCATTGATGCATGCAACAAGCTTCATACTTTTCTGAGCAAAGGTTAACTGAAGCCACAGTTTAACTCTCCCAGTGCCTTGGGAGCATTTCTGTGGTAAACTGATCTCTGTTACCATAGGGGAATGCAAGCTATTCTTCTGGCAGTCACTTCAGACCTTCAAAGCTTCTATTTTCTCACCATTTTGTGATCCTAGTGCAGGTTTTTCTCACCTTTTAGCTGATCTCATTACATTCCTTGCATTAGCAACGTGTCAGTTGCTGGTGTTAACAGTGTCATGCATTGTCTCCATGCAGTAAAAATACTCACACAGAGCTCTCTAAAATTTGCAAGGTACTTTTCCAAGAGCTTTGCTGGGCTGGTTGAAATCATTGCCCTCAGAAGGTATCACGATGCCCTGCTTGGTTTGTCCTCAGAGAGCCTGTGTATGTCCTGCCCCTCTCGCAGCAGAACTGGGAGTTGCTGAAAGGCATCCCTGCTGAAGAAATGGGTTTCACTGATGTGCAAAAACACTCCTTTACCCCTTTGAAAAAGCTGAAATGAGCTAAATTCAACTCATTTTAACAAATGCTGTGGTTCAGTAACTGCACAACCGTTAAGAACCTTCAAAGTTTGCCATCTTGCTTCAGCTGGCTCAATTCTTCAACAGGAAATTCTTTTTCTCATTTGCTCCACCATATGATGAGAGCATGAGTTAGGTTGAATACATTTCCCTCCTCTAACAAGGATTTGGCTTTTTTTAGTGTTGAGCCCAGAGTACTGCAGGGAGGACTACAAATGACCTGTATGCCATCCTTAAATTACTGGCATATTTCTTTCAGTAATAATAATTTTTTCCAACTGAAGACAGATTTGCTGATGTTGCCATTGTTTGAAAGGAAATATTTCATACCAGACAGTTTTAAGCACTAGAATTGTTCTTTTCAATGAGCACAAGAGTTACAGTGGCTCACTGTAATAGTAATTATGATTTGTAATTATTTAGCAAAACTGTCACACACACACAAAAATAAAAAAAGATCTTATCCTGTCTCAGCAGATCTCTCTTGCCATAGCAAAAAGGTTGCTGTGTTAAGCATAGTATCTTTCTCCAAGTCAAGTGTAAGATAAGATTTAAAAGGGAAGTTACAGGATTGAATTTCCACCTCTAGAACTAATAGCTGGAATGGGATTATAATCATAGAGTCACAGAATGGTTCGGGTAGGGAGGGACCTCCAAAGGTTATCTGGTCCAAGTACCCAGCAGTCAGCAGGGACATCCTCCACTAGATCAGGTTGCTCAGAGCCCTGTTGAGCCTGATCCTGAATATCTCCAAGGATGGGGCCACAGCTACCTCCCTGTGCAACTTGTTCCAGTGTTCCACTACCCTCATGGTAGTGGACTTTCTCCTAAAGTCCAGTCTAAATCTCCCCTTCTATAGTATGAAACCATTGCCCCTAATCCCATCCCTGCAGTTCCTGGCAAACAGTCCCTCTGCAGCCTTCTTGTAGCCCCCTTAAGGTACTGGCAGGCTGCTATTAGGTCTCCCTGGAGTCTTCTCCAGGCTGAAGAACCCCAGCTCCCTCAGCCTGAAATTCTCTTCCTTAAACTCTCTCCTGCAGCTATCTGGTAGAAAAGAGGGAATGCATTGTTATATGGGCCTAGCAGTGCTGCCTTTTGCAAATGTTTGTAGGCAAGAACTATTTATTTAAACACAGTTCCCCACACGGCTTCAACAAGCAGTTATAGATCTTCACCCTGCTTTGTGTGATAAATGGAGAGAAAAAGAATCAAGCCTACAATGTCTGCTCTGCTTGTCTACAGACAGCAGAAACTCTGTTTCCTAGCTGAATGCAGTGCAGACTTTGGTTTCTGGAGTGCTTAGTTTACATGATTTAAAGCACATTCTATATATTGATGTTTGATCATTTTCTGGAACAGGCCTTTACTTCTCTGTGAAGAACTAATTATCAGTAATGCACCCAGAAATTTCATTTCACAGGAGAAGTTAAACAAATGTGGCTTGAAACCCAGAGATGGGTGGGTTTGGCAGGAAAAAAGCACATGTAAAAGAAACAGCAGTGACAATGGATTTCTCTTAAGGTCTGAGTGATCTCCTCCTTGAAGTACCTCCCTTGGCTTTTAAAAGAGAGCTATAGATGCAGACTAATTCAGATGTAGGTGTCTACACCATGAAATCTCAAAGCAGAGGATGTGCTACTAAAAAAGTAAGGGGTTTTTGAGGAGTTTCAAGTGACTTTTTGAGGCACAGGATAAAGAAGCTGCAAACCTGAGGCTGCATACATGAACCAGGATGTCCAGGTACTCACTTTGGTGCTTAAATGCTCTAGATTTGGCTTAGTGATTGGATATAAAAAAAATAATCATATATTGTGGACCTTCNCAGGTTGCCCAGGGAGGTTGTGGCTGCTCCCTCCCTGGAGGTGTTCAGGGCTAGGTTGGAGGAGGCCTTGAGTGACCTGTGCTAGTGGGAGGTGTCCC
Source organism: Ramphastos sulfuratus (assembly GCA_013399055.1). Taxonomy (NCBI): domain Eukaryota; kingdom Metazoa; phylum Chordata; class Aves; order Piciformes; family Ramphastidae; genus Ramphastos; species Ramphastos sulfuratus. The sequence goes on along the minus strand of WBNM01045411.1, from coordinate 23,900 downwards.
TGCCTATGGCAGGGGGTTGGAACTGGATGAGCTTTGAGGTCCCTTTCAACCTTACCATTCTATGATTCTTAACCCAGGTCAAAGGTGGTCAGAGCTGTTCACTGACAGTCATCATCTGACAAAGGTTTTGGCAAGAGAATCAGGGGGACAGAGTTGGGCTCCAACTGTTGCAAAATATGCTACAATGATTACCTAAGGTTTACATATCCAGCTGCAGAAATAAAGACACAGAACACTTCTTACAAAGAGAGTGGTAAAAAAGTATTAGGAGGAAAAAAACAAAAAAAAGGACTGAATGGAGCCATGGAACCCATGGCTTTTATTTTAATTTTTTTCCCCCCTAAGTCTACAAATATTCTCTTATTCTAAATCCTGTTTAACAAATAAGCCAATCTGTCTTGTTAAAAAAAAACAAACAACAGGTTGACAGTTGGAACAGCTTCTCTTGGAGCAAATGTTTCCCTGAATTCATCACAGCTTCACAAATGTTTACATCACTCTTCAGACTGACATATTTACTCTTTTCCTTCCAGTTGCCAAGTGAAAGGAAGGGGCTGACTGATCTAGAAATAGGAAGAGTAATACAGCATGAATCTGAACTGTGTGTGTGTATTGTGAGCTGACTGGGTGGTACCTGTTGGGCAAAGGGATGTTGTTCAGAGCATTAGAGAGGCTAATCTGGAGGACTGCAATGACTGCAGCAAAAGAATTTCTGCATTGGATCAACTTCTGTTAGCCAAGGATCTGGTTTCTGAGAGCGACTAACAAAGATACTTCAGAGGAAAAAAGGTGATAATTCAACTGTCCATAACAGAGACTGAAAATTAGTGATTAAAAAGCAGGTTTTGATCCTCATCAGATACATAATGTAAGGCTTTTGTCTATTTTTTACTTGTAAATATTTAGATGAAGGATGTAAAAGCCTCACCCTATTTTAAAACCTGCTCTGCAGGTTACCCTGTCAATAATAAAAGTAATTTTAAAACACTCTAGAAAATCTTTTTGCCATCTTTTTGGGGAGTTGCACACTGGATTTTCAAACTGCATCTTTTCTGTTTTGTTTTTTTAATTTGTCCAAGTGCCTCTGGGTGGCCTCATCCCATCCTTCAGACTTATCAACCACACCACTCGGCTTGGTGTCATCTGCAAACTTGCTGAGGGTGCTCTCAATCTCACTGTTGGGATCAGTGATGAAGATACTGAACAGCACTGGTCCCAGTGCAGGCCTTTGAGGGATACCACTTGTCACCTGTCTCTATCTGAACATGGAGCCATTGACCACTACCCTTTGGATGTGATCATCCAACCAATCCTTTGCCCACTGGGCAGTCCATCCATTGAATCCATATCTCCCCAGCTGGGAGAGAAGGATCTTGTGTCTGAGTCCATCCATTGAATCCATATCTCCCCAGCTGGGAGAGAAGGATCTTGTGTCTGAGTCCATCCATTGAATCCATATCTCCCCAGCTGGGAGAGAAGGATCTTGTGTCTGAGTCCATCCATTGAACCCATATCTCCCCAGCTTGGAGAGAAGGATCTTGTGTCTCAAGTCCAGATAGATGACATCTGTTGGTCTTCCCTTGTCCACTGATGTAGTTACACCATTGTAGAATGCCATTAGGTTAATCAGGCAGGAGTTGCCCATGGTGAAGCCTCAAATCACCTCCCTGTCCTCCATGTGTTGCAGTGTAGCTTCCAGGAGGATCTCCTGAACACCTGTTTGAGAACATCCTTCTCAAAGAAGGTGAAATTAATCTCCTCAATCATTTTGCAAGTTCAGACTTGACTCAAGGAAACTCCTTGGTGGCTTCTGGCTTTTCAGGGTATCGAGATGAATTGCTGCACGGGGAGTTGGAGAGAGGGGGAGGAAATTTGCATTCTCTTTGATTGCTAAATATTAACTTATCCTTTCAGGCTGCTCTAGCAGGAGGAACCACTATGATCATTGACTTTGCCATCCCTCAGAAAGGCTGTTCCCTTATTGAAGCCTTTGATACATGGAAGAGCTGGGCAGACCCTAAAGTCTGCTGTGATTATGCACTGCATGTGGCAGTTACATGGTGGAGTAACAAGGTAAACACAACAGCTGATTTTCAGTTCCATGAATTGCTACCACATCTGTTTTTAATTAGTTCTCATGCTCATTATAGCTTGCTGGTAGTATAGTAGAGATTTGATGTGTAGAGACTACATCTGAAGGTGTCCACAGGTTATGGCTGAGAGGCTATGTGTATTAACTCAATCCTTTGTATAACATAGCTGAAGTCTGTGTGTTTGAAAATAAAATACAGTCTGCAGGTAACCTAAACCTTTGGGTAATACTGCACAAAGTCAAAGGAAAAGGAAGCAGTTGTGCAAGACCCAGAGCAAGCAGGTCAGAGGGGACAGGAGATCTTTGCATGTTGTTATGGAGGGGTAATTAATTGATGTGAGAGATGATTTTCAAAGATTAATATTGTTTATTAGTGTTCAATATTCAGAGCTCTCACCACCCCGACCACTAATTTTAATAATAAGCAGGTTCTTTGCACAGTCATGGAGACTTTATACAGATAATAACACAGGATCTAGAAATAGCTAGCAATAAGATATAACCTTAACTGAACTCAGTTGAACTGGAAGAGAAGGTTCCTGCAGTCCCCACACTGCTTGCAGTCACTACACTGCTTGCAGTCACTACTCCGCTTGCCCACTAGATGGCCTCAGGGAGCTCCTTTCTGCCCATGGCAGAAGGCAATGGTGAGTTACAAGAGCCTTGAAGTAGTTACTCACAAAATATCTCCCACCTGGCAGGGCTGGTTACAGCTCCAGACAGCACCCAAATGCTTTCAGGGAATTCTGTTACTGTCTTGTCAGCTGCTGAGGCTTCTGATTCTTCCTGGGCTGCTGGGGAAAGGAGGCAGACAAGCTCTGACCTGGTCCTGGCTCTCTGGATGATCTGTGTATCTCCAGGAGTTCCTATCTTGGCAGGAGGCTTTCGGGTGCAGGCAGGATGTCTGCAATGTGCAGGCTCAGCAGGGTGTCATGCTGGCTGTGCAGACCTACTGCATGGGGGCATTTAGAGCCTATTCCTGGTGAACTGGAGGCAGTGGAGTTTCCAGGCAGTTCAGGATGCAATAAGGCAGTAGCAAGTAATCACAAATACAAGGGCAGAGCAGATTGTGTCACCTGCTCATCTCTTCTTATCAATACAGCCCAAGACTAATGTGCCTTTGGACACAGAATAGCCATGCAGAATGGCAGTTAGCCAAGCCTGACCATATCAGGTGAAGCCATAGGCTTGCTTTACCCTTTTAGGGCAGCACACAGCCTTGCAAAAGGCAGGCACAAGCTGAGCCTGTGTACTTTGTTTGCTACAGGATGCAAACTAGTCTGGGCAAGCCACAGTCCTCAGACTCAGTGGCTCCAGCTTCTTTGTCCTCTTTGCCACGGTTGCTTCTCCCTATAGGAGAAGGAGGGGGAGCAGAAAAACATGTCTGGGCAAGCCAGGATATGGATAAGTTTATTTTGGCCTGCTTAGGCCTACCGTGACAGATGTGTTTTGCCTTTTCCTGTCTGAACACTCAATATGCTCCTATTGACTCTTGCTGTTGTTTTATTTGTTTAATCAGGGTATGTAAAAGAAACCCTATGGTGCTTAACTGTCTTTGTAAAGGAAGAGTTCTCTTTCTGGGTGACTGCAGTGTTAGCTCCTTCAGGTTTGGAATTTATACCTGGGAGACTCATCCTTGTGGTGTGAATGTTTGCTGGTAGCCTGAAAGCTTCACCCAAAAGCTTAACTTTTCAGGTGCTTGACATCAGGGGGGTTGGAATTGGATGATCTTTGAGGTCCCTTCCAACCTAAACCATTCTATGATTCTACCTGAATCTGAGCCATGCTTTACAAAACTTTGGATGCTCAGAGAATGTGCATCAATACAGACATATATTAAGCAAATTTCCATTTTTAGATGTGAGTACTTCCTCTAACTTTGAAAATACATAAACCCAAGCCTTCGCTTTGCAAGCACCCCAGCTTTGTATTCCGTGCACTAAACAGGCTGACTGTGACTTCCAGCTCACAGCAAAGACATAAAATAAATTCTCCAGTGAAGTCTGAGGAATGTACATTTGAAACAGCCCTAACAGGAACAGAGGAATTGTGCTGGGGAAAAAAAAAACAACAAAAAAATCCAATAAAACTAGGGAGGTGTAAATCAATGAAATGTTCTGGTTTATGTTAAGAGGTTGACTGTTTTTAAAGCCAAGATTTAAAGAAACAGAAAGGTCTGATGGTTTTTTTAGCTGTGAAAGACCTGGGTAGAGAAGATGGATATTGCATGCCCTTCTCATAAGCTACCATCTCCTCAGATTTTAAAGCATGGATTAAAAACATACAGTACTTACAATGCCTTCCCTTAGTCATAGTAATTAGTGAAGAAGAAAATAAATTAGATGCCTCTAGATTTTTGTCAGAGCAGAGCCTTTATGTCACATACTTGTTTGATAATTCCTACTCAAGATATGCTGGCAGAAAATTTCCTTGTCAGCCTCTCCCCTTTATTGAGCAGATCCAACCAGATTATTATATAGAAGATGAAAAAGGAAGTTTTCCATTTTGGAAGGAATTACTGCCATAGGGATTGTAATAGTGCCACAGATAGACATCAGTTACTGTCACCAACATTTTACTGGGAAGGGAGTAAAAATCCTTTACTCTTTATCCATTACTGCCCAGATGACCACAGAATCACAGGATGGTAGGGCTGGTGTCATGATGGGGGGACAGGCTCTGCTCACTGCTCCCTGGGATAGGACAAGGAGCAGTGGATGGAAGCTGCAGCACAGGAGGTTCCAGCTCAACACAAGGGGCAACTTCTTGCCTGTAAGGGTCCCAGAGCCCTGGCACAGGCTGCCCAGAGAGGTTGTGGAGTCTCCTTCTGTGGAGCCTTTGCAGGCCTGTCTGGATGTGTCCCTGTGTTCCCTGAGCTGGATTGTCTGGTCCTGCTCTGGCAGGGAGATTGGACTGGATGAGGTCCCTTTAGGTCCCTTCCAACCACTGACCCCCTGTGAGCCTGTGTGATTGTAACAGTGCCACAGACAGACATCAGTTACTGCCACCAACATTTTACTGGGAAGGGAGTAAAATCCTTCACTGTTTATCCATTACTACCCAGATGATCACAAGATGCTAGGGGTTGGAAGTGACCTCTGGAGGTATGAATAGCTCTGTCTCTGTGAACAGTTTTGCCTATATGGATAGCAATGACTAGTTCTAACCCTCCAGCTTTACAAGAGACCTGCTTCTTCCTTTGGGACATAATGATTTGCTGAGCTTCACAGAATCTAGCAGAAATATGAAATCCTGTGGAGAATTCAAGGCAAAAAATGGAGTCTTACACCTAAAGAGCCATTTTTGTTTGACAACAAAATGCTTCAAAGGTCTGTGTGCTGTGCAGAGTCAAGACAAAGCTCTGGGAGGTGGAAGATCTTTTCTGTCACTCTCATTTGCCAGACCCTGAAGCCTATTGCAATCCAATTTGGAAAATCAATTTTGCATTAAATCTTCATAGTGTACAGGTTGGGTAGATGGATTGTAATGCTGGCCTGGGCATTTTCAACATCAGGAGGTTTATTTGAAATAAAATTATGTTTCGCTTTCTTTTGCAAAATGCATTCCCTTCCTGCCATTAGCTTGTCTCTCCAGGATCTGCACTGCAGTGCAGCTGCTTTCTGTACTTTGAAAACCAGTTTGATGCAAGCAAAAACAGAATAAAATTGTCTTTAAATATGTGACTTGAAAGTGTGTTCACTGGACGTGTAAAGGCTCAGCCTTAGTATTTACATCTCCCCTATACGAAATTATTATTAACAGGTAAAATACAGTATTGCTGTTTTGAAAATTCCTGCTTGTCTTTCAGGTGAAGGAAGAAATGAAAACTCTTGTTCAGAACAAAGGTGTTAACTCCTTCAAGATGTTTATGGCCTATAAAGATGTATACATGGTCAATGATGAGGAGCTCTATGCAGCCTTTTCCTGCTGTAAGGAACTGGGAGCAATTGCTCAGGTCCATGCAGAGAATGGGGAGCTAATTGCACAGGTAGGCATTTGACATTTTGCCCATCAAAGTCAGGAATGTGAATGCCTCTCTCACATCCATAGATGTGTTAGTGCCACCATTGTATCATAAGGAAAGGCTTTGCTGCCCTGTTTTACTTCCAGGGAGCCAAAACCAAACACATTGTCCAAAATCCTAAAGGATGCTTGTGATGGGCTAAGAAATTGTCATCTGGAGTCCTGAGTTAGCAGTGTAGACAAGAGGCAGGTGGTCCTGTTCTAATGTCAGCTAATGTCAGATGGCAGTACAACATCTAGGTACTGACAGTGTAATATCTGTGTTTGACTGACAAAGAAAGCAACACTCCAGGCCTGACTATTGACGGAGTCATAGGGGCAGCACACAGGCAAGTACTTAGCCATCAGATGTGTGATTCTTAACCCTAAGTCTCTCCAAATATACTCAAGTCACCTATCAGGAGCAAATCCAGCAGTGCAGAGAAAGCTTTGCTGACTGAGCACAAAATCTCAGCATCTCACCTCACACTGCCATCACAGTGCTGTGTGCAGGTGCTGGCAGTGTAACCCCACTGCTCTCTCTGCATTTCTTTCACTGTTCCTGTCAATAATACTTTGACCCTGCCCCAGGTACCATAACAGAAAACTCTGCCCCAGGTACCACAGCAGAAATGGAATTATTGCTAAGTAATCTCATATCCACGAAGCATAAATTCCTGAAATACACTACAGACAGAATCTTGTGCCTCTTAAAACCTTCTCTAAAGTCACTTAGGTGTTCTGAGACCTGTGTTTATTGAAAAACAGGTTGAATTTCAGATAGCAATAACTTCTCTTGAGAAAAATCATAATTGTCTTGATATTTTTTCTCAAGCTAACTGCAGTGGCTGGTTCAGCATGCATGAGACTGGCAGTACGTTCATGACACCATGGTTGCACTTCAACTGACCCTTACATATTTCTGTGTGGTGTTCAGGGTGCAAAGAAGATGCTGGCAATGGGAATAACTGGCCCTGAGGGGCATGAGATGTGTCGTCCAGAGGAAGTGGAAGCTGAAGCTACACAAAGAGCAATTATCATAGCAAATGCTGTAAACTGTCCCCTTTATGTAGTCCACGTAATGAGTAAATCCGCGGCGAGGGTCATAAGCAATGCACGGAGAGAAGGTAAAAGTCCTAATTCTTCTATGCAGTTTTTAGGCAGACTTTTTAGTGAAGTGAGTAGAGCAGAGGCACCTCAAGCACTTGAGTCTGTTTCCAAAGCCCCAGCTGCTGAGTACTCAGCACAAGTCCTACCAACAGGTCATGTACCACCTGGGGACTGGCACAGCCAGTCTGCCTCTGCCCATGCCAGCAATGTCCTCTTAGAATCATAGAATCAGTCAGGGCTGGAAGGGACCACAAAGATCAACCAGTTCCAACTCCCCTGCTATGGGCAGGGACACTTCACACTAGATCAGGCTGACCACAGCCTCATCCAGCCTGGCCTTAAACACCTCCAGGGATGGGGCCTCAACCACCTCCCTGGGCAACCCCTTCCAGGCTCTCACCACTCTCATGCTGAAGAACTTCCTCCTCACTTCCAGTCTGAATCTTCCCACCTCCAGCTTTGCTCCATCCCCCCTTAGTTCTGTCACTACCTGACATCCTAAAAAGTCCCTCACCAGCTTTCTTTGTAGGTTCCCTTCAGATACTGGAAGGTCACAATAAGGTCACCTGGGAGCCTTCTCCTCTTCAGACTGAACAGCCCCAACTCTTTCAGCCTGCCCTCATGGGAGAGATGCTCCAGCCCTCTGAGCATCCTCATAGCCCTCATGACCCTCGTGGTAATGGAAAACCGAAGAGCACTGGTGTCTTTACTTGTCATGGGTGTCATAACCTATGGGTGAATTTCTTGGAATGGGATGTCTAAGGTGTGTTATGGGACCCCAGAGGTGCTGGGATCTTTCCCTTCTCCCCAGAGCAATTTTTTTCTCCCCTTTATTCCATACCTCCAAGATCGAAACAATGGTCAGGACATCATTACTGAATTAAATCCAAGACAATATATGCTCTACTCTTCCTTGAGTAGCAGTCAGCAAGTCTTTACCAACTGTTTAGACAGGTTCTGCAACAGACCATAACCTGTGTTCACAGACAGTCCCAGGACTCCTATTCACTGGGCACTGTTGTGGCATAGGCCCAGGTGGAAAAAAAATACCACCATGCAGCCACTTGCTCACTTCTCACCCTGGCTGCAACAGAAGGCTTGTGGGTTGAGACAAGGACAGGGAGGGCTTGCTTACTGGTTTTTGTCATGGGCCAAAAATGGGCTCAGCTTAAAAAAAACCAAACATCTCTTACCAATCAAATCAGAGCAGGATACTGAGAAATAGAACAAAATCTTAAAAACACCTTCCCCTTGTTCCTCCCTGCCTCCTGGGCTCTGTTTGGCTCTCAGTTTGTCTTCCTCCTCTCCCTGAGCAGCTCAGGGAGATGAGGAATGGGAGTTACAGTCAGTTTATCACACATTATCTCTGGTGTTCCTTCCTTATCACACAGAACCTCTTGGCCATCTGTTGGGTAGGCTAGAAGCAGTCTGAAGGCTGTAGGAATTCAGGATGGTTTGCCTCCTTACCTGAAAGTTCATCCAGATCAGTCTGAGGAACCACAGTGCTGAGTGTACACTATATATGGGTAAAAGAAGCAGGACAGAAGCCTGTGATTTGGAAGGCCTAAAACTTTATGGGATATTGTCCTAATTATCTTTTTACATCTCTTCTGACCTAGCACGAATTGCATGCAGACCTCACTTTCCTTATTTCTTGGCTCTAGATAATGCTTACCCAGGGGACACAGCTTATTAATATCAAAAAGCAGAGTGCAAGAGCTTGGCCAAAGTCCAATCAAACCCAGCACGATATGATTGTGCTAATATAGATGGATGCGTTTATGTGGAATATGTATCGATTATGACTTAGAGTAAGAGTTATCAATGACTCAAGTTCATAAGGGAGTCTATCGGAGTATTTTTTTAATGTGGAATATGGATTGGTTATGGCCTATAGTAAGCTTTATCAGTGATCCAAATTGATAAAGGAGTCTATCTTTTAATTTTTAATGTGGAATATGCATTGATTATGACTTACAGTAAGATTTATCAGTGATGGAAGTTTATAAAGGAATCTATCAGAGTAGTTTTTTATTTTACACTTTCGGTATTGTGCTATACCAGATTCGTCGACTAGGTGGCAGTGCCGCTGGCAATGTGGCTTCTACCCATCCGCCTACAGTTGCGTTCATAGGTGTGCGGGGGACCAGAAGCTGGGACGACAGCTAAAATACCCAAATTAAAGGCGAAAAATACCCAAATTAAAGGTGAAACAGCTAGGATATAGGTGGTAATGTTTTATAGGACCCTATTCAACTAAAAGAAATCTACACTGGTTGTAAATACTGTAAAATATTATCAGGTGTATGCAGCAAGAATAGTCTGTAGTACCAGTTTAGTAACTGACTTCAGGTATCTAAGCTCCTTGAATGTGTAGAAAGAAGAAATTGGTACAATTTGTGCTTAGAGTGGTGCAAATTGGGTTTTAGAGCTTCCTGGGCTGGGGCTGATGCAATCAGAACCATCAGTGCTCACCTTGGTGTAGCTTCTCTCCGTAACTAATTCCTATGTGCATGGAAGTGTATGGTTAAAGAAGCAGAAAACTAGGATTGATTGAGAAATAGTGAAAGATAGCAAGTGTGACTCTAAGAGCCCAAAGTGGTTCTTACTACTATGACTATTACAAGGGAACTGGGGTCACTGCTCAGTGGAGGCTTCTATGTGATTTGTGCCCGAGTTTGTGGTCTAATCTCCCTCCAGAATGAACAGACATACACCTGGAACATCTCTGCATCAAGACCTAAAACAGGATGGATGAACCTGTGCAGGATTGTTCTCTTGCTGGCCACAACAACCCCAAGCAGTGCTACAGGCTGGGACAGAGTGGCTGGAGAGCAGCCAGGCAGAGAGGGACCTGGGGTGCTGGGAGAGAGGAGCTGAAGATGAGCCAGCAGTGTGCCCAGGGGGGCAGCAGAGCCAATGGCATCCTGGGCTGGATCAGGAGCAGTGTGGCCAGCAGGAACAGGGAGGTTATTGTGCCCCTGTGCTCAGCACTGCTCAGGCCACACCTTGAGTGCTGTGTCCAGTTCTGGGCCCCTCCATTCAAGAGAGATGTTGAGGTGCTGGAAGGTGTCCAGAGAAGGGCAGCAAGGCTGGTGAGGGGCCTGGAGCACAGCCCTGTGAGGAGAGGCTGAGGGAGCTGGGGGTGTGCAGCCTGCAGAAGAGGAGGCTCAGGGCAGACCTCATTGCTCTCTGCAGCTACCTGAAGGGAGGTTGTAGCCAGGTGGGGTTGGGCTCTTCTCCCAGGCAACCAGGAACAGAACAAGGGGACACAGTCTCCAGTTGTGCCAGGAGAGGTCTAGGCTGGATGTTAGGAGGAAGTTCTTGCCAGAGAGAGTGATTGGCATTGGAATGGGCTGCCCAGGGAGGTGGTGGAGTGCCCATCCCTGGAGGTGTTGAAGCAAAGCCTGGCTGGGGCACTTAGTGCCATGGTCTGGTTGCTTGGCTAGGGCTGGGTGCTAGGTTGGGCTGGGTGAGCTTGGAGCTCTCTTCCAACCTGGGTGATTCTATGAATTACATGAGACTGGACGAGGCACTTATTGCCATGATTCAGTTAATTAGAAGGCCTAGGTGATAAGTTGGACTTGATTATCTTAGAAGTCTTTTCCAACTTGGTTAATTCTTTGATTCTGTGATCTGTACAGATTCTGACAAATAGAAATTCATTGTGTTTCTTTTCTCTTCTCTGCTTAAAAATGGTGGTAAAAACCCAAAGAGCTCTAGGAAATAATTCTCAGAGTATTGTATGACTGTTGTAAAGAAACCCCAAATATTTTACTGAAAGATATTCAACTTGGACAGGTTAGAATGAGTGTAGTATGAAAACTGTAAACTCTCAAATACCAGAGGCACCCAAGTTATTTGAAATATTCACTGTAATGCAGTTTATTTATCTTTCCAAGATTAAGTCTCCATCTCTTGATGCTGGCTTCCTGCTATTTACAGCTGCAGAATTTGTCATGCTCCTTTCCAAGAAGTACATATTCATTGCAGCCCATGGCAGAGGAAGGTTGACATACTTTCTGATTCCATCACTGACCTCAGAAGGGAACAGACTGATCTTCAGTGAGCATGATCTACTTTCTGGGTGACAAACTGATTCTGAGCACAGGAGCCCAACTGGAAATGCCAACATTTTAGGTGGCTCATGCAGGAGAGGTCCAGACTGTAGGTAGCTGAAGTGATGCAGTGCTATGCCTGATGCAATAAGTTTGCCTGTTTTAAATCATAGCTGGTCACTATCTTTGTCCTGTGTGATCTTAGCGTAAGTGCTTCTGAATTTTTTGCTAGAATAAGCACAGGAATTTTTCAAGCCTGTGTTAGTTGATGTTTCTAAGTCTTTGAGCTCTGGTAGATGGTAAAATAAATTGCAGTTTTCTGTTCTTCTTTGTGGTAATTTATATGAAAATAGTTCGTTGCCAGACAGTTTGGGCATCTGATGAAGAAGTCACCACATCCACAGCTATTTCCCAGCAGCTCAGAGATGTCAGAGAGCCCAAAGAGCAGAACACTTTCTGCTTAATGTTTTTATTGCATGCAGGAATGCAAAACAAATGCAAAGTCCTGATTTATTACCACATTATTCCACCTTTTTTTTTTCTTTTCTTTTTTTTTTTTTTGCCTATGGGCAGAAAGTAATCAAGCTGGGAAGACCTTAATGCAGAATATCCTTGTTGTTTGAATTGAGGCAGTGTCTTTGTGCTATTATAGCCTTCAGTCAGAGCAGTTACGGTTCAAATGAAATGCAAGGAATTGCTCAGTCAGCAGAAGTGTCCAGCTGTAGCCTGTTGAAGCTGCAGTGTTCCGAATCAAAATCACTTGAGGTAATGGTTTGTACTCCTTCCCACTCTTGGGAACAAGGAGAGCTGCTCAGGTCACATTCTGACTGCAGAAATGCCATCGCTGGCTGTGCCGTGTGAGTTAGCATCACCTTGGCATATCCGACCGTGAGCCTGGAGACTTCAGTTTTGTGTTGTGAAACTGAGATGAGAAAACTGTGTATGGAAACTAAACATTTGCCCTTTGTCATTTACAGCTTTGTCCTAACAGTTCATAGTCCAGGTTTATTTTGGGTGGAAGTTTCTTTAGTTTGTTTAGTTTCCTTAGCTTGGCGTGTGGCAGACACAGTCTGCACTTCCCTTGCCCTTGCTTTTGTACTGACTTTGGCCATGAAAAATCTGTCAAAAGCCTAACAGGCACTTGTAGAAGATTGGTTACATATACAGAACTTTTTCTGTATGTATATATCTAGGTTTGTGGCAACCTGCCCTCAAACACTGCCTTTGGTGTTGGCCTGAGGAAGGTTAAGGTCCCGCTGACTTGTGCAGCAGCTCAAGTATGTGACTCAAACCTTCTCATTCACTGAGCATCTGTATCACTTCCATGGATGGCCTCCTAGTCTGTGATTTTAAAGTGAAGATGCAAAACCTAATAAATACCTGCTTGAGTAATGATTTCAAGTCCAAAAAACATAGTGTTGGTCTGGTCTCCCTGTAAGTCCCAAGTGTAAATCAGTGGATAAGTGGGACTGGGAGATTAAAGTGCTGCAAGCCAAAGTGTCAGTATGAATCATAGAATCAGTCAGGGTTGGAAGGGACCACAAGGAGCATCCAGTTCCAACCCCCCTGCCATGCCCAGGGACACCTCACACTACATCAGGCTGGCCACAGCCTCATCCAGCCTGGCCTTAAACACCTCCAGGGATGGGACCTCAACCACCTCCCTGGGCAACCCCTGCCAGGCTCTCA
>WBNM01045409.1:0-12064 GCA_013399055.1 Ramphastos sulfuratus | reverse complement strand
AAGGCTTCATGGGGCACTGGAAAACTGTCACAGGAAGGCTTCATAGAGCACTGGAAACACTTTGTGACAGCAAAGGCTTCATGGGGCACTGGAAACACTTTGTGACAGCAAAGGCTTCATGGGGCACTGGAAACACTTTGTGACAGCAAAGGCTTCATGGAGCACTGGAAACACTTTGTGACAGCAAAGGCTTCATGGAGCACTGGAAACACTTTGTGACAGCAAAGGCTTCATGGGGCACTGGAAACACTTTGTGACAGCAAAGGCCTCATAAAGCACTGGAAACACTTTGTGACAGCAAAGGCTCTGCTGAGCACTGCAAACACTTCTAAGCAGCAAAGAGCTGTGTTGTCACAGATTGCTGGATTGCAGGTTTGGGTTTTCTGGGGAAGAATTGTTCAAAACAGAAGCTAAACTCCATTCTGTAGATCTAACTTTAAGAGCTTTAAAAGCTTTGATGTGAAGCTTTATTCCAGAGCCATCTCCCCCCCCCCTCCGCCCCCCCTTAAAAAATTAAAAAATAAATCATTTGTCCTACTGAATTTAACAGAGATAAGAGAATATTATCATAGAATCAAAGAATGGTAAGGTTGGAAGGGACCTCAAGGATCATCCAGTTCCAACCCCCTGCCATAGGCAGGGACACCTCCCACTAGCACAGCTCACTCAAGGCCTGATCCTACCTGGCCTTGAACACTTCCAGGGAGGGAGCAGCCATAACCTCCCTGGGCAACCTGTGCCAGTGTCTCACCACCCTCACTGTAAAGAACTTCTTCCTAACATCCAGTTTCAATCTCTCCTCTGCCAGTTTAAACCCATTGCCTTTGTCCTGTCATTACAGGACCTTGTCAACAGTCCCTCCCCAGCCTTCCTGTGATGCCACAAGAAGAGTTTTGAAGGATGGGTTAAAACAAGTGCCTGCAGTGAAGAAAAACCACTGCACAAAGCATCTCTAGGTCCTAAAAGAATATAAATACTCATACAGAGATTTTGCCTCTCTTCTACCAGTGAAAATCACTGTGAGTGCATTACAAAAACTGACCAAGCCCTGGCTACAGCTGCCTGCACCCCAAGAACATGAGCATGCACAAATCCTGTAAGGCCCTGTATAAAACCAAACACTTCTTCCTGATCCCTAATGATAAATTCAGATGAAACAAAACAGATGAATATTCCCATTGACTCCACTGGGATCTGAGGCCCAAGAATAATCCACTTCTCCTAGAATCATCACCAGAAAAAAGCATACAATGCTTTCAATAGGACAATGAGAAGCATGCAGATTATTGGCTTCTATAGACACTTCTTGGAACTATTTTATTAGGCTACTTTATAATCGTAGAGCAGAATGAAACCATGACCTAACTTCCTGGGAAGAAGGCAAGGCAGTGTTTTTACTAATGAGTTATAAAAATAGATAATGGATGGAATGGTTCTAAACTGGTTAATGGCTTTTTGAATAGGAAACTGATTTACTTTTTTTTTTTTTTCACTTTTCTCCTGGTACAGCTCAGTCTTCTTGCTAAATCCATCTGCTCCTTAGATTTATTTATTATTATGTCATTAAGCAAGTCCCCACTTCCCAGGGGCCCTCACTTTTGCATGTTGTGGGAATGAGTTCTTTGCCACGCTCAAACGTCACAGCGACAGCTCTCACAAGCGGGACTCACACAAAGGAGCTGTGATGCAAGAAATGCCAGAATTAAGAAAGCACTTTTTTTTTTTTTTTTAAACTCTGCTGAAATTTGAAGTTTACACAAGATGTGATGGGTTTCCCCATCCCCACTTTGCTCCTCAACTCCTCCTCCTTCCTTCTCACACACAGTCTTCTTCCTATTCTTCGCAGTTTCAATGACAACAAGGAACAAAGATGTCTTGAGAGAGCCAAGAATAATACCGTGTTGTTGATCTGTACTCATAAGTCTCACTTAATGACTTTTTTTTTTTTTGCCTTTGCTTACTCAAAAAGTTGAAAACTCATGCTTCACTGGGGCCATCTGTGAAGTGCTTTGTTTGGGGATTTGAGAAGGAGCCAAAGCTTTGCATACCCTGTCTTTGAGACTCAAATCCCAGAGGTATCGCAGAAGTTTAACTAGGGCTCAGACCAGCATAAAGTCACTGTTCATAAGAGAGTTTTGTCTGACAGATCAATGGCTAACAATGCCCAGCTGATAGCCACAGCTCCCCAAGAAGATGTATAACCTACTGTATACCTGCAAACTGAATCTGGCAAGTTAAACAACACAATCAGTTATAGATGTTCAGATATTTCCCTTCTCAAAGACTCTGAAAGGCTGGCTCCAGAGCCTGAAGTTAAAATGTCTGTGGTAGCAATGATGTCACCCTTGTCACAGGCTTTAACTAGAGCAATGAAAGGAGCTGTTATGTTTCTCCTAGCTCAGCAGGTGTGAAGGCAACACAAAGGACATTCACAGAGGAATTCCCTTACATGAAACTTAATCAGACTCGCTCTTGAGTGTTGCACACCACTGATTCCACTGCCTGGGGAATGAATGGTGAACAAATGCTGATTCATTGTGTTTTGCAAACGCTTCTGGAGAACAATATTTAATATCAAAAAGTCACCAATTCTTGCTGCCACTTCCATTTCATCTCCATTTCATTGTTACAATTTTTTTTGTCCTCCTCCTGCTTACTTTTATGATTCATTTGCTGACCCTTCCTTCAACAAGGTCCTAAGATCTGCTCGATTTAAATGTGTTTAAGTCTGAAAGTCAGTTGAGAAGTTTTGTTTTTGTTTTAGTTTAATGTAGATAACTCAGAGGAGATGGCAACACGGGCTGAAAGCTCTGAGTTCAGATGAAGATGAGACCTTCAATGTTGATGAATATTTTGTTTGTAGCCCAATAGTAATCATCTCTGTTTAAAAAACTCCTGCTGCAGCTGGCAAGAACTGTACTTTCTGCTCCCTTCTCCTTGTCTAATTTACCCTTGTTAACTAGGATAAGGAATATAACATTTAATTCATTAAAAAATCACATTAAGCAAATACACTCTGTTACAATTTGCTTCAACATGACTATAATTTTCATTTGAGGAAATATTTCAGCAGCTTCCCAAACTGAAATAAGCAAATGCTACATCAGCTTTTTTAACAGCCTAAACAGAAACCACTTTTGCTGTTCTAACTTAAGAGCAGCTGCACTTTCCAGTCTGACATTGCTAGGATGTCTATGGTATGCTGCGGGGCATCATTTGCTATGCCATTGATGCAGATTCCTGGGCCCAGTCAGCAGATTTCAAAGTGCATCACTCTGAGGTAAACATAGTCATTCTCTGAAAATATCCCAGGAACCACAACACAAAGCTCTCATCAGGGTATATATGTTCAGTGGGGTTTAATTTGCAGTTCTCATAATTCAGTTCAAGTCCCAGCCTGCAAGTGTGAAGCTTCATGTTGCAAGAAAAAGACTTCCTTTACAAAAAGGGATCACAAAATTCCTTTCCTTATTGAANGAGGTGTTCAAGGTCAGGTTGGATGAGGCCTTGAGTGACCTGTACTAGTGGGAGGTGTCCCTGCCTATGGCAGGGGGTTGGAACTGGATGACCTTTGAAGTCCCTTCCAACCTTACCATTCTATGATTCTATGATAAGTCAGCATAGTTTTAAGCAGAGTTTATACTGCCCACTGTATGTCTGCCTTCATTATCTAATCTGCAGCCTGTGCTGGGTATTAAAGAAGCATTTTAAACTGCACAAGATGGAAAGAATGTTTGCCTGTGTATAGTTACAAGAGCGCAGAGTATGGCTTGAAAGATTTTCGTCACCGAAGCAGGGCCCTCTTTATGCACTTATGTCTTGCAAAATTTCTCCCTCTCAATTAACTGTCTGCTTTCCTATACGTTTCCTGTAGCAAACAAAAAGAGCTGCCAAATGCAATTCTTTGGGTTTTGGCACAAGACCCAACAGAGGCAGAGGAAAAGTCCAAAAATGACTCAGCTGCCAACTCGAACATCGCAACAGCTCTGACATTTCCGCACTCCGGCCTTTTAAATAGCAAGATTGAGAAATCTAAAGTAGACAACTCTGATGAGCTGAATGGATTGGGGTTTTTGTTTCCCTGGTAAATAAGGGATAGGCTCAAATGACTGAAAGGGTAAAACTTTCCCAGACGTGGACTTTACATGTGTGCACAAAGAAGCATAAAGGGAAATGGAGAGAGAACACTGGGATGTTTTAAGCAGCTGGTATCCTTTCTGAAAGAGGCTGTACCAGCTCTTCATTTGATTCTACTTTCTGACAAGTGCCTAAGACCCTGGCAGATAATGTCAGCCAACGTGGTAGAAGGCAACTGGTGGGAGAAGGCTCAAATAATACCATCACAAGAGCCATCAGCCCATCAAAGACCCATCTGTATAAGGCTAAAGAAGTGCAGGTCACAGAGGAGGGAAGGAACACAAACTGCTAACTGAGTGGAAGGGACCTGCCTGCCCAGTCCTTCCCAGGGCCATTCCTGGAGTCATTCATCTCCCATGTCCAGGTGTGACACTCAGCCTGAAGAGTCAACCCTTGAGCATCTTCTGTACTTTGGGTCTAGGGGACTCAACATCTAGAGTGAGTGTTTGTCCAGCTGCCAGCTACTGTATAAGCATCAGGACCCAAAGGGCTCAGGTGCTTGGGTGTTACTGAATGGAAAGTCTCAGGTGTCTGAATCCAAGTGCCCACGGTGCAACTCCTGGGTGGAGTCCCACTGAGCATCCAGGCAGAATAGTCAGAGAGCAGATGAAGTGCCCTGGGAGCCAGGGTAGGGGTGTATCTGGGGGCAAGACCACAAGAGAAGCTCCTTACTGAATGGACCAGCAGAGTTCCAATTGGAGAGACTATAGAGGGCAGGGGTCTCTAAGGGCAAGACCTGCACGTGTGTATGTTTCTGTGTGAACAGACTGGATGGAGATCTTGGCTACTGTGGGACCAGGGGTGTCCAGACCAGCACTTTGCATGTGTGTGTGTGTGCATGTGTTCATACCCTGAGGTACAGTCTTTACTAGCAACTGGAAGAAGTTTGCAGTCTCAAGGGCTCCTATGTTCATGATCCAGCATCCATAGAAAATGGGATGCAGGAGCAGAATGAGTCTCTAAGCCCAGCTGCTGAGGGAATCTATGTTGTACATATGTACCTATACATTCTCACCCCTAGGTCTTCATCCTACTCACCCAGACTGAGAAGCAAGATTGAGGTCTGCATGGCCAAGTGTGTGTGTGTATGTGATGTATATATGTGTCTCTGTGTGTGTTTCCACATGCTCAGCCTCACTGCTGGTTAGAGCCTGGGGATGTAAATCAGCAGCAGATTTCCCTCTCTCGGACTCTTAGGTCCAGCCCAAAAATTCTCCTATCAGATATTGCCTTTTGATTTTTCCTGACAAAGGAAAGAAGATACAATTTTTAAAATACACTTTTTTTTTCTTTCTTTTTAATATGAGTGCTGTATAATAAATGCCTTGAAGGGGAGAAAAAAAATTGCTAGAAATAAAATCAAAACCCATTAATATTTCTGAACTGTGAGTCTAGCTTTGCCTCCAAAACTTTTAAATGCCAGTTCAACCTTTGTGCCTCTGATTCTCCTCCCTTTGAAACAGGGTTCATGTCCCTTGTAGATCTGTGTCTTCATGCTGACTTTAATTTGATGTGCTGTCAACAAACTTTTAGTCCCAGTTTCGGTGTCTACACACTAAATAAACACAGTAGGTTCCAAATCAAAAGTCTACACGAGAGGTATTAATGATTTTGCCCTTGCTCAAGAAGAAAGCATCTAACTTTGCATGCTGTTCAGAGTGTTTCACATTGGATGAGGAAACCACAACTCCATGCCATGTCCTATTGGACAGGAAAGCTGGCTAAAGTGGCTATGGCTCTAGATGTTCTTCTCCTTCTCCCAGGCTTTCAACAGGAGTGTTGACATGTCTGGATTAAAATCAGATAAGTGCAGCAGAACAAATAAAAATTAAGTTGTTCTACATATGACAGGCAGCAGACTTCTGGATTTTTTTTGCCACTGACTACTGTAGTTTTGAAAAGAGCTTTCATGGGTTGCAGAAGAGATCAGGCAAGTACATAGAAAGGAATTCCAGTGAGAGCTACCAAACCAGAAGTGGGTCAGGAAATCCCTAGANACACTGCTCTTGCTGCAGCCTAGCACACAGTTGCTGCAGGGGGTTGGAACTAGATGATCTTTGAGGTCCAACCTTACCATTCTACCATTCTATGATACTATGATTCTATGATTCTACGATTCCATGACAGTGAGGTGGACATTTCAGGGCAAATAGTAGCCAAGAGGTTTCTCTTCTTTTGCTTCCCCATGAGAAGAATCACTGCCAGCATCACAGTGCTCATCAGCCCTCTCTGCTTGCCCTCCACACAGCCTTGATTTGTGCTGGTGTTTGCTCATTTGATCCCCGTGCTGGACTCTCCCCTGCCTTGCCTATGAGACCTTTCACATTCACATTTCACACTGTGTGTGTGATGAGGACAATTCATAATTAGTTACTCCCACGGGGCGCTCCTACCCAAACTAAGTCAGTCACTGTATCTGTTTCCTATTCTTAGCAGGGCAAGATTTTCAGGATACATTTCCTGTGAGCACTCATTGAGAATGAACAGCTCTTCCTCTCCACACAAGTGTAAGTACACAGCATGTTTCAGCTCCCAAAACTTAAAACAAAGGCTGGAAATTAGTCATCATGCAAATAGGCTCTAGCTACGTTGTTTTTTTCAAGTCCTATGTCACTAGAATAATTGAATCCTCTCAATTCCCAGAAACGTGGAAATAATTAGGCTGGAAGGAGGAGAGAAATGAACAAGGAGGGGGGAGGGAAAAAAAAAAAAAAAAAGCTGAAGCAAAGACTAAATAGCTGTGACTAACAAAACTGAGCAAAAAGGAGACACAATGGACACGTTCTCTTTTAGTACTTAATGAAACTGGCAGTAGTGGTAGAATAAAGATAGCATTGTTAATTCTGCAGCCCCAAAATATGATGACAAACTCATGAAATGCCAGTTCAGGATGAGGTGCAAAGTGTCCCCAGAAACCTTGAAAATGTGTTGAGGCCTGGCCAGTATCAGTATATTACAGCAAAGCCCAAAGTATTTGCAAAATGGGCTCTTTGATTGAATTTAATAAAAAAAAAAAAACACAAAAAAGAAAAAAGAAATAAAATTAAATAAAATAAAGGAAAAGAACATAAAAGAAAAAAAAGAAAAGAGGAAAAATAAAATAAAATAAATAAAATAAAATAAAGGAAAATAAAAGAAAAAAAGAAAAGAAAAAAGAAAAGAAAAGAAAAGAAAAGAAAAGAAAAGAAAAGAAAAGAAAAAAAGAAACCAACCATTCCCCACACAAACCAACCAAAAAAGCCCTACAATAGCACAGTACTACCCATAAAGAGTGATGCACTGTGCTGTGTGATCTTGCAATGTTTACAACAAAGAGCATCAGGATTGCAGATACACCATGGTGTGATCACAGCACCCAGCCACACAAGCCAGAAAGCATGCAAGAATCTGGGGGGCATGCTGGGGAGGGTGTGAGTCTGAGGTGGAACTCCTGGTCCTGTGCAGCAGGCACTGATACTCAAAACACAGCCAAGTATTTATCCTGCCATGTCTGTGATGAAAGGAAGGGTTTGAATTTGCACTGTTGGATACTGTAATCTGTATCTCTGAGCTTGAGGTTCCTGCTTCTCTTGAAATTAAACTGTGCAAGAGTCTGTACCTTTACCAATCCTGCTTGAAGAAAATACCATAAAGCAAACAGCTGGTAAAGACAAAAGTTTTCCAAAAACTTGAGGGTCTGTGAACAGTGAAGCTCAGTTCATACAGGGAAGAAGATATGCTCAGTCCTGATCTTTCCAAATCACTGGAAAATCAAAATTAGCAGCCTAAAGTCCACTATTTTTGTTTCTAATAGCATCTTTTAGATGTAATGTTCCCCACATTGATGAAGTTTTCTTTGCTGGATTGTTCCTTCCTGGATTGTTCTTTGTTGGATTGTTCTTTGTTCCTCTCTGGGCCACCAGACTGGAACTGGTGGCCCAGAGAGGTTGTGGATGCCTCATCTCTGGAAGACTTTAAGACTAACTGGATGAGGCTTTGAGTAACTTGGTCTAGTGGAAAGTGTCCCTGCCTTGGCTGGAAGGTCAGAACTAGACAATCCTTAAAGGTCACTTCCAACTCAAGCCATTCTATGGTTCATTCTATGATGATGTGNCTCCTCCAGGCTGAAATAAACTGCTTGTTCCCATTTCACTGGATTTTAAAACAAGTTTCATTCAGAATTTGCAATGGGTATGAATTTCAAAAAAAAGTATACTGAGATGCAGATAAACTCAATTATCACAGACTACATTTCAAGTTTAATAAAAGATAATCTTATATTTGATCCCTGGAATCCCTAAACCGTGCCCATACACTTTTTATCTTATGCTATATACTCTGACACAGCTTACCTGGATCAAACCCATTCTGATTTATGAACTCTCAGCAGCTGCTAACTGTATACCCTTTGTATTATTCATTGCAGAGCTTCAGATGATTATAAGCATGCTTTAGGAATCTCCCAGGACTTCAACAGGACTTTTCAAGGTATTAGAACAGAAAGCAGCAGCATACCAGGCAGCTTGCACATTGCCATAGCTAATGAAAAATTGCTTTGAAAATTACATTGCACTAATTTCTTCTGAAGAGTGACTTCTGGATTGATGCCTCCTTTTGGTATGAGATACAAATTCAGTGCACAAATGAACTAAGCCCCATTTCCTTTAACATTTACTTTACAGAATGACTGATGACCACCTTCAGCCTGTGTTTACCAACATGTTTTCACAGACACTATTAAAAAAAAACATTTCTATAGTCCTCAGACCTATCACAGATATACCTGCAACCACTCTAAGCAGTGACTTGCTGAGTTTTAAAAGTGCCTCCAATATAAGAACAACAATAACAAACTGCATGTGCCAGTGGTTAAAGGGCTACATTGTTTTCAGCAGACTGTTTTTAATCCATCAATGAGCTTTCCTTAAAGAGAACATGAGGAACATCAGCTTCAGTGAACAAAGTTAGAAGCCAGAATTGGTCATGGAGTGGTTCTTACAGTCTACATAAATGGGAACATTTCAGCCTCATTCCATTCAGCATCGTAACAGGACCAACATTATTAGGAGTAAGCAAGAGAAGACCTAGCAGGCCAATGAAAGGAAAACTGAAGTTCTTCCTACAATCCTGAAAAGATATCTTGAAACTCGTGTTCTGTCTGGAAAATGGGTTTCTCAGTCCCTTCCAACCCAAATCACTCAATGATTCTATGACTCTCCTGCTAAAGCAGGTCTCTCTATAAGCCTGTTAACACAGGCTTCAGATAATTTTCTAAATCTTCTCTCCTTTGTGCCTTGTAGAATAGCAAGTAGACCATTTTCTAGAATGAGAAATCACTCACTATGAGGNTTCTATGATTCTATGAATGCATATATAATTTCTTTTCCTGAAAACAAGCATTTTGTAAGCACAGAATGAATGCAAAGACAATTAGCACTCCAAGCCCCCTAAAAAATAAAACAACACAACTGTTGATGCTAAAGCCACATAGGTAAGTAGCCACCATAACAACCTATAAACACCACAGCTGTTGGTGGTAAAGCTACATAGGTAAGTAGCCACCATAACAACCTATAAAAGTTAAGGTTTTCAAGCTTTATTATCTCTTGCAGATTCTACTATAAAAAGGAAAAAAAAAACAACTATCTGTTGACAAATAGAAACTTCTAATATCAAAATGAAATATAAGCTGGGAACAGTTTCTCTATTTCATCTGGATCGTCTGAAAGAAAAGAAAGCTTAGATGTGCCCAACAGAGGGGAACTGTTAGTAATAGGAAAGATGACAAGCTGCTTATGTCCTCTGGGACAAGACTCATTTGTTGTCAGAGGAACACAGTGAGACTAGTGTGGGGGCAGAGTTGAACGGTTCTCTAACCAAGGCTACACAGCTACATCAGTACCTATTAAAAAGACAACCTCCCAAATAACTTTGCCATACCACAAAACCTAGACAGTAGATTTGAGTACGTATGACTAAATGCAGTATTTCCTATCCTGATTTAAACTTCATCCTAAATTCATTGCATGCAGTGAGTGACTATGTAATTTAGAGGGAGAAAAGTTTGGGGCAGCAGAGGTGATCTGAATTTGCAAGTCTAAGGATCTCATGGGGAAAACTCCTGCAGCTAGAAAAAAACCTGTATCTAGCACAGCAACCAATTTCCTTATCAGCAATAGGCTTCTGCTCATGCAGCTGAGGGGAAATACAACATAGATGCCACTCACAAGTTAACTCTGAGTTAACTTGTGATGATCCTTCACTTAACTGAGTTAACTCTGATGATCCATATTACCAACATGAACTCTTTCTCAGTCTTATTACATTCTATGTGTGGTCTGCTCTACAGAGTCCTGACCTGCTGCTTCTCCTGGTGCTACTAAAAACTTCATAATGCTTTCTCAACAAATTCCAGTCCCTGAGGATCATAACTAACACCACAGCAGCACTGTTAGTGAAGACTAACAGCCCCTTCACAAGGCATGAATATCCATATTGTGATATCTCCTGCTTCACAATGCACATTCATAGCAAGAGTGTCCTGCATAACCATCTAATTATGTTGGGAAGTTCGTGCACATGGTTTCATTTTATATCTTCCTCTGCTGTGCCTACTGTGTGGCTTTTGGCAGGCTCATAAAAGATATGACTCCTCCACTTGTCAGCACCCTTTTTATGAGCTAAGGATAATTGATGGGGAAGCAAGCTTGTCTCTAAAGTAAAAATCTTAATCAATTGCTAATTTTTGAAGCATCCTGTTTGAAGTGGGCTTAGCAGGAGGCAGTATGATAAGTTTCCCAATAATTAGGAAGCATGTCTGCAAATCCTCAAGGGGTTCTTGAAATCATCTATACATATGGATAATTAAAACAAGCCTTCCCTGCCCTTACTGGTGACTAAATGTTTCAACATCCTACTACAAAAAATAAAAAGCCAATTCCTTTTTCTTACTTAAGATCATTAATGCGAGCTTGTAGAGATAGGATGAGGAACAATGGATTGAAGCTGGAAGAGGGTAGATCCAGACTGGATATTAGGAAGAAATTCTTGACAGTGAGGGTGGTGAGACACAGGTTGCCCAAGGAGGTTGTGGCTGCTCCCTCCCTGGAGGTGTTCATGGCTAGGCTGGATGTGGCCTTGAGCAACCTGGGCTAGTGTAAGGCATCTCTGGACAGGGCAAGGTGGTTGGAACTACATGATCCCTAAGGTTCCTTCCAACCTAAACCATTCTGTGGTTCTACGATTGATATGATTATAGATTTGCTATAAAATGCCCAGAAACTAACATCAAAAGTGACATTCCTCTGGACTTGGTGCTGCATGAACACAACAGAAAGCTGACTTTACCTTCGTGCTCCCTTCCTTTGCCAATGGCTGTTCTGAAGTGAGTAACTCACACTCAGGACTGAGTAGACGAATACCTGTTTGGAGTATTTCATGTAGATGAACACCTGTTTAGAACACCTGAAGGAGATGAATACCTGTTTAGAGCATTTCATGTAGATGAACACCTGTTTAGAGCATCTGAAGGAGATGAACACCTGTTTAGAGCATTTCATGTAAATGAATACCCATTTAGAGCATCTGAAGTAGGTGAATACCTGTTTAAAGCATTTGAAGACAAAAGACACCTTTACCACTAGGAGAACTAGTCAGGTGTCTACTACTTGTAGCAGCAGTGAAGTACAGACAATGCATTCTCATGCTGTCTCAAACTGTCACGACTTGGCTGACTTATCTGAGAAAACCCTTTTAGACTAATGCAATGCAGTTACCTTAATCAGACTGAGCAAAAATTTGTTATATGCTCTCTCTCCCCTTTCACAGAAGAATTGGGTTTTACTCCATATTCTTTTGTGTCTTGCCCACTTTAAGGCTGACCACCTTCAATATTAATGAACATTAATGAATTTAATGAATATTAAAGAACTTGCTCCTGCTGCAAACA
>WBNM01045407.1:0-26226 GCA_013399055.1 Ramphastos sulfuratus | reverse complement strand
CCCAGGCACACTTAGGATTCAATCTGCCCCTCCTAGGCACACTTGGGATTCAGTCTCAGCCTCCCAGGCACTCCCAGGTGAAGATCAGATGTCTCTCCCCAGCCTTGAGTGGAAGTCAGACAGGAATTCAGCTGGAGCAGTGGATGGAAGAGGAGAGGTGTGTCAGGGGCAGGAGGGATCATTAACACCTCCCTCTATCAGCACATGGCCACAATCCTGCCCCTGTTCAGGGGCTGCAGGCGGCTGATGCCTCCCTTCCCATCCACCCCCTTTTCCCTGCAGCCTGGATGCAGGCAGAAGGAAGCAGCTGGACCAGAAGGCTGAGGGTCTCCATTCAGTCCTCAAGCTCCAGCCCAAGTGAGAAGTGATGCAATGCTCCAGGCTTGGGGCAGAGCGACTGGAAAGCTGCTCAGCAGTGAAAGACCTGGGGGTGCTGGCTGGCAGCTGGCTGAAGGTGAGCCAGCAGTGTGCCCAGGTGGCCAAGAAGGCCACCAGCATCCTGGCCTGGGTCAGCAACAGTGTGGCCAGCAGGACCAGGGCAGGGATTGCCTCCCTTTACTTAGCACCTTGAATCCTGGGTTTAGATTTGGGGTGCCCACGGACATTGAGGTGCTGGAGCATGTTGAGAGAAGGGCAATGAAGCTGGTGAAGGGTCTGGAGAACAGGGTTGGTGAGGAGCAGCTGAGGGAGCTGGGGTTGTTTAGTCTGGAGAAAAGGAGGCTGAGGGGAGACCTTCTGAAAGAAGCTGGGGTGAGCTGGAGGTTAGTCTCTTCTCCCTAGTAATGAATCACAGAATGAGAGGAAGTGACCCCAAGTTGCACCAAGAGGAGGTTTAGGTTGAATATTAGGAGAAAACTCTTCACTGCCTCCTCCCTGGGGGTGTTCAAGACCAGGTTGGATGAGGCCTTGAGTAGCCAAGCCTAGCAGGGAGGCATCCCTGACTATGGAAAGGGGATTTGGAGTAGATGATCTCTGAGGTCTCTTCCAACCTGAGCCATTCTATGATTCAATTTATGATTTTAAATCCCTCCAGGGATGAGGACTTCACCACTTCCCTGGGTACCGCCAGTCCACCACTAAACCATGTCCCTCAGCACGACATCTCCAAGTCTTTTCAATGCCTCCATGGATGGGGGACTCCACTACTTCCCCAGACAGCCTGTCCCAGAATCACAGAATCACAAAATCAGATCACAGATCACAGTCACAGAACCTTAGAGGTCAGAAGGGACCTCCAGAGATCATCCAGTCCAAGCCCCCTGCCAAAGCAGTATCCCCTAGGGCAGGTCACACAGGAATACATCCAGGTGGGGTTGGAAAGTTTCCAGAGACGGAGACTCCACAGCCTCTCTGGGCAGCCTGCTCCAGGTCTCCAGACAGCAAAGGCTCAATTGTATCTGTTTTATTTGTTCAACTCATGCTGAAAATCATAGCAGGCAGATCTTTGGAGATCACAGAATCACAGAAGGTTAGGAGCTTGGAAGGGGCCTCAAAAGATCATCCAGTTCAACCCCCTGCCAGAGCAGGATCGCCTAGAGCAGGTCACACAGGAACACATCCAGGTGGGGTTGGAAAGGTTCCAGAGAAGGAGACTCCACAACCTCTCTGGGCAGCCTGCTCCAGGGCTCTGCCACCCTCACTGTAAAGAAGTTTCTCCTCATGTCAAGCCAAAACCTTCTATGTTCGTGCTCAGCCAAGGAGCACAAAGACAGCTGCTCTGCTTTGCTGCTCTCCAAGCTGCCAAGAAGTCTCTGGAGGCAGCACCAGGCTTTGCTGCTGCTGGAAGCTCTCCTGCAGGGAGCAAGCCCACGATAATCACCCCTGCACTCTCCAGCGCCTGCTATCTGGCTAACATCAGGGCAGGCAGGATTAAAGCTTCCCAGCAAAGCTGACAGCATCTTGGACTTCTCACCCAGAGCAAATAATCCTACCTCAGTTGAGCAAAGGCTCCTCTGTGGATGAAGAGCCAAACGAGGCCCTTTGCCTTGTCATCCTCGGCGCTGCCGACGAAGTCATCGCTACGGAGCCAAGAGAAGTGCAGCCCTTGGCCCACGCCAGCGTGAGAGCATTTCCTGCTAGCACAGGGGAGGAGGTTGTCAAAGAGCCACACAGAGGTGAAGATGGCTGCTGGAGGATGTGGAGCTGCTCTTGCTGTATAGCACAGATTCATAGTGGTTTGGGTTGGAAGGCATCTCCACCTCCCACTACAGCTCATCTACCCTAGCTTTGAACAGCTCCAGGCAGGAACATCCATGACCTCCCTGGGCAGCCTGTTGCAGCACCTCACCACCCTTATGGAAAGATAGTAAGCCTGGAGAAGAGGAGGCTCCAGGCACACCTAATAGCAGTCTGCCAGGACCTGAAGGGGGTTACAAGAAGGATGGAGAGAGACTTATTTGCAAATAGCCTGCAGGGACAGGACAAGGGCAATGGCTTCAAAGTAGAGCAGAGCAGAGCAGCTTGAGATTGGATGTGAGGAACAAGTTCTGCACCAGCAGGCTGCTGGAACACTGCAACAGGTTGCCCAGGGAGGTGATTGAGGCCCCATCCCTGGAGATATTGAAGGTGAGGCTGGACAGGGCTGTGGGCAACCTGATCTAGTGGAGGGTGTCCTTGCTGAGTGAAGGTAGAAGGCTTTATTAGATGTCTTTTAGAGGTCACTTCCAACCCTGCTGATTCTGTGATTCTATGATCAGGTCCAACCATTAACCCCAGACATGCCTAAACCATGTCCCTCAGCACCACATCCTCACAGCTTCTAAATGCCTCCAGAGAGGAGGATTCCAGCACTGCTCTGGGCAGGTTTGTAGCACAAGATGCAAGATCTCACAAAAGTAAGGGCCATGTGAAGTGAGGAGGACATGTAGTGAAAGAAGAGCAGCAAGCAATCCTAGATTTAATTCTAGCTCCTGAAGTTGCAGGAGGCAGACTTGAAACAACAAAAAGCAAGGCTATGAATCCCTTGAGATATTGAAGGTGAAGCTGGACAGGGCTGTGGGCAACCTGATCTAGTCGAGGATGTCCCTGCTGATGCAGAAGGGGTTGGACTGGATGAGCTCTGGAGGTCCCTTCCAAACCAGCCCATTCTGTGGTTCCATGATCCTATATTTTTCAGAGGAAGTTAAATTTTCCCTCCCAGGTTTTTATTTTGTTATTTTAAAAGGCTCACATGAGGGGAAATATCTTTAAGAGGATGGATCTATGGTGAGAGTGACACTGAGCCTATGAGTGACACTGAGGTATGAAACTTATTTCTGTGATACATTGAAGATCCTACCACAGTCAGATACACACACACACACAGAGCAGTTCTGTGTGTAAAGGAGCCACAACCACAGATCTGCTTCAGAGTCAGAGAAAGGTGACAGGGCTGATGTGGTGAAAACTGAGGGGAGATTGAGAGAAGATAGAATCATGGAATGGTTTGGGTTCAAAGAGACCTTTCGAGATCATCCAGTCCAACCCCCATGCAGTCAGCAGGGACATCTGCAACTAGAGCACATTTTTCACAGCCCCAGACAATCTGACCTGGAATGGTTCTAGGGATGACACATCTCCTACCTCTCTGGGCAACCTGGGGCATTGCTTCACCACTCTCCTCATAAAACAAATCCTTCCTTATATCTGGTGTGAATCTCCTTCTCTCAGTTTAAACTCATCACCCTCAGATCAAAACATTTCTTCCTCCCCTCCAGCCTAAATCTGCCTTCTCTTAGTCTGCACCCATCACCCCTTGTCCTGTCTCAACAGGCCTTGCTAAAAAGTCTGCCCTCACTTTTTATCATCCCATTCAAGCACTGAAAGGCCACCAGAAGGTCTCCTTGGAGCCTTCTTTTCTCCAAGCTGAACAACCCCAACTCTTTCAGCTTGTCCTCTGATCATTTTTGTGGCCCTCCCTTAGACCTCCTACAGAAGGTCTAAATCTTTCTTGTGCTGAGGACTTCAAAGCTGGACCCAGCACTGCAGGTGAGGTTTCATCAGAGCAGAGGAGAAGAATCTTCTCCCTCAAACTGTTGGCCAGGAAGAAATTCTTCCCTGTGAGGGTGGTGAGACACTGGAATAGGTAGACTGGAGACATTGTGGATGCCTCCTCCCTGGAACTGAGGTCAGGCTGAGTGGGGCTTTCAGCAACCTGGTCTAGCTGAAGGCAGATCAGTTGAACAAGATGTCCTTTAGAGGTCCCTTCCAACCCTAACCACTCTGTGATTCAATGGTCTGTAAGAGCAGGGCTTCACCTGGTTGAGGAGGAGTATTAAAAGCCAGAGGCTAGAGGTTTGATCTAGACAAGGCAGATGGTAACCAAGTTACAACAGGGACGTGGCTGCAGGTGCTTAACCTCCTCTGGCAATTAAATGAGGTGTTGCAGTTGCAAGAGTCTTTAGCTGCCCAGCTTAATGTTCTGAGCAGTCCTGGTCTCTTTGTCACCACCAGCTGTGCTAGGAAGGATTTCCACACTTCTCTGTAGTTCTGTGGTTTATATTGCAAGTAACGCAGAGAGCCCTGGAGCAGGCTGCCCAGAGAGGTTGTGGAGTCTCCTCTGGAGAGATTCCAAACCCCACCTGGACGCGGGGCTGTGCGACCTGCGCTGGGTACCTCTGCTTTGGCAGGAGGGTGGGACTGGATGATCTCCAGAGGGTCCTTCCAACCTCTAACCATTCTGTGAGATGCTGTGAAAGACAAGAGAACTCTGTGAGGTTACCACAAAGCTGAGATGTTAGCAAAACATCTGCACTGTGCCTGCCAGGTGCCCCGTCTCCCCTTGAGGAATTTTTCCCTCTTGGTTCCACTCAAGGCACATGCAACTGGAGCCATGGAAAACAGAGACACATAAGGCTCCTCTG
The DNA here is from genome assembly GCA_013399055.1 of Ramphastos sulfuratus. Classification (NCBI taxonomy): domain Eukaryota; kingdom Metazoa; phylum Chordata; class Aves; order Piciformes; family Ramphastidae; genus Ramphastos; species Ramphastos sulfuratus. The sequence continues at coordinate 21,385 of WBNM01045407.1, read as the reverse complement.
TCTTGCTGCCAGTGCTCTCATGTCTCCAATTAAGCCATCGAGGACGTCTCAGGTTGCAGAGAAACTTCACCCTCATCACAAATTTGCAGGGAGAAGATTAATAGGAGCAAATGATGTCCAAACCCAGCAGCCATGTTCTGAGCAGAGCTAAGCCAGGGCACACAGAACCACAGGGGAAAACTCCAAGCTCAGCCCAGAGTTTTCAATTACATGGATTCATGGAATGGTTTGGGTTGGAAGGGACTTTAAAGATCATCTAGCTCCAAGCCCTCTGCTATGGGCAGGGACACCTCTCCCACTAGAGCAGGTTGCTCAAGGTCCCATCGAGCCTGGCCCCCTGGCACTGGCACACAGACCATGTACCACTGCTGGCAGTGTGGACATGTGATGGACAGCCAGAATGCTGCTGCCAAGAGACCAGAAACCAATAATTAGAACAAGTGTTGGATTTACTTCCCATCTCACCTCTGCCAGCCAAGGAAACTATGTTTAGCTTTGCCTAAATGAACAGCCTGGGCTTGTTTCAGTGACTGTGAGCAATCAGTGCAGGGTGCTCAGCTGTAGGGTGAGGGTTGCTGGCCCCTCTCCTGCAGGTCTAGGCTTGGAGACATGGCAGAAAACACTGCTTACATTCTCCTCTGCCATGTTCCTGGGAAATGCTTCCCCTGGGCAGGAGCAGAAAGCTTCTGCTTGCTGGAGCTGGGGAAAGCAGTGCCCATTCACACAGGCAGCCAAATCGAGGCTTCATGGACCTGTGTCAATGTAACCTTTGGAATACCTGAGCACCAGAAAGCAGTTTTTGAAGGCCAGAGATTTCGTTGGCCTGCAGAAGGACCAGGACAAGATGTCTGGCTGGGCTGAGCTCAGTGGTATGAGATTTAATAAGGTCAAGTGCTGGGTCCTACACTTGGGTCACAACAACACCATGCAGCGCTCCAGGCTTGGGGCAGAATGGCTGGAAAGCTGCCCAGCAGAAAAGGAGCTGGGGGTGTTGGTTGACAGCAGCTGAACACGAGCCAGCAGTGTGCTCAGGTGGCCAAGGCCACCAGCATCCTGGCTTGGATCAGCAATGGTGTGGCCAGCAGGAATAGGGAAGTGATCTTACCCCTGTACTGGGCACTGGAGAGGCCACACCTCAAATCCTGGGTGCAGTTTTGGGTCCCCTCACTCCAAGAAGGACATTGAGGTGCTGGAGTGTGTCCAAAGAAGGGCAGAGAAGCTGGTGAAGGCTCTGTCAAGTAAGTCTTCTGAGGAGCAGCTGAGGGAACTGGGATTGTTTAGTCTGATGGAATTTGAGGGGAGATCTCCTTGCTCTCTTCAAGTCCCTGCAAGGAGGTTGGAGTGAGACAGGAATTGGTCTCTTCTCCCTAGTAATGAGTGATAAAAGAAATGGCCTCAGAGTCCTCAGCACAGGAGAGACAGGGATCTGTTGGAGGGGAGCCAGAGGAGGCCACAACTATGATGGTAGGGTTGGAAGCCCTCTGCTGTGAGATCAGGCTGAGAGAGTTGGGATTGTTCAGCCTGGAGAAGAGGAGGCTCCAGGGGGAATTTGCTGTGGTCTTCCAGTATATAAAGGTGCCTATAAGAAAGATGAGGACATGCTTGGTACAGGCCAAGGGGTGATGGTTTAAATTAAAAGAGGGAGATAGAGACCAGACAGAGGGAAGAATTTTTTTTTTTTTTTTTATGATGAGAGTGGTGAAACAGTCCCAGGTTGCCCAGAAAGGTGGTAGATGCTGGCACCATTCCAGACCAGGTAGTCTGGGGCTCTGAGCAATCTGATCTAGTTGAAAATGTCCTTGCTCAATATGGGGGGGTTTGGACTAGATGACCTTTAAAGGTCCCTTCCAACATGACCCATTTCATAATTCAGTTTATTCTCTGCTGCAACAGAGGTTTCAATAACACTGCTCAACACTGCAAAACAGCTTAGAGTAGAATTCCTCTCCTGTATCTTCCCACTTCAGGACTCTACACTTGGCTTCTTGGCATTCTACTCCCTGCTGACAGACAGATTGGGTGGGAGAAAAGGAAAAAAAACCAACAAAACAACCTAAAAACACACCACCCTACTAACAATAAAAAACCTCTGATGGTGCTGGGAGAGTCCTGATAGCTCTTCACATTACACTGCTTCCCCCCAGCGACTCCAGGCCGTGGACAGCCTCCTCCCAAGCCTTCTGCAGCAGGCTCCTGCTGGAGGGCAATGGAAGGTTTTGAGGCAGACATATGTTGCTTATTAACTGGGCTGGCAGAAGGTGCTGGGTGAGTAGCAATGCCTCCCTGATGAGGGAATGTGGTGTTTTCCACTATCCATAAAAGCTCTGCAGAGCCAGCTGTCTGCCGGCCCCTCCGGGCGCTGTTTTTCCAGCTGTGTGCCATCTCTTTGGAAGGGACGTGGAAAACTTCAGCACCCTCTCTTCTGAAACAAGACTGGGAGCCAACACAGGCAGTCAGGTCCTCCTAGCAAAACTGCTTAAGAGTCACAGTTCGATCAGTTCTGGGCTTGATGAAGTGAAAGAGGTTTTGGAGGAGCTTGGAGAGGACAATGAAGGGAATCACAGAAACATGCAGGTTGGCAAAGCCCCTCAGGAGCACCAAGTGCAACCTGTAACCCTACTCTGCAAGATTCACCTTAAACCACAGCCCTAAGCACCACATCCAAAACACCCTTAAACACATCCAGGGTTGGTGATTCCACCACCTCCCTGGGCAGCTCTTTCCAGTACCTGATCACTCTGTGAAAATCCTTTTCCTAATGTCCAATCTAGACTAACCCAGTCTCAGCCTGAGTCCATTTCCCCTTGTTCTGTCTCCAGTTACCTGTGAGAAGTGTCATGGGTTTAAAGAGCTGACAGAGTGAAGCTCTCAAACGAATTGGAGAAAAAAAAAACAGAATTACATTTGGAAAGAGAGTTACAGATAGAAATTACAAAGCAGATACAGAATCCATAAGCAAACCCCCTGAATCTTCCCCCAACCCAAAACTAAATCTATCATCCCCAGTGCTCCAATCCTCCCCCCTGCAATGCCTCTGCCATCCAAGAGGCCTAAGCACAGCCTCTGGAGGCCCCAACCAGGCCTATCCTTACATGTTTGTCCCGATAATGCAGCTCCTGCCCGACACAAGGCTGGAGGGGGAGGAAAGGAGAACAAGCTGGCCTTGCCCTGAGTTTATGAAGAGATAGCAGAATTGTGGGATTGAATAACAATCTTCAAGTCCCTAGAGGACTTTTTTAACCCTATAGTTCCCAATCTGGGACAGAAGAAACCAACACCAGGCTCTCCATAATGTCCCTTCAGGTAGACCTTAGAGCTGCATTTCAATTTCTGAAGGCAGCCTATAGGAAAGCTGGGGAGAGACTGTTTAGAAAGGCTTGGAGAGGTAGGGAATGGTTTGAAACTGGAGCAGGGCACATTTAAGTTGGACACTGGGAGGAAGCTCTTCACCATGAGGGTGGTGAAATACTGGAACAGGTTGCCCAGGGACATGGTTGAGGTTCCATTACTGAAGACATTCAAGATCAGCCTTGATGTGGCCCTGGGCAGCCTGCTCTAGTTGGAGGCATCCCTGCTGACTGCAAGGGGGTTGGACATGATGACTTTTGAGGATCCCTTCCAACCCAATCTGTGAATGAAACAGGCTGTTGTGAGGGTTGTTCAGCCAGCAGAAGAGAAGGTTCTGGGGAGAGCCTTAGAGCAGCCTTCCAGTCTTTGAAGGAGGAGAGCCAGGGAGGGACTTTTTGCAAAGCCATGCAGCAACAGGATGAGAGGCAATGGCTTCGAACTGGAGGAAGCAAATCCAGATTAGACATTACAAAGAAAATCTTCATCATGAAGGTGGTGAGACACTGGAATAAGTTGCCCAATCTGTGGAGACTCCAACCCTGGAAGTGTTCAAAGCCAGGCTGGATGAGGCCTTGAACAACCTGGTCTAGTAGGAAGGTGTCTATGCCCATGGCAGGGGGGTTGGAACTGGATGACCCTTAAGGACCCTTCCAACCCAAACCATCCTACGACTTGCTGATTGTGGTTCAAAGGAGGGGTTATAAAGAAAGCAAACACAGAGGAGCCATCAAGAGAAGGAAGACACAGGAAATGAGAGATACTAATCAGTTTTATTTTATAAATACAGATGAGCTTTTCCCGCAATTACCAACATAGTTTGGATGTCTCATTTGCTATGGGCTTATATTCTGGAGTTGTTGCTTATTTTAAATACCTGCTCAAGCAAGGAGAAGCCAATGCTGTTGTGCTTGCTATAAAAATAGATTGGGATGTGATCTTCCAAAACTAATATTCTCAAAAATCTTAGGAATTCCTAGTGAGGGGGTGAGGGAAAAAGGAAAAGAAAAAAGACGGCAATGAAATGTTTTCTCCACTTGAAGACATTTGCAGACATTTAACAGTGTCACAGCTGTGCAGGAACTGAAAGGCTCTTGACTGTTTAAAGCAGGCTGTGACAGATCATCTCACCTCCAAACCTACTATTTGTTTCTCTCCTACTAAGTAATTTACAAGGGGAGGGGAAGGGGGAGAAATAATCATGACAGAGGCAGGCGTGAGGCGGACGAGGTCTGTGCAATCTGCCATCACTGCAACGATGAGTTGCTTGATGGTTTAATTAGCCCTACAACTCCATCCCCCTTCACACCACCTTCTTTTACATGAAGAAAGAGGTGAAGTCAGAAGAGAAATGTGGGGACGATTCAAGGCCAACTAAAGATCCACCCAGAGAAAGCTCCTTCAGAGAAGCTTTGTGCAGGACCCGGCCGCCGCCTTTGACACACGAATGACCACGGGGCTCAGACAAGGACAGAGACACCAGGGAGGAGAACTGGACTTCATTTGGTTGGGTACAACCTGAGAAAAATTGCAACTAGTGACCAAAAGAGGAAAAAAACAAAACAAAAACCCAACAAATAAACAATCCAAAGTCCTGCTGATGCTCTAAGGAACCTAACTGGACGTTGGTGCTGAATTGCACTGAGACGCTCCGTGCGCGCCCACGCGACACGGCCACTTCACAACTACTCTTTGGGTTGCTTGGAAAAGTCACCACCACAGAGCTCTCTGTGCTCACCAGCTCAAGCTCTCTGTTAGAGAGCAAACTGAGCGTGCCTACAAGCAGGACTTGTGCTGCTTTCAGCCTGCCAGCTCTCAACCCTCAACTCAACATTCCTCGAGTTCACCTAAAATCATGCTGCTGTCAGAAGAGGGCAAGATACAGGCGCAGGACGACTTCTCTTATGGCCACCTCGTGAAGAAGTGCTGAGCTTTGGGGTGTTCATTTCTCCACCTCTACACCAAAGCACCATGAGACGTTCCTACCTATCACTTCTGAAAGATGATGGATGCACATCAAGCCGTTGCAACACTCTGAACACAGGACAGCTCTTCTGGCCAGAAGTCCTGAGCTTTGGGGTGTTCATTTCTCCACCTCTACACCAAAGCACTATGAGAAGTTCCTACCTATCACTTCTCAAATATGATGGATGCACATCAAGCTGTTGCAACACTCTGAACACAGGACAACTCTACTGGCCAGAAGTGCTAGGCTTTGGGGTGTTCATCTCTCCACCTCTACACCAAAGGACAGTGAGAATGAGTTCATGAAGAAGTGCTGGGCTTTGGGGTGTTCATCTCTCCACCTCTACACTAAAGCACAGTGAGACTGACTTCATGAAAGAGTGCTGAGCTCCTTCGCTATACCAGAGCACAGTGAGAACTTCCTACCTAACTCTTCTCAAAGATGATGGATGTGCATCAACCTGCTGCAGCATGGAAGCTTTTCATGAGGCTGGAAGAGAGAAGTTTATTCAGGGGAGAAGACACAGGTGAATGTGTCCTCCTGGAATCACATTCAACACCTTACAGCAGGGAGGTCCCTACATCTGAGTACTTCCACCTCACACATAATACTGCCAAAGAATCTGTGTGGAAAGGCCTGATCCAACAGCTCCATCACACACAGAACCCTTAGAAGCTAACAGAAGAAATGTGAGTATAATTTTAATACAATCATTAAGGTGTTACCCAGAAAGATGCAGACTCTAGAACAGTGCTGTGATCTCTACTGGTTCTCACATACACGCCTGGTTTGGACAACAGGTTATACACATCCATGTTTTAAAGAGTTAATTTAAGCTTGCCTTAGGGGGTGAAGTTAGGAGAGGCTAAGTCACTGGGTCAAAAGAAAGCACAGACCAAGGAAGGGTTAAAAAACAAGAAGCCAGGTGTGACGAAGTGGTTTTTTATTCTGCTATATGTTTGAGAGCTCACAGCTGAGCCCTGATTCTTGGGTATACAAGAAGAGAAAGCAAGAGGAAGGAAATCCCAACTGGAATGAACACCAGGAATCACAAATCAGGCTGCAAATGGCTTTCCCATGAGTGCAGCTGGAGATGTGTGGCAGTGGTCACCTTCCTAAGAGCAACCCACACCTCCAGTGCGCCGCTGGAAGCTTCTTTCCTCAAAGTCCAGATGGTTAGGAGGATCTTAACATAGATGAAAAGACTAAAGTGCCTCCTTTCTGCAGAGGGTGGAGTGATCCCACAAATTCACCTCATTCCAAAGTACTGACTGCATTTTCAGTCTGGGGTTTTGGGAAGCCATCTGTGAAGTGCCTCACAGCAGCACACTGTCTCCATGGGCACCTCAGAGGGTGGCAGCTGGCCCTCACTTAGAGTGTTTGTTAGGTCTCTGCTGAAGAGGGTCTGCAACCAGCTGAGGTGGGGAATGGTCAGGCTGAGATTCTGACATGAAACCTTAAGAGAGGATTTAGTCCTCAAGGCTTCTATGGTTGGAGCAGTGAGTATGTAGGAAAGGAGGGGAAGAAAAATGCCATTTTTGATGAATCTGCAGATACCTCACAGGTGCTTGTTCTCTGGCAAGTTTACACCACCAACTGAGGACCCATCAGTGCAAACTACAGAGGTTACAGAGCACAGGCAAGAGAAAGCTGCCAAATTATAATTAAATCATGGTGTTTCTGTAACCCTGACTCCACTGCTCAAGGAAACACAGGAGTACATGGGAGGAGGCAAAGAGCTCTTGCCATGAATGCTAATTTATGCTGCTTTTAAAATTAACTTCTTTATTTTTCCTTCTGCAAAGATTAAAATAAAATTCACTCCGTATAATAACAAAGAAACAAACAAATATTCATAGAAGGGCCTGATCAGAGCTCAGAGTTGTTGCCAGGAGAGCCTTTAGAACTGGATTCCAATGCCTAAAATGAAAAATATTTCCACCATGTTACAAATACCAGACTTGAGAGGGCTGGAAGCAGAATCAAATTTTACCTGGGCTGTGACTTATCACTTGCGTTATCGTGCTCGAGTCCGTTTGCCTAAACAACACAGGAATAAGCTTTAGCTTTTCTTTCTTTCTTTGTTCTGTTTTATAATTAATATAAAGAATAAGTGCAATTTTCTCTCTCCCTACCCAAGACCACTGACTTCACCTCAATGGCTGCTATCAAATCCCTGTTGCCAGCTCACTTGTCCGAGCTCTTGCGCGGCCTGCGGAAGCTGGACATGTTTTCGTTCAGTGCATAGATCCTTCGAGAGAACTCCTCAAACTCCCCCAGAACTTGTTCATCACACTCCACTGCCACAGCGTGCTCCACTGGGATGGAGTTAAAGTCTTCTAGCTGATCTCCTGTGCTGAATCCCGTGGCTTCCATCCCCATGATCTCCTCTGCTTGCTCCACGGTGCAGCAGAGGACGGGACCCGGGGAGGGACGAAACTCACAGGGCTGCTCGTTGCCGGTGGTGCCGGAGCAGTCGCCAGGGAGAAAGGCGCCGTTTATTGCACTGCTGTGTCCTAGGAAAGACTCCTGCTGGTCTTGGGTATTGTTCAGGCTCCTGTTTTCTCCATTTAAACTGCTGGACAAGTTCTCACCTTTCTTGGTACTTCCTTTTGAAGAGTCCATCGAGGTATCCAAGGAGGAAGATATCGAGGCGGGTTTCTTCTGTAGCTCTCCTACGCGGGCGCTGATGGCGACAGGCTGCGTTACAGCAGAGCTGTAGCTAGGAGGAGGAGTTTTGTGCTGCAGTCTTTCATTTCCTGTGCTGGCTCGTTTCCGGAGTCCTTTATCTGGAGAAGGAAGCCCACTGGAGAAGCCAAGATCCAATCTGCCAAAGCTGGAGCTCTGTCTCTTTGGAACGGGAATTGCACTGGATGTGTGGTGCCGATCACTGCAAAAGGAGGAAAGGATAAATCACAGCTGTCAGGCATGCTCACGAAGCAGGACAGATGTTCAACCAAAGGCTGAAGCAATTATTTTATCACAACTCCAGGCTGCCTTTGGCCAACTGCTTGTCTCCTAAAAGTGCTAAAACCCCAAACGTGTTTAATGCTCTGCGAGGTACAGAAGACACCCCAGAGGACAGCTTTGACCGCGAAGCGCTAAGGTGGTGTATGAACATTTACACAGCTCGATGGTTTGAGGAGTCAATCACCCAAGAAACCACCACATTATGTTAATTTGGACTGTTAACACCGTTTTACAGGGTGCACTTTATGAATTATTACTGTTGACCATATCTTTATGCATTTATGGCCTGCACTGGGCCACCATAAGCTCTTGAAATCTGAGTACTAATGGCTGAATCCTCGTCGAGAAAACTTCTTCCAGCAGTGGACTTTCCTGACAGCTGCACAGAGGAGAACAAATAAACCTCAGCTAACTGCTGCTATTTATTTGCAGAGAATTACTTTTCCTGTGACCTCCTCCAGGTGATCCTGCTCTGGCAGAGGGGTTGGACTTGATGATCACTGGAGGTCCCTTCCAAGCCCTAATATTCTGTGCTTTCTGCCAGATCTTCTGCTTTTCTGTGCCAATCATTCCAGAATAGCATTTCTTTGGACCTCGGTTTCTTGAGGGACGTGAACTAATCAAGCTTCATTTACAAGGTTGATTTTAGTGCTTAATCCCATTCCACAGATCATTTCCACTGTCTAGGGTTCTAGCTTTTGGAACACCAGCTTGATGTCATCTGGGATGGGTTATTTGAATTTTCCTTCCTTGGCTTAATCCTTCTCCAAACATAATCACCACTTTGCATGCAAATTGCACATTGGACATTAGCAACTGGGTTGTATTCCTGCCAAATTTCAACCAAAATCATAAAAATATGGCTAGTACTGACCTGCTGGAGCCACAACTCCAACATTTGACTGTTGCCACTAAGAGCCTCCTTCATTAATTCCATTTAAAAGAAACGGAGGGGATTAGGACATCTCTCTTGGGAAGAAAGGCTGAGGAACTTGGGGCTTTTTAGCCTGGAGAAGACTGAGGTGGGGGAGATCTCATCAAGGCTGATCAATACTTGAAGGGTGAGTGTCAGGAGGATGGGGCCAGGCTTTTTTTAGTGGTGCCCAGTGACAAGACAAGGGGCAATGGACACAGTCTTGAACATAGAAAGTTCCACAGGCTGCCCAGAGAGGTTGTGGAGTCTTCTTCTCTGAAGAGTTTCCAACCCCACCTGGAAGCATTCCTGTGTGAACTACCGTAGGGGATCCTGCCTTGTCAGGGAGGTTGGACTGGATGATGTCTGGAGGTCCCTTCCAACCTTTAAAGTTTTGTGATTCTGTGATTCCACCTAAACATGAGGAGAAACTTCTTTATTTTAAGGGTGGTAGAGCCCTGGAGCAGGCTGCCCAGAGAGGTGGAGGAGTCTCTATCTCCAGAGGCATTCAAAACCCATCTGGAGGTGGTCCTGTGCAACCTGCTCTAGCTGAACCTGCTCTGGCAGGGGAGCTTGGACTAGATGATCTCCAGAGGTTCCATCCAACCCCATCCAACTCAGTGATTCANGGAAGCCTTCTCTTCTGTAGGCTGCAGAGCCCCAACTCTCTCAGCCTGTCCTCACAGCAGAGCTGCTGCAGCCCTCTGAGCATCTTGGTGGCCTCCTCTGAACTTGCTCCAACAGTTCCACGTCCTGCTTATATTGGGGGCTCCAGAACTGTACACACTATCTTGCAGGGGGAAATCTTGGAATTACAGTTAGGAACAGTCCCTAGCAGGGATCCTTTTCCACATTATTTTTACCTTTTTTGGGTTTTTTTTTGCTCCACTTTGTAAACAGGATAAAGTCAGACTGCAAAATGTGCAGAAGCAGTGCTGAGGGACAGGGTTTAGTGGTGCCTTGGCGGTGTTGGGTTAATGATTGGACCTGATGAACCTTAAAGGTCTCCTCCAATCAAAATGATGCTATGGTTTCATGAAGTCCCCCTGTGAACAGTAAGCACCCCCAGGGGAAGGCAGCATGAAGTACCACTGCTCTTTAATTTCCTCTCCCATCTTACCACCTCCTCCCAGGCTGCCCCTTAATACAATGTGCAGAGTTTCCTTCTCTTCCATAAAAAAACTTTAGATTCCCTCAAGGAAAAGCTACTTTCCAGCATCTACAGTTGTGGACAGTGGAGGGATTCGTGCCACACACGCAGCTGGCAGCAAAACCATCGACTCTGTGCTGAGATTTCAGCTGCTGGTTTGGACCTTTTCAATGCAAACTCTGCATGGCATTTGCAGCTTTGTCTGCAAAGGTCTGGAAGATTCCTAACAGAGGCAGGGAAAGAGAAAGCAGAGTGTGCCATGGGTGCCAGTAAGAGTTGCACATCACAAATGGTGTGGGCAGTAGGATCTGGGAAGTGATCGTTATTCTCCACTGGGCACTGGTGAGGATCCATCTCAAATCCTGGGTTCAGTTTTGGGCCCTCTCTCTCTCCAAGGATACTGAGGAGCTGGAGCATGTCCAGAGAAGGGCAGTGAAGCTGGTGAAATGTCTGGAGAACAGAGGTGAGGAGCAGCTGAGGGAACTGGGGTTGTTCAGTCAGGAGTAGAGGAGGCTGATGGGAGACCTTCTGGCTCTCTACAACTACCTTAAAGGGGGTTGTAACAAAGTGGGGGTTGGTCTCTTCTCCCAAGTAGGAAGCAACAGGACATAAATGGATGGATATGAGGGAAAACAGCTTCCCCAAAAGGGTTGTCAAGCCCTGGACCAGGCTGCTCAGAGAAGTGGTAGAGTCCTCATCCCTGGGGGAGTTTAAAAGCCACAGAGATGTGGTGCTAAGGGACATGGCTTAGTGGTGGACTTGGTAGTGCTGTGTTAATGGTTGGACTTGGTGATCTTAAAGGTCTCTTCCAACCCAAACTATTCTACCTAACACACCATTTACTTAAAAAAACCCTACACAATATGACAAACACAAGAAGCTGAGGTGGGACACTTGTGACCTTCCACACCATGCACTACAGACATAGCAGGGATGGTTTGCTTTCCCCTCCCCTTTCCCCAGCTTAGCTCTTTTTGTCTTGATTTAGAAAGCAAATGAATACTCAGAATATTCAGGGCTTAGACAAGATGACCTTTAAAGGTCCTTTCCAACCCCAAACTTTCTATGATTAGATTTGGCTTATCTTAAATCTTAGCTAAGAAACATCTCCCCATTTCCTCTAGGGAGCTGGGGGTGTTCAGCTCCAGGGAGACCTAATAGCAGCCTGCCAGGAGCTGAAGGGGCTCCAAGAAGGCTGCAGAGAGACTGTTTGCAAAGGTCTGCAGGCACAGGATGAGGGCAATGGCTTCAAACTAGAGCAGAGCAGCTTGAGATTGGATGTGAGGAACAAGTTCTGCACCAGGAGGGTGCTGGAACATTGCTCAATCCTGCAGCTCTACAATGAGCTCTATAAAATATGTTCCTAAATCTGGACCTACCAGCCATTGGAATAACCTTTCCAGGCAAGTGGTGAAGTCCCCAGCATTGGACACTTCCAAGATCCAGCTGGGCCAGCTTCTCTAGACCAGGCTGAGGTCTGGTCTAGGTTGGATCAAGTGATCCTTGAGGTCCCTTCCAACCTGGTATTTAATGATTTAAAGCAGTGAGCATGTAGGCAACTCCACAGGAAGGTGAGGGGTGTGAGAACATCATTCTCATACAAGCTCTTTTTCAGACTTGAGGAGCACTTACTGTCATCCCTTTCCCACCCCAAAAATAATTAGCTGTTCCCAGAAATGATTCCAGGACTACATCCTCTGCAGAAGCAATGACAGAAATCATCCTCCTTGGTTTCTATCAAGATGCCAGGGATGAGACAAACAGGAAAGTATTCCTGCTGGACTGCAACCCAGGAGGGCTGCAGATGCCAGAGGAACAAGCCCACACAAGTGAAGGGAAAAAAGAAATAGAAAGGCAAGAGTAGGAAACATGGAATGGTTTGGGTTGGAAAGGATCTTTCAAGGTCATCTAGCCCAATCCTCCTGCAGTAAGCATGGACATCTTCAACTAGAAGGGGTTGCTCAGAGCCACTTTCAACCAGACCTTGAATGTATCCTTTGCAAAATAAAGGGTTTGACATCACAGCATCAGCTCTGCATAGCAGTGAGGGCTTCCTGTCTCCTGATCTGGGCCCAAAGACAAGAAAGGGTTTACAGGAAATTCTGCCACTTCTTTGGATTTTCTGCAACCACCCACAGGTTGAAACAGACCTTTAAGAGATAAAAATCGAATCCAGGAAGAATTTCAAGCTGCACCTTGTGGATTTAAGTCCAGATGAGTGTTTCTCAAGATAAGTCACAAAGCTATGTACTCTTCACACAGTGTTTTAGTGATGAAAGCTCCTGCCCGAGGTGTAGGCAGCTAGAGGAGGGTCCAGACAAGCCACCACAGTGGCCTGAACATCAGCCTACAGACAGGTTTGGAGTGAGCCCTCTTGTCTAGAATCACAGAACCATTTAGGTTGGTAGAGACCTTTAAGATCATCATAGGCTCACAAAAATGATCAGGGGGCTGAGGGAGCTCTGCTATGAGGACAGGCTGAGAGAGATGGGGGTGTTCAGCTCCAGGGAGACCTAATAGCAGCCTGCCAGGACCTGAAGGGGGCTACAAGAAGGATGGAGACTGTTTGCAAAGGGCTGCAGGGACAGGATGAGGGCAATGGCTTCAAAGTAGACCAGAGCAGCTTGAGATTGGATGTGAGGAACAAGTTCTGCACCGGGAGGCTGCTGGAACACTGCAACAGGTTGCCCAGGGAGGTGGTTGTGGCCCCATCCCTGGAGATATTGAAGGTGAGGCTGGACATGGCTGTGGGCAACCTAATCTAGGGGAGGGTGTGCCTGCTGAGTGCAGGTAGGAGGCTTTATTAGATGTCTTTTAGAGGTCACTTCCAATCCTACTGATTCTATGATTCTATGATCAGGTCCAACCATTAACCCCAGACATGCCTAAACCATGTCCCTCAGCACCACATCCTCACAGCTTCTAAATGCCTCCAGAGAGGAGGATTCCAGCACTGCTCTGGGCAGGCTTGTAGCACAAGATGCAAGATCTCACAAAAGTAAGGGCCATGTGAAGTGAGGAGGACATGTAGTGAAAGAAGAGCAGCAAGCAATCCTAGATTTAATTCTAGCTCCTGAAGTTGCAGAAGGCAGACTTGAAACAACAAAAAGCAAGGCTATGAATCATAGAATGGTTTGGGTTAGAAGAAATCTTTAAAGGTCATCGAGCCAAACTCTCCTGCAGTCAGCAGAGACATCTTAGAATGGCTCAGGTTGGAAGTGACCTCAGAGATCATCTACTCCAACCTCCCTGCCATTGGCACAGATTCTTCCCAACTAGATTCCACTGTTCAGGGCCTCATCCAACTTGGCTTTCAACACCCTCAGGGAGGAGCTATCCACAACCTCCCTGGGCAGCCTATTCCAGAGTCTCACCACCCTCGTACTGACGAACATCTTCCTCAGCTCCAGTCTAACCCTGCTCTGCCTGAGCTTCAAACCATTCCCCCTTGGCCTGTCTCTAGACACCCTTAGTCCTTACTGCAGTTCTTTTAGGATTCCTTCTTGGAGAGACAAACTCTTCACCATCTGAGTGAATTGTAGCTGCTACTCTTAGCTGTTGTGCTGGACTACACTTCAAATTTGCCCATATTAACTTACAATCATAGAATCATAGAATGGTAAGGTTGGAAGGAGACCTCAGGGATCATCCAGTTCCAACCCCCTGCCACAGGCAGGGACACCTCCCACTAGCACAGGTCACTCAAGGCCTCATCCAACCTGGCCTTGAACACCTCCAGGGAGGGAGCAGCCACAACCTCCCTGGGCAACCTGTGCCAGTGTCTCACCACCCTCACTGGAAAGAACTTCCTCCTAACATCCAGTCTAAATCTTCCCTCTGCCAGTTTAAACCCATTGCCCCTTGTCCTGTCATTGCAAGACCTTGTCAATAGTCCCTCCCCAGCCTTCCTGTAGCCTCCTTCAGATACTGGAAGGCTACTCTAAGGTCTCCTCGAAGCCTTCTCTTCTCCAGGCTGAGAACTTCTCACAGCTCAGTCTCTTTACAGAAGTCCAACTTCTCTCAGCTCAGTCAGGGCAAAGACTTAAGTATGGCACAAAGCTGCCAAACAAACCCCAGATTACCTTCAGGGCACTTCAGGCACAACAGACACTTTTCTGGCCAGCAGAATATGTAACCAGCAGCAGAAGAAATTGAAGTGTCTGAGTAAACAAACATCAAAGCTGTGTTGTATCTAATTAGCTGGAGAGAAGCAGCTTTACCCAACTCTTCTGGGTGGCACATCAATTGAAGTTCCTCCAAAAAAGAAATCTGCTCCAATTCTTTTGTAAAATTGAGGTCTTGGAGGCAAATGGGTGAGAAATTAATTAGTTTGCAGGACCAGGAGAGGTTTTCAAGAGCTTGTTATGACAAGGCTACTCAAGCCAACACTTTATGTATGCCTGAACAATACCTCTTTAGTCCAGCAGCCAAAACAAATCTTCCCTTCCTTAGTAAGCTGAAGTGGCAGAATGATCTATACTAAGTGATCTAACAGCCTGAACCTAGCAGCAATACAAAGCTAATCTCCCTCCACTCCAAAATAACTTCCCAGCTAATAGAGTAGATCAGGGCTGCCCCAGAAGGCAGCAAAGCAGGAATGATCTTCATTTATCATGCAAGTGCTCAAACTAATGAATCAGAACAAAAAGCACTTGCAGTCAGGCTCCTTCAGCCACAGGCACTGAAATGGAGCTTGCTAAAGACTGAAAAAAAAACCCAAACCCAACAGGTTTTAAGCTGCTTGAGACATGTGGCACAGCAATGTGCCCTTCTGGCCAAGAAGGCCAATGGGACCCTGGAGGGGACTAAGAGGAGTGTGGGCAGCAGAGGGAGGTTCTCCTCCCCCTCTACTCTGCCCTGCTGAGACCTCACCTGCAATACTGCATCCAGTTCTGGGCTCCCCAGTCCAGGAGGGACAGGGATCTGCTGGAGAGTCCAAGGAAGGGCTATGAAGGTGATGAAGGCTGGAGCAGTACCCTGTGAGGAGAAGCTGAGGGACCTGGGGCTGTTTGGGCTCGTGAAGAGAAGACTTGGAGGGTACCTAATCAGTGTTTGTAAATATCTGAGGGCTGAGGGTCAAGAGGGAGGGGACAGACTCTGCTCAGTTGCGCCCTGGGATAGGAGAAGGGGTAGTAGATGTAAACTCCAGCACAGGGAGTTCCACCTCAGCATGAGGAAGAACTTCTTTACCGTAAGGTTGAGAGAGCACTGGCACAGGCTGCCCAGAGAGGTTGTGGAGTCTCCTCCTCTCGAGACTTCCCAGCCATGTCTGAATCTGTTCCTGTGTGCCCCGAGCTAGATTGTATGGTCCTGCTTTGGCAAGGGGGGTGGACTTGATGATCTTTGGAGGCCCCTTTCAACTCCTAACATCCTGTGAGCCTGTGATGTGGGCAGTGTCCTGGGCTGCAGGAAAAGAAGTGTGGCCAGTAGGTCCAAAGAAGGGATTCTGCCCCTGTGCTCTGCTGTGCTACAATCCCACCTGGAGTGCTGGGGGTAGCTCTGGAGTCTTCAGCACAGCAGAGACCTTACCTGTTGGAGCAGGGTCAGAGGACAGACACAAAAATGATCATAAGGATGGAGCAGCTCTGCTGTGAGGCCAGGCTGAGTTGGGGTTGTTCAGCCTGGAGAAAAGAAGGCTCCAAGGAGACCTTCTGGTGGCCTTTCAGTACTTAAAAGGAGCATATAAGAAATCTGGGGACAGACTTTTTAGCAGAACAAGGGGTGATGGGTACAGACTGGAGAGAAGGAAGAAATGTTTTACACTGGTGATACACTGGCCCAGGCTACCCAGAGAGGTGGGAGATGCCCTATCTCTAGACTCATTCCAAGTCTGGGGCTCTGAGCAACCCAATCTAGTTGTAGATGTCCCTGCTGACTGCAGCAGAGTTGGGCTGGGGGAACCTTTAAAGATCCAAACCAAAACCTTCTCTTCTTCTATGATTTCTGAAACCATCTACAGCTGCCAAAAAATATGAATAGGATGGGATAAGCTTCATAAATATGACCTCAAGTTATTGAGCCTGGAGATGAGCAGCATTGAAAAAGGCTCTCAATGCTGATCAACAGCTAAAGGATGGTGGTGAAGAGGATGGGACCAGATTCTTTCCAGTGGTCCTCAGCAACAGGACAAGGGGCAATGGGCACGAACTGGAACACAGGAGGCTTCATTTCAACTTAAGGGACACTTTATTTACATTGAGCTTGACAGAACCCAGGTTAAGGCTGTCCAGAGAGGTTGTGGAGTCTCCTTCTCTGGAGAGATTCCAAACCCACCTGGACATTGTGATTCTGGGCAAGTTGCTGTGGGAGGTTTTAGTAGGGCGGGTTGACTAAATGATCTCCAAAGGTTGCTTCCAACCTCCATTATTCTGTGATTCTGTATTATAAGGGCAAGCAGAGCTCCTGTCAGGAAGCAGGGTTTTTTAATTTGGAGGGAGGAGGGAGAGGGAGGAGAGAGGAGGGAAGAGGGAGAGGGAGAAGGGAGAGGAAGGAGGAAGAGAGAGGAGGAAGAGGGAGGAGGGAGAGGGATCTCAGATTTACTGGACATGCTAGGTAAGAGAATTAAATCATCACCAATCTCCATATTTTGATTACATCCAAATCTCAAAAGTCAATTCACAGTAAGTTAACCTCAGCTGTGAGCTCTACTCACAACAAATCTACAATGAAGCTGGTTTATCCTCAACATCTTCATTTTCACTAGTTAATAATTAGTCCATTTGGGCACTGTTACAGATCTAAAGCAGAAGACACAGCCTCCGTGCTGTAAAGAGGTGAGATAAAGCAGCTGAAGCAGGACACAAATATTTCATAGAATCATAGAATGGTCTGGGTTAGAAGGGACCTCCAAAGCTCATCCAGTCCAAGCCCCTCTGCACTCAACAGGGACATCCTCAGCTAGATCAGGTTGCCCACAGCCCTGGCCAGCCTCACCTTCAATATCTCCAGGCATGGGGCCACAAACACCTCCTCAAGCACCCTGTTGCAGTGTTCCAGCAGCCTCCTGGTGCAGAACTTGTTCCTCACATCCAATCTCAAGCTGCTCTGCTCTACTTTGAAGCCATTGCCCTTGTCCTGTCCCTGAAGGCCTTTGCAAACAGTCTCTATCCTTTCTGCAGCTCCCTTTGGGTCCTGGCAGGCTGCTATAAGGTCTCCCTGGAGCCTTCTCTTTTCCAGGCTGCACGCCCTCAGCTCCCTCAGCCTGTCCTCCTAGCAGAGCTGCTCCAATTCCCTGATCATTTCTGTGGCCTTCCTCTGGATCTGCTCCATCAGGTCCATGTCCTTGCTGTGTTGAGGGCTCCAGAGATGGATGCAGCACTCCAGGTGAGGTCTCCCCAGAGCCAAGTGGCAGAATCACCTCTCTGCATCTGCTGCCAACACTGCTTTGGATGCAGCCCAGGCTGCCCTTGGCCTTCTGTGTTGCAAGCTCACACTGCCTGCTCCTGTCCATTTCTAACCTTCTTTTCTTAGTGAGCAGGCTCTGGCTGTAATTTGTTTGCAGCTCTGACAAAAAGAAAGAGCCTCTTCAGTCAGACTCACTTGTGATTGTTTAATCTGCCTGCAAGGGGCTGGGGGAAACTGCAAAGCAGTCTGAGAGACAGAACACAATTCCCGGGCTCAAACATGTATCTTTTCCTCCCCACAAAACGTTTCCTCTGAGGGACATTACTGGATCACAGCTGGTCAAAACACTAAATCTTCATTGTCTGGCCAAAAGCCAAACCCCACAGCTACATCATTTTAGTATGAGAATACTTGGGGAAAGGAAAAAAAAAAAAAACAACACCCCAACAAAAGAGTAAAAAGAAAAAACCAAACCCAAACCCCAAAACCTCTAAACACAATTTGATCTTTTTTTTTTTTTTTTTTGGTTGCAAACTATGACCTCATGGCAGCCAGAACGTTAAAGGGAGGTGTTTAAGTTGGTTTATAGCCATCTGAAATGTTTGAAGCTGCGAGTGCAGCCCTGAGCCAACCTCATGTCAAGTGTGCTAAAAAGCAATAATCGTTTCTCACCTTCTCGGAGATTACCGCTTCAAGAACCCACCGTAGCCGCGGGGGCTGCGAAGGGGAGGCTGCCAACGGCAAGCTGAGGTGAAACTGTGTCTTGTGGCAGCTAAGAAGTTGTGACACATGCTTTAAAGAAATAAATTTGTCTTCGTAAATCGAGCTACCAAGGTGTTTTTTTGCAGCTGTTGAGGTTGGAAGAGGCTCTTTGACCGCTCACCTAGAGCTCGCGATCCCACCGCTAACCGCTAAACCACAGCCCCCAGCTGCCATCCTGGGGGGCAGCAAGAGAAGTGTGGCCAGCAGGGCTAGAGAGGTTCTTCTCAGCCTCTGCTCTGCCCTGCTGAGACCACAGCTGCAATACTGTGTCCAGTTTGGGGCTCCCCAGTGCAGGAGAGACAGGGACCTGCTGCAGAGAGTCCAGCAGAGAGCCAGGAGGGGGAGTGGGGGACTTGAGCATCTCCCATGTGGAGAGAGCCTGAGAGCCCTGGGGCTGTTTAGTCTGGAGCAGAGAAGGCTGAGAGGAGATCTGAGCAATGTCTGTCCCTAGCTGAGGGGTGGGTGTCAAGTGGAGAGGGCCAAGCTCTTTTGGGTGGTGCACAGCAATAAGCCAAGCAGTAATGGATGCAAACTGGCACAGAGAAGGTTTCAGCTGCACAGGAGGAGCAACTTGTTTGGTGTGAGGGTGGCAGAGCCCTGGAGCAGGCTGCCCAGAGACGTTGTGGAGTCTCCTTCTCTGGAGGCTTTCCAACCCCACCTGGATGCATTCCTGTGTGACCTGGCCCAGGGGATGCTTCCCTGGCAGGGGAGTTGGACTGGATGATCTCTGGAGGTCCCTTCCAATCTCTGAAGTTCTGTAATTCTGTGATCCATGAGGTTTTTTAATACCTCCAAGGACGGTGACTCCACCACCAACCTGGGCAGCCTGTTCCAAAGTCTGAGAACCATTTCTGTGAAGAACCATAGAACTGTTGATATTGGAAGAGACTTTTGAGATCATCAAGTCCAACCACTCCCCTAGAGCTCTTAATGGCACTACTACTGCTAAGCCCAAGCTACTAAACTATGTCCCTCAGCACCACGTCAATGGATTTTATACAAACCTTCAGGGATGGTGACTGCACCACCTTCCTGGGCAGCCTGTCCCAATGCCTAAGAACCCAAAAAGAAATCTTTCCTAACATCCAACCTGAAGCTCCCTTGGCACAACTGGAGGCTGTTTCCTCTTGTCCTGTCACTTGTTGCATGTGAGAAGAGACCAAGCCCCACCTCACTCCAGCCTCCTTTGAGGTAGTTGCAGAGGCTGATGAGGTCTCTCTGATGAGCTTCCTCTTCTGAAGATTAAACAATCCCAGTTCCCCCAGATGTTACCTTGTAAGCTCCTCTTGTACCTAGCAGTGTATGAAACAAGACATACCTTGGAAAAACCCATGTAGGCTTGCACACAGGCTCAGAAAGACATCTCCCTAGCTACAGATAAGACATTCTAAAGGATCACCTTGTATTTGCCAGCATCTGTCCAGTCTAATCACTAGGAAAATACATCTCAGTCACTCTGGGCCCCTCAGTTCAAGAAGGACCTTAGGGAACTGCTTAAAAGAGTCCAGCTCAGAGCCACAAAGATGCTGAAAGCAGTGAAACATCTCCCTGTGAGGCCAGGCTGAGGGAGCTGGGGTTTGGAGCAGAGGAGCCTGAGGGATGACCTCACTCATGTTGATAAAGCTGTGCAGGGCAGCGTGGGGAGGACAGAGCCAGGCTCTGCTCAGGGATGCCCAATGACAGGAGAAGGGGCAATGGCTGCAAGCTGGAGCAGAGGAGGTTCCACAGGAACATAGGGAGAACTTTTTCACTGTGAAGGTGACAGAGTCCTGGAGCAGGCTGCCCAGAGAGGTTGTGGAGTCTTTTTCTCTGGAAACATTCAAAACCCACCTGGATGCATTACTGTGTGACCTGCCCTAGGTGATCCTTCTCTGGGTTGGGGGGGGGGTGTTGGACTGGATGATCTTCCAAGGTCCCTTCCAACCTCTAACATTCTGTGATTCAAGTATGCAGATTCTGCTTTAGTTGTCCTTAATGAACACAAATACTATCCTTCAAAGTTTAGAGTAAACAAAGTGAAGATAAAGAATGAGGAAAGGAAAACAAAGAGTCTCTTAATGTAAGGCAACCATGATCTAAAGGGCTTGACTTAGTATCATAGAATCAAGTCAGGGTTGGAAGGGACCACAAGGATCATCCAGTTCCAACTCCCCTGCCATGGGCAGAGACACCTCACACTAGAGCAGGTTTCCCATAGCCACATTCAGCCTGGCCTTAAACACCTCCAGGGATGGGGTCTCAATCGCCTCCTTGGGCAACCTGTTCCAGGGTCTCACCACCCTCATGGTGAAGAACTTCTTCCCAGCATCCAGTCTGAATCTACCCATTTCTAGCTTTGTTCTATTCCCCCCCAGTCCTATCACTATCTGACATCTTAAAAAGTCCTTCCTGTAGCCCCCTTCAGATACTGAAAGGTCACAATAAGGTCACTTGGAAAAGAGAAATCTGAACATGCAAAAAGGAATCAAACAACTTTCAAAATGTAGAAACTACACCTAAGTAAAAATAAAGGTTGGACCAGATGATCCTTGGGGTTCCTTCCTACCTGGCATTCTGTGAAGCAGAGATTTGGTCTCAAATGCTGAACTAAACTGCAGTGAAAAAGAATTGAAGAGAAGAAAAAACAAAACAAACAAACTGCACAGGGCCTTTTGCATCAGCAAAAGCTAATTTTGAAAAGGAGCTGTTTTTCTGGAAGCTGGGGAGACCACAGGGCTGAAAAAACTGCCAACAGAATTAGTCCCATAAGGAAAATAGAAAAGATTTGGGGGACCACAGGCGAGACAAGTCTAAATCAACAACAACTCTGGCTCATCATCTTTCACCTTAAGAGTCGACATCCAGATTTGATACCAGAACAACAATAACAACAACAACCAAAAGAAGCTTTTGCAGTTCTGTAGCTCTCCAGGAAATAAAGACCTGTCTTGATTTT
>WBNM01045403.1:206924-265747 GCA_013399055.1 Ramphastos sulfuratus | reverse complement strand
GATGTGGGTATAAAATAATTACAGTAAAGAAATAACCAGGATTTGAGTGGTCCTAATGCTTTGTATCTGTTGTTTTCCCCTTCAGGCTTCTGCTCTCAGAAGTCTCCACTGCTTCAGCACCTTCAGCTTAGTTGGGCAATGGTCACTGGGGAAACAGTTCAGATACTAGCAGTTGTGCAAGCAAGCCATGGTACTGCAAGCCGCCTCTTCACAATGTAGCTATTGTTTATATTATCCTACGTAGCATTGGTTGGGATTTTCTGGAGCAAGAGAGTCTTCTGTACCAGCCCTGCCAGCGATTTTACTCTTCTCCAGTGAATTCTTCCATTTATTCCAATGAGGGTATCACATGCCACTAAGCAGATAGTTTTAACGCGGACCAAGTCACAGTATACGCCAAGAGATCGGGTTGGTCACTGAATATTTAGCGCCCACTCACTTTTGCACTTTATTAAAGGTGTAATTATTCAACTGCTGTTGAAACGAGGCTGATAGCTGTGTTTGAGATAGGGAGCCGCAAAAGCAGTGCGTAATGTTTGAATGGTTCTGCTGGGCCTCCGGCTGTCTGCGTGTCAGGTGGACGAGGCCTCTGCGGGGGGAAGCTCAACAGCACTTTAATTGTATGTACTTTAGCTGATAAGTCTAATTCAGGAAATGATAAATTGCTGGACACCTCATTTGTTTGCAAATAAAAAGTGATAGACTATTTTATAATGAGTTGATCTGTGTACCCAGCCTGGGTTTTTAACCTTGAATGCATAATAGACATTAGTGTTAATTGGGCTCTGCCTGGGCACAGCCAACAGCCACATTCTGTAACATGCTTGCTCTTGGTGGCTGTTCGGATGTGCCAGAGCCAGGCAGGGGCTGCTGCCAGCACCCTGGGCCCATTGGGCCTTCACCTGGTTTCCCTGAGGACCTTGGGGCCTGTGCTGGTTCCCATCTCAGGTTGTTCCATCCCCAGTCTCTTAAACTTCATCGCACCACAAACGAGCCCAGATAAGGCATCCTCACATCACCACCAGCAGCCGCGCTTCGCGTACCAATATTGCCTTCCTGTCTGGAGCTGCTGCAGCTCCTCATTTGCCCTGTCTCCCCTGACTGAAGTGTGGCAGCTAATAGACTCCATCTTACTGATGGGGAACTAATACCTGCTCTTGATGGTCAGGTTTATAAATATGTAAAATATTTTTTTAATTGTTGTTAGCAAAGCAAGGCAGCTAATCAATAATCTCTGGCGTGACAGCCGCGCCGTTGACATACAGCATGGCCAAAAAGACTGCTAGGAGATAAGGGTTTCCTGTCAGCAGTGCCCCGCTCTAATTAATATTCAGACATTGTCATGTTCGATGATAAATGAATTCCTTGAACTATATTGATATAGTAGGTTAAACATTGAAAAAGTTGGGTTGAACTTTGGCTTTAGATATTCATTAAAGCTAATTATGGATTTTATGACTACATGAATTACAGTTTCTGTGTCATCATTGGCAATTTATTTTAAATTTATTTAAAGCAATCTTTATATATTAACTTTATCACATTGAGTGAGGTAATGCAGTAAATGTTTACTCTGTACAGTAATTAAACTTCTATTCAGGTATTTCCTTTATGCATTAAATTTCCACAGTTGAAATTACGTACTTTAAAAAGGTAATTACACCAATTAGCTGTTAAAAAAGTTCGAGCTGTTTAAACATTCAGGCTTTGTGGCAGGAGTTCTGTGTAACCAAAGGAATGGTGCTTTTAATAATGCCAGCTGTCACCCATCAGGACCAATCTGTTGATCTCTCCATCAGTACCAATTTTTCAGATGAGTCTTTCAGCATGGAATAATGAAAGAAGTTCCCAGTATTGCGGTGAGTGTCACTCTGGAGCCTCACCCAAAGCAGTAGATGTTTCACTTCTCCCTGGTGACAGGGAGGGGAGATCACTGGGCTTTTGCCATCCTCCCTTGTGGGAGGAGATGCAGAGCTCTTTGGATCCCCACACACTTGCTGCAGGTGAAGCTGTGCTGTTTCTGCAGCTTGTAGGTGTGGGATGTGGGGACAGCCAGGCCCCTTGGCGAGTCCTGGACAAGGCCTGTTCTTAACAATAGTGCTGTGTGAGATGGCCACCAGCTTCTCCCTATGCTCCCAGACTTTCCCTAAGGCTGTCCAAGCTGGGATGTGTTTGTGTACTCTGCAATCCTCATCANTGGGTAACTCCCCAGCCATCACAATTCCCTAAGGGCCACGCTCTCAAAGGATGTCCAGCCTGGGATGTATTTGTGTGCTCTGCATCCAGCCCCACTGCAACACAGCTCCTAGGAGCTGCCCAAGGAGATGTGCCCTGCTCTGCCCATGACACTGTGTGCAGCTCCAGCTGACTTCAGGAATGTCAAAGCAGAGCAGGTTAGTTGGGTACAGAGCAGGCATAAGAACCAAGCAGTTTGAACATTGCTGTGCATTTCTGAGCTGCTTGGATGCTAAAAGCCGCTATTGTTCATGGCTGTCTTGTGTGACCTTTCACTGGGATGCTTTCTGTTGTTTTAGCTGGGGGGGGTGGTGTATGCATTCATGGCTGTTTACAGTAATTAAACTCCTCTACAAAGAAAAATGTGAACAGAGGCAGCAGTAGTGACCGCATGGTGTTCCCTCATGGCTGCAGATATCACTTCAAATTGTGTGTTGTGTAAATTCAGCTTCAGTGACCCTCACTGCATATTATTTTTCAGACATCTGCTGTAGAAAGACTGTCATAAATAGGGCTTAAATAGTTTGCTGGCTGATGATTCTGCAGTCACTAACAGATGTAGCAGAAACTGAGAAAGGAGGAGGTACCATATGATGATCTTGGAGTTCTTTTCCAGCCCAGAGAGTCAACCATGTCCTGGACTGCATCAAGAGAAGTGTGGCCAGCAGGGCAAGGGAGGGGATTTTCCCCCTCTACACCACCCCGGTGAGACCCCACCTGTAGTACTGTGTACAGTTCTGGAGCCCCCAACACAAGAAGGACATGGAACTGTTGGAGTGAGTCCAGAGGAGGCCATGAAGATGCTCAGAGGGCTGCAGCAGCTCTGCTATGAGGACAGGCTACCAGAGTTGGGGTTCTGCAGCCTGGAGAAGAGAAGGCTTCCAGGAGACCTTGTAGTAGCCTTTCAGTGTCTGAAGGGGCCTACAGGAAGGTTGGGGAGGGACTGTTGACAAGATCTTGCAATGACAGGACGAGGAATATTTGGTTTAAGCTGGTAGAGGGGAGATTTAAACTGGATATTAGGAAGAAGTTCTTTTCAGTGAGGGTAGTGAGACACTGGAATAGGTTGCCCAGGGAGGTTGTGGCTGCTCCTTCCCTGGAAGTGTTCAAGGCCAGGCCGGATGAGGCCTTGAGTGACCTGTGCTAGTGGGAGGTGTCCCTGCCCATGGCAGGGGGCTGGATCTTTGAGATCTGGATGATAATCTTCTAGCCTAAACCATTCTGTGAATCTGTGATCAGAGGTCTGGAGCATCTCTGCTATGGAGACAGGCTGAGAGAGTTGGGGCTCTTCAGCCTGGAGAGGAGAAGGCTTCCAGGGCACCTTATTGTGGCCTTCCAGTATCTGAAGTGGGGCTACAGGAAGGCTGGGGAGGGACTTTTTAGGGTGTCTGGTAGTGATAGGACTAAGGGGAATGAAGCAAAACAAGAAGTGGGTAGAGTCAGATTGGATGTTAAGAACCTCACCATGAGGATGGTGAGACACTGGAACAGGTTGCCCGGGGAGTGGTAGAAGCCTCATCCCTGTAATTTTTTAAGGCCAGGCAGGATGGGACTCTGCGCAGCCTGATCTAGTGTGAAGTGTCCCTGTTTACAGCAGGGGCTTTGGAGCTAGATGATCCTTGGGGTCCCTTACAGCCCTGACCATTCTATGATTTTATGCATAACACAACTTCTGAGCTTGCATCATAGTGGAGACTCCAGCTTACTTGTGCTAGAACTTGTACTAACAGCAGAAGTCATTCATTTTAACATGCTCATGGTGGAACAGATAAGTTTACTTTCTTCACATCTGAAGCTTTGAAAAGCTGATCTGTTTTGAGGTGGTTTGTAATTTGCAACACGTTCCTGTATCACACTGCTTGGGTACTCTCTGTGCTACTGCTGCTGCTGCTGTTTGGTGTGCCATGATCTCCTTTTGCCAAAGCATATCAAAACTGGAAATCAGAAAATAAAGCCAAGTGCAAGACTTTGAATTAATATCGTTCAACTTTACTGTTAAAGTGTTGTTTTATGGGAAAATAAATTGAATTAACATAATCACGTCAAGGAATGGGCCCAGGCAGTAAGAAGGCCTGTAAGAAAGTTTCTTTTTCTTAGTGTTTTGTGGTGTTTGGGCAGTGAATTATAACTGTGCTCCATCACTTTTACAAGTTAAGGTTATTTACATAAAGCTGATTAAGGCTCTGCCAATACGGAAGACAGTGATAGCCCTAACTTCCATTATGGTTTTGCTTCTTTTCACTGCTGTGTTTAGCATTGAACAGCCAAAGTCTATCTTAAATGTTGGAAGTATCAGTTCCTGAAACTGTACAGTGTTATTTAATGCCTATCAGGGGCTCCATGTGTACAATTGTTTGACAAATGGAGACTATCAAACCAAACTTCCCAACTAATGCTTCAAAATTACTTTTAACTGGGAGATTAAAACCAGAGGAAGTCAAGCAGTGAGCTAATCAGGATGCTTCAGAAATAAAGTTGTAGCTTGGTCACAGGTGGCAGAACTACTTTTGATAGAACTATGGCACCTAAATAAAATGGATTTGGGGGTATCTTGAGCCTTCTTGATTTGCTTATTGATGTGTTACACAGAGAAGCTTCAAAATTCATAATCCTGTCACCTAGATTGAAAATCTTGCCTTGGAGGTGGTCAAACGCTGCCATAGAGGCTTCAGAAGGGGTGGCAGCCTCCAACCCTGGGGATTTTGTCATTATCTGGCAATGCCCTGAGAAGCCCAGTGGTCAGCCCTGCTTGGACAGGGATTGGACTGGAGATCCCGAAGGCCCCTTCCAGCCTCCGTGATTCAGTTGCCCTGAGCAAAAGCAAAACTCCCTTAAAACCAGCATTTAGATGTCATAGGTAGACTGGAACATGCTGGAATGTGTCCAGAGAAGGGCCACAAGGATGATCAGAGGGCTGGAGCACCTCTCCTAAGAGGACAGGCTGAGAGAGTTGGGGTGGTTCAGTTTGGAGAAGAGAAGACTGAGGAGACCTTATTGTGGCCTTCCAGTATCTGAAAGGGGGCTACAAGAAAGCTGGGGAGGGACTTTTTAGGGTGGCAGGTAGTGATAGGACTAGGGGGAATGGATCCAATCTAGAGGAGGGGAGATTTATATTGGATATTAGGAGGAAGTTCTTCACCATGAGGGTGGTGAGACACTGGAACAGGTTGCCCAGGGAGGTGGTGGAAGCCCCATCCATGGAAGTTCTTAAGGCCAGGATGGATGTGGCTCTGGGCAACCTGATCTAGTGGAAAGTGTCTCTGACCATGGCAGGGGGGTTGGAACTGGATGATCCTTGACATCCCTTCCAAGCCTGACAGTTCTGTGATTCTGTGACCTAGCCCAGGATTTCCCATTCCAGAATCCCTTGTTCATTTACTTTTAAGTTGTTCAGACTTGGAGCAACTTAAAATTTACAATGTTATTAATGCAACTTAGCATTTGCAATGTTATTTTCCAAATGCTTGCTGGGCTCATTTTCTTTCTTCTGAAGACTATGTAAGAAAATGAAATAAAGCTGTATACTTATACGGAGTTCTTAGAGAGCAACACTTTATGTATGTCAGATTTTGCCCTGTGCATTGAAGAAAGTGAAGGACCAGCTGGGAGGAATTTAGAAGGAGCAGGAGAGTGGAGAATGACTTCAGTCTAGTGAGCAAGTCTTTAATGCACTCTGTTAAGCTGGTAGTAGCTTCTGGTAAAATAATCATATTTAACTAGACTTTATAACTAAGAACTCATCCAGCTGTTTATACTGTCCTGTTTTTTTAATATATTTTATATATATATATATGCATCACATTCAAATTATTAATAGGTTGAAAGCTTTTACTTAAGGTCATCTCTCTAAATGAGCAGGTAAGAACTCATCTGCAGTGTTCTCCTCAGAAGTGCTTCAGAACTGATTTCAGCAGGATAGAAACCGTGTGTGTGTGCATTCAGTGCACTGATGTTAAGAATGTAAGATGCTTATGAGTAAGAGAAGCTCTGTGACACAGAACCATGTCAAGACTCACACTCACCCAAGCAGCATTTATGAACCCAGTCACTGTCCGTAGCTTCACAAGTCTGTCTGCAGCAGGAGAGCCCCAGCTGAGCCTCGTGTTCCAGCCTTAAGGCCCTGCTTTTGATCTTACTGGCTGTGACTTAGTTTTATTCGAGAAGAATGCTGAAACTGGCTCTCTCCCACCTGTGTTTTCCCTTGGTGCTGCTACATCTCAGCAGTGCTTGTGTGCATTTGAAGCAGCAGGCACTTCTAATGCAGGACTTGCTGCCTTCCCACAAAATTTAAAGTTCTGGCAGCATGTGCTCTTCTTTCTTTGTCATCACCCAGTTAGAAAAGTTATCTTCAAGTACAACAATTGAATTTTACCTGTAGCTTGCACATGATTTTAAGATTTTTATCTAGTATTAGCTCCCTGCAAGACAAAACAGACTCTTCTCTACCAAAACAAACAAACAAAAAAACCCAAACCGAAACAAAACCCCAACAACTCAAAACTCTATAAACATGTTCCTATGTAAGAATAATCTCCTTTCTCTTTTTTCCCTAATCCAAAGGCCAGAGAATTGTGCAGAGTTAGCTTCAGCTAGCAGCACTGACTGTTGCTAATGATGGCTTCTTCACTTAGAAATTAAACATCAGGTGGCAATGTTTTTATCTGATAGGAGAATTTATTTTACTCCTGGCAGCATGTCCTTGTTGCAGGACACTTAACCTTGAGTCCCCTGCCAGAGTGTCTCCTGCATGCTCTGATTTGCCTCCTCCACGGTATCAAAAGGAAAAGCAGGGACCTGGAGGAAGCCGGCTGGGTCGCAGGGAAGCGTACTCATCAATTAAATGTGTGACAGTGTTTTCTGTTGGATGGACTAATATGTCAAGGAGATGGGCAGGACCTCATGTTTGTGCTTTTGACAAATCAGCAAATGTTTAATCTCTGGATGTGCAGCGCCTCATAAATAATGAATGCAGCAGCTGTGGAGCCATAGCACTGCTCTGCAGGAGGGTCTCTGCCTGAAGGGAGGAAAAGACAACATGAAACTGTATCATCCTTTTTTTTTTTTCTTAGTGCCTCGCTTCTTGTACACTTCTCAGTGAAAGTTTATCTAGTGGCAGGATACTTTTTTCTTCCCCTCAGTTTTTGCTGAACACATCAGATGTATTCAAAGGCTCATCAGGTTCTCATCTGAAATGTGTACATTTTGTGTGTTCCACTCTAAAGTCTGTGGACTCTTGTTTTTTCCTTTCTTGCCTGATTTTCCTTTACTTCCTTCTAATAAGTCCTTTTCCTCACTAACTGTTGCAAAGGAGTGTATTGTATGGTTGTGAAGGAGGAAAAACCACCAAGCTCACAGCATGTGTAGGTGAAACCTTGGCAAAGCTCCTGTGACAGTTACATTTACCCAGATGCAGATCAGCAGGAGGAGCTACAAGTCCTGTCTGAGCTCCAGCTATGAACACAGAGTATTTTATTTTCATCAGTATCTCACATTTTTCATGTGTCCTGGTTGCTAAACTTTGCTTCTGCTTATACTTAGAAGCAGGTCAGTTCTGCTGGCGTCAACAATTTCAGGTGTATCCACAGACCTGAACCCCCCAGCTGTGCCTGTTCTCTCTCCTGGGGTCAGCACTCTGTGCCAGTCACCACCTGTGTGGGCTCCACACCAGACAGTTGCTCTCCAGGTGTGGCCAGTGGAGATGGACACGCTCTGCTGCTCGGTCATTGTCATTACTGTCAAAGCACTGAGGAGCAGGGAAAGCTGTACAAGTGTGTACAAATACTCCCAAAGGCCGTCTTGGGTTTTGAGTGCTGCTCCTGCTCTGCAGCTGCAAAGCCATTCACTCCACACCACTCTGCAGGACACAGCTCTCAGAGCTGCTGAATCTCTGAGCCCTTCTCTTGTTCCAGTGGCGCAGTCTCCACCAGCATTTGTTTTTGCTCTGAGAGTGAAGCCGAAGTTGTCAGGCTTTACAAAAGAGTCGTGGGGAGGTACTGGGTGTTCCGAAGGGGTTGTCTGTGTCACTGACTGCATCCACTGGCTCAGTATTTTTGGCAGAGCACCTGTTACCTGTGCCCCTAGCACCCTGCTGGGTGTTGAAGAGCTTCTTTTAACAGCTTAGGAAGCTGCAGAGTGGCAACAAAGGAAATCATCGTTTTAATAGATCTTAGAGAATGTAAGAGTGAGTCCTTTTGTTTGTTAGTAGTTAATGTCTTCTGATTTTTGTTTTAAACTGGAAAGCATGCTGCCTTTTTGTTTTCACTTAACCAAAGTAGATGCTTTTATCATTTCTTATTTTATCGTTATCTTTTTGCAGGCTCTAGGAAGTTTTTACTTTCTTCATGAATCCTTGAAAAACATCTACCAGTTTGATTTTAAAGGTAAGCAAAGGAATTGAATATTGACAGTTGGCTTAATAAGTCAGGGCATCTTTCATCCTCTCCAGCAGTGGTGCCCAGCAGCTCTTTCCATGCTCTGCAGAATTCTGTAATGCATGCAAGCCACTGATGACAGACGTTACTTTCCTTACCTTTTATAGACCTCTTAGAAGAAGTCAATGGACTGGTCATGAGTTGAGAGCTGGTGCATTAATCATTCCCATGCAGATGGACCTTGGGATCCATAGAGATGATTTCAAAAGAACTCTGAATGGTCACAAGGTTCTTCCATGTAGATCAGATATAGGACTGAGACCTTAAATGTCCAACAGTGATGGTCATTTGCACAGCAGCTGAGGTAGATTTATGGCTTAAATTACTTGGGAGCAATGCAGGTCAGCAGGAAGGTGCCATTGTTTTTAACCCACATTGATTCGTCAGGTTGGAGGTCTTGCTAAATCTCAGAAGTTTAAAAGTAATGTGGACTATGTGCATTAAATATTAGAAGTATCATGGAAAATTATTGAATGCTTCCTGAAGTGCATATAGAAAAGATTATATAAAATTTATGTTATTTCAGTGGAGAACTCTCTGTATATTAGGTACAAAAACCTTCTGGGCTTCACTTGGCTTACTGAGCTGAATCCCATTAGCACTACATCTACCATCCCATTAATTTGAGACACTGCTGAAATGGTGGTAACTATGGAGTGAAATAATTGTCTTAATTATAGAGATACATTATTTTTGTTCTCAGTGGAGACAGATCCTTTCTGCTCATGTAACTGAGGGTACAGGATCTTCCTTCCCTGAAATATCTGAGCAGTAGTTCTAGATACAAAGCCGTGATAAGTCTTCCTGTCATCACTGGTTTCTACGCTGAAGGAACATTTTATCTGTAGTATGCCAAGCTCTTCAGAGTAAATTTTAGTTCTGAGAGACCATACTGGGAAGCTCTGCAGTGATGTAGAGACTTCTGATGAGAGGTCATACCTGGTCTTCCTCTCAGAAGAGAGCAGCTTTGCAGACACTAGGTGATGATGGCATTATCAGATGGGCAGTGTGCAAGATAGGAATACTGGAGGAGACTGGCACTGCCCATGGGCTGAACAGCTGCTGGTCCCCACTGCTCAACCATTTTGACACATGCCTGGCTTTGTGTAGCAGTGATATGTGAACTGTGTTTGCACATCTAACTCCTGAACACACAACCTCATCTCACGAGCACTGGAGGACCAACAGTTTTGCTCTGAATTCCATCTAAAGGTCCTGCCTGCTGCTCACAAATGAGAGGTGTTCTGCTCTAGCAACATCTCACAGAGTGAAATGACAGTTAGTTTAAAAGACAAGCTTTCTGTGTCTGTTAATTGTTGTTTCACAGATTATTTGCTACTGTATGGCTTTTAAAAGAAAATCATAGAATCATTCAGGTTGGAAAAGACCATCAGGATCAAGTCCAACCAGTAATTCTATTCTACAAAGTTCACCTCTAAACCATATCCCCAAGCACCACATCTAAATGACCTTTAAATACATCCAGCTTTGGTGACTCAACCCCCTCCCTGGGCAGCTTACTCCAATGTAATAAAAAATTTTTTTAAACTTTAAAAAAAAAAAAAAAAAAGAGAGAAAATGGAAGGAAAAAGTGTAGGGGAAAATAACAGATACAAATAAGCAGATACTTGTCCTAGACAATAACGGCTTTGAACTAAGAGGGGTTTTTTTGCTTGGCTAAACGTTCTCAAAACCCAGTGAGGGGTGAACCATGAACATAGCCATGTGGTTGGCCATGCCATGACTGGGGAAGAAGAAACTCCTCATAAAAATCAAGGTGCTGCACTGGCTGGGAGCTGTAAGTCACCTACTCTTCTCCTAATGTAGAGCAGAACCAGGCTCTCAGTGCAGTGTTTGTAAAATATGGCCCCAAAGGCTCTCATCTTTCAGAGGAAATGTAAAACTTGCCTCTTCTCTCACCACTATTGACATTTTCACAGTGTATTAAGCTCTTAAATCAGGGGAGAAATCCAAATGGATACAAACGTTCTCTGCACAGAAATCATTATGAAATTCTGGTTCTACTCAAAAGCATGCAAAAAATAGCTGTTTATGTACAATTCAATATTCCTGGAACATCACTGTGTCTTTTCAAAATTCGCTGCACAGGGGAATGTGACTGAATACAGTCATACAGTCTGTGGGGAAAAAAAAAGTGTCTCTGTTTTTCAGATCTTAAGAAGACATTTGAGTTTCAAAATGAGGGCAGTTTTCTCCTCAGCTTCATGTATTACTTGCTGCAGGCTGGAAGGTGTTGGTTGGGTTCCTTTTGTATTAATCAGAGGTCTGAAGGTTTGCTTGCAATGCAAACTGCTGGCAAGTTGTGTGTCCTAGAAGACCATCACCCCACAGAAGGCTGTGCTGGCTGCAGTGCCTGGATTTACAGGAGAAATCTTGTTTCCTCTGATGTGAAATCAGAAGCAGTGTAGAAGTATTTTTCCTTGCATATACGTGGGAAGGCTTGCCTGTTCCTCCTGCCTGCCCTTCTCAGCAGCCATGTCAGTGAGTGGCTGGCTCACTGACATGTGATCCTAAGTTGATGGTAAAGTGCCTCCTTTCTGCCAAGTGCTACCTTTTGTTTAGGTTCCCACAGCAGAAGCCCTCAGCCCTTACAGCTTCTGCCAAATGCTTTCTGTATCCTGAATGACATAGGGGTCTTTCTGCTGACACTGTTAAACTTACTGAAAGAGGCACATCCATCCATGATCTACTTAGAATGAAGCCACATTAGTTTATCAGGATATTTGTTTAGTCTTCCTCTGGGAGCCAGACCTCAAAGTGATTGGCACATAAAGAACATGCCAAATTTTTTTCCCCTGATGATATATTGCTACATTACTGTAAATGCTTCCTCAGATTATATAAAATACTTTATCTAGACAAGTTTTGTCTTGCTCAGTATTTTCAGAAGATACCCAGTAGAATTAGACAGTTCCTGGCTCCCTATGGTAGTTGTTTTGGAGTTTTTCTCCTCTGCATTCCCGGTCAAAATCCATTCAGGTAGGTCCAGCCTACTGGTAGCTGTAAAATAGCTGCCTCAGTTGCCAGTGAGTGGCTGGCTCACTGACTATGTCAAGTTCTCATCTTGAGAGATGCCAATATCTTGGCCTGATCAGGAGAGAGACTGCGTACGACAAGGCTCCAGAAGCANTTGGCTTTCTGGGCTGCAAGTGCACACTTCTGGCTCCTGTTGAGCTTCTGGTCCACCAGCACCCCCAAGTCCTTCTCCTCAGGGCTGCTCTGAACCTGTTCATGAGCTGTATAGATCCACAGATTGATTGGTTAGGGCTGCAAAGCTTGTGCCATCTCTGTCTGTGATGGAACCATTCCATAAAGACTTTGGGTAGTGATGAGTTCTGCTGGAAACAAAGCACCCACTGCAACTTTCAATCCACTGATAACCTCACATGCTGAGAGCTAGAGATGGATCATCTGGAGTCACAGAATCATTTTGCTTGGAAAAGACATTTAGGATCATGAAGTCCAATCATCGCCTAACTCTACCAGGTCTAGTGCTAAACCATGTCCCTCAGCACCACAAGGACAAGGGAAGTGGCTGCAGGTTCACAGAGAAGCTAATAGTAACAAGTATGTCTAAACACACTTGGTTTAGTGGTCTCTGGTTTTCCCCAGAACAGCTCAGTGCATGTCTTTGCTGTGACCCTTCCATTGATTTCGCTGCTGCTTTGCCAAAGAGTGCTCAAGGTTGCTTATAATATATGTATGGTAATTTTGGTTTTGGCTTCTGTCTCTTCCTAGCCAAGAAATATAAAAAGGTCACTGGGAAAGAAATCTACTCAGACACTTTAGAAAGCACGCCCATGCTGGAAAAAGAGAAGTTCCCACAGGATTATTTCCCTGAGGTATGTACAATCTGTGGAGCATTCCCAGTTACTGGTTATGAGTCTGATTGAGTAGCTGAGGTCATGGGGACAGAATGAAGTCTTGGCTTTTTGCTCATTTCTTGGCTCTTGACACCTATAATGCATATTCTAAGATATTGCATAGATTTACCAAATTCAAGTGGAGGCCTTTGTAGAGTAGGGAGTCCTTGTGAAGGATGGGGATGATGATGAAAAGGCTTATTTGTGCATCTGAAACCAAAGAAACAGCACAGAGTGCCAGCTGCAAGTCTGGCAGGGTGAGACACCACTTTGAATGGATCCCATTGGTATTCTGGGGCAGCAGCTCTGTCCTCCTGGTCTCTGCTCAGCACAGCCAGGTGCTGCTGTGGGCACTGCAAGTACAGAGGGAAAGGTGGGGCAAGAATATTCCTCTAACTTGAAGACACACTGGTGTTTTCTTCTGAGGCTGCCCTTGTACCCCTGGGGTACAAGAAGTGGCAAGTGCTGCCTGTTGGGAGTTGAAGGTCTTGTCAAAGCCAGACACACAAGCAAGCTGAGGGCTCTCTTCCACTGCACCTGCAAGTGCAATTGCACATACAGTCTTTGCTTGCAGTTCTCTTCTGTGATGGTTAACTTGGTCATTTTTAACTTCTTAAGAACATCTAGAACATGAGTGTGTAATGGTTAGTGTTTGCTGCAACCCAAGTGAACAGATCTCTTGAATGCCTGTAAATTTATGGATCAAACAGGCATCCTACTGTTTTAATATTACTATTAAATATCCCTAAATGAGTGTCTTAGAAATATTTACATAGCGCCTAAGTGCTTGGGAGAGCAATGCACAAATCATTAGGGGGTTGTGGGATTAAGTTATTCTGCTTCTTGACTCGGACACTAAATTATTTATGCTCTGTGTTTCCATACTGGAAGGGAAACTGCCTTTGACATAATTTGACTAGCTTTTATCTCCTGTGAATAAACACCCTAAGTACCTCTTTGCAGTCAGGTGCTCTATCATGCTGAAGGAAGCTCAGGCATTGCTCAGGTGTTTGTCCTTCTCCTCCATCAGCAGGAAGCTGCAGCAGTGAGGGTGATTGACAGCATTGCGTTCTGCTGAGTGATGTGATTGCAGTGCTGAGAGCAGGAGCAGCAGCCTCTGAGAGCTGTTACCAGGCTTAACAGCAATAGCCCAAATTATGGGCTGCTCACTGATACCCAGAAAGAGTTATCTCCAGCTCTACTTCACTGCTCTTGTTTCATCACAGGACTGATGAATTTGTAACTTGTGCAATGTTCTTTATTACCACCTCTTACATGGACAATTCTTCAGTCTCTTGGAGAAACAGTGGAGTCCGGTGGCTTTCCTGCACTGTTTCTGGAGCAGGGATTGTGTTATTCCCTGGTGCTCAGGGATCAGTTGTGCCATGTTTGGTCTTGGAGCAATATCTTCACCCAGCACACGCTGCAGGACTTCTGGATCCAGAACCCAAGCAGCAGCTAAATAGCTTCACGCTGTTCCCATTCCTTACATCACCTTGAATGTTTTTTCTTAGGAGAGAGCACCATGTTCTGGTGTTGCCATGGGTTCTGTTCACCTGGATAAATAGGGATAGGGATAAGAAAAGGGAAGATCCACCACTCCTCACAGTTAAGCCATGAACAAACCCTGGAGCAGCTTGGAAGTTTAGTTCTGTTCCTGCGTGCATTACAATCCTTTGTGATAGTGCTGGGCAAGACCTGCAGACCAGGCTGGGGGATTTGCATGCTTTATTGTACAGTGGGAGAGGAAGGGGATACCCAGGACTGCAATAATGCAGCTAGTAACACCAAATGGATATTTACAGTACTGTAACTTTCCTGTTTGTTGGCCTAGCATAGACGAAGACAGAATATTGTTCACGTGTCTTGAAGAGGGAGACAAAACAACTATGATGATTTTTGCACTACACTGTTTTCCAGTTTGGACAGAGGTGCAAAGAGTCTCCCAAGCACATAGAAGCGCTGCAGCATGAAAAACCCAACAGTGACATAGTTTGGGTTCCCACAGACATGTTTCTCTTTTTAAAGCTAAATTGATCTTGTTACCACCTGTTTTGTTCCTCGACAAGTGTTGGTAATCACAATGCTAATTAAAGGACCACAGAACAAGGTATGCAGGATGCATGAGCAGCCTTTGTCCAAACATTACATTTTACATGCCCTTGTGTGTTTTAGCCAGGCTTCTCATATCACAGTTACAATGTTTTCTGTGAGAAATGCTTTCAGACTCATTTCTTTTCTTTTTATTACTGCTGCTTAAAGATGATCTAAAAGTAATTACAATGATTGAGGCATAATGCAATTCAAAATAATTACAGCCCACTGCATATAAAACTAACAAAACTTTCTGTCTTGATTTATAGCTCCTCTTGGCTGGGCATAAGACTCAAACGATGCCTCTGGGAGCAACACTCCAGATAATGTTAGGCCATTTAAAAAAAAAGCAGATTTGTGTAGTCTATCAGGGCTGAGTAATTTTTTTTCCCCCATAGTGAGAAATTGGTTGTTATCATAGATCACAGATACTGCTCAAAGCTCTTATGAAAGATGAATTAATTTCACTAATGCTTTAATGCAAACCTTTCATGGAGAAGGCTGTATGGTGATAACCTTACTGCGGTCTCTCCTTTCTCAATGATGATTTATGTTGTCTTTTAGTAGATGAAACTGCCTGTATTCATAATCCATCTGCTGGCTAAAGGAATCCTATTAACAGAGGATCTGAGAAGAGACTTAATGCCATAAGGTGAAAGATGTGGTATCCCCTTTACGGGACATGCAGGAGGGATTCTTTTTCCTATTTTAAAATGTAGATACTTCTCTGAGAGTGTAAGGATGATCTATATCATCTCTACCTGGTTTTGTGCTGGCTTACAGATGGTGGATCAGCTAGTGACCATCTGTTAAAGTCAGAATACAGATTGTTGCTTTGCAACCTGCAATAAGAAACAATTTCCTCTTTCCTTCTTCCCAAGGTGTAGTAATTCTTTAAAGTCTGTTTCCATGAGTTTCTTCCTTCTGAATGCTGGATTTGGAAATACTACAGCACCTCGGTGAAAGGCTTCTTGTTCAGCTGCAGTGTATGTCTGAGGTGAAGGACAACAGCTTTATATTGAAAGGTGTTACACAGTGCTTCAGCTATGGACTGTCTCAGATGCAAAGCTAATGATGTTTGTGTTCTTAATGTTAAATAGACACAGTATTAATAACAGACATATTATTAATAATCATAGAATAATAGAATTGTCAGGGCTGCAAGAGACCTCAAGGATCATCTGGCTCCAACCCCCTGCCATGGGCAGGGACACCTTCTACTAGATCAGGTCACTCAGAGCCCCATCCAGCCTGGCCTTAAAAATTTCCAAGTTTGTTATTTATTAAAGGAATTAAGAGCTGTGTTGAGGTTATGAGTAGCTAAAGGTAATTTACAGGTTGAGGTGACAGAACATACAGATCACCCAGTGAAACAAGTGTCACAGGTGTCCTTGTTTTTACTCAGCCTAGGCTGAGTAACCTCCTCCAGCAGGTGCTGAAGTACCACCCCAGCCTCCTGTGCTGGCTTTTACTTGGGCCAAGGAAAAGGCCAAACCATCATGCTTCCTCCACCACTGTTCCTTTGTAATTATTTTAAGTGATATGTTCCAACAATAATAAAATTTGGCTATATAGATGAGTCCTAAGGAAGATCTTAGCTGGAAGAATGCAGTCAAATACTGGGTCATGCTCATCCTGAGCATGGCAGCAGATATGGTGCAAGATACAAGTTCTGATCTGGTCATTTTGTGCAGCCTTGCTGTGGCAGTTCTGTGTCATTGTCACTGTGCTGCTATTGCCTTGGTAGTGTCAGTGTCATTTTGCAGAATAAGTTGTGTAGTGACTCTGCATTCTTGGGAAAAGCAAAATGAGCTTCAGAATTGCCATCATGTTTTGGGTTGTGCCTCTGAGATGTAGGTCCATTGTTTATACTCCTGTCAGCTCTGAATTCTTCTGTTCCAGAGAAAGGAATTCTCACAGGCTTAAATGCTCTTTGGAGAGCATAGTGAAGTGCAGGAGGGAAAAAGAAGGTGCCTTGTAAACCCCAAGAAATACTGCACCTCTTGCAGTGGATCTGAAGAGTGAGGACAGACTGGCAGCCCCTCCTGTGCTTTCAAACATGTCCCACTGTTTTCAGCTGGTTTTGGCAATGACCTACCCTGGAGTGTGCCACTTCAGCTGCTTCTAGGGTCTGGCCCCTTTGACATCATCTCCTATCTTGCCCTGTAGTCACATGGTCCTTTGAGGTTCTCTGAGAGATGAGAAAGGGAGCCCTGAAGACTCTGCCTCACCAACCCTACTCGTACCTATTGCCTGGCAGGATAGCAGACATCTGCCTTGCAAATAGATACCTAACTTGGCCTTTGATGCAAGAGATGAGTCAGTTTTGTGTTTCTATATTCTAGTGAAGAAATCCTTTGTGGCTGCTGGTTGGCAACTTCCCTGCTGATGTGTAGAGGAGGAAGCTGGCAGCAATTTACACATCCCATGGGTTTATGTAAAAATAAGTAGAGCAAGTGTTAAGTTCTGTCACATATTTCTTAGATTTGTGTGCCTCGTGCACAGATACCAAAGTGTGGTCTTGATTTTCTGATAAATAAAAGGTAATGGGAGCATTATGTGAACCAGTAAATGAGCAATTAAATTATTGCACTGCATAATAGGCTTCGTCATTAGACAGATTGACTTCATGTTCTTGAGCTCGTGCTATACATTTTATTTTTCTTTTGATGAGTGCCATAGATATTTTCATTTACAGACTTCTAGATTTATGTAATGACCTCTAAAAATCTTTAGCAGTAAAAATATGACTGATGGTGCTGTTACAGTGCTAGGTAGTGTTCAGAGGCTGAGTTGGGTTCGAGTTTTCCATGTGCTGTGTCTTATTTTGACACAAGGAAACAAGAAGTTGTTTTGAGCAGCATGCATGCAAACTCCTAAGACCCCAAGAGCACAAGTTCTGTAGTTCTGTAAGCTGATCTAAGGGAAGAAAGGAAGTAATTTGGGGGCAGAAACTACTTGGTTTTGGTGGGAATTTGTCCTAATACTTGCTTCTTTTCTCAGCTAGTTAAATGTTGAATGCATTGTGAGTAGGTGAAGCGTCGGCTCTTAGCCTTGAGGAGTTGTTCTCACCATGGTGGTGTGGCAAATGCTCAACATCTCTTGGTGCCACAGCTTAGTGTTCAGCTGCTCCAGGTGCCAGGCTTCCCATCTCCCTCTGAGCCGTGGTGTTCCTTTAAGAAGCTGCAATTACACTGCAGTCATTGCCACTTTCATACATCTTTCCTTCATGCCCCTGCTTTGTATGGCTGAATAAACCCTTGCTGGGTCACTATTTAATTTGATATGGTCCCTCTGAGTAAAATGATGGAGAAAAGATGAATTAAGGCTCTGTGCTAGTCATTATCAATCATGGTTTGTGTGCATTACTTATTGCTCACAGTGCTTTTTGACATTAGCCCTCTCTAACCTCTCTCTTCATGTTAATGTTGTCTGGAGGTCCTTTTACCCAATGTAGCAGAGGTTATTTATGTAGGTGGTGTTTCAAGGGGGTTTTAAAAGGTCAGCACCATCTCCTGAGAGACTCTATTCACAAAGAAAAGCCTGGCAGGATGGAACTGCAAGTTTTCAGATTGTGATTGTTAAAATACATTTTTTTTTAAGGACTTCTTGCAGAGAGGTGAGAGAATTTCCATTACACTTCTTAAAGTACAGTTTTGGCAAAACAGCTTCTAGTAAGTGTTGCTGCCCTTGAAACCCAGGATTTGCAGTACATGTGTGAGGAAACACAAAGCTGCTGTAAGAAATCCTCTATTTCTCCATGTCATGGAATATAAATGGTGTGGCAAATAGCTTTTAATTGACTTGGATCTGGGTAAGCTTGCATGAGACGGTGAGGCAGCGGTGCAGAGGATGAGCATATTTCTATCAGTATGTGCTTTACATTGGCATTGCTGGTGTTGTTGAGGTCATCAGTGACAGAATCAAAGCAGAGTCCTATGGGGTGGCCTGCTAGAGAAGTGGATGGTGACTGACAGCAGGGCTCAGTCCCACGTGCTTTGGTTGCACAAAACCTGAAGGCAGTTGTACCTGTGAGCCCGTGGCAGCAGGTAGGGCACATCCAAGGAGAAAGATCTGGCTGATATCATTGCAGGGCTTCTCACTGCCCTGTCAAAAGGCAGTGGTTCCTGGGGGCTGGTAAGATGCCAGTGTCATTGCCATTTTCAAGAAAGGTCCCCGATAACCTTGCCTGAGGCATGGGAAGATGATGAAGCAGATCTTCCAGGATGACATGGACAAGGGAAGTGCTCTGTGTGTTGTGTGCACTGGCTCTAGCGAGGCCTTCGGTCAATGCAGTCTTTTACAGCATCCCTGAAGCCCAGCTGGTGATGTGTACTGGGTAGGTGGAGTACAAGATAGCTGGAAAGCTTGCCAGCCACCAGGCTCACGAGGTGGTGAACAAAGTCCAAGCAGCAGCTGGTTGCTAGTGGTGTTCCTCAGGAGTCGCTGCTGAGATCCATGCTGTTCAACATCTTCATTAACAGCGTGGACAACAGGATGGAGTGCATGGTCAGCTTTGCAGATGATGTCGAGTTAGGGGAGCAGTCAATACACTGGAGGGCTGCTGTTCAGAGGGGCTTCAGTGCACTGAAGAGGTAGTGTGACAGGGGAACCTCGTGGAGTTCAGCAAAGATTAATGCCAAGCCTGGTTCCTGGGATGGGGTAACACAAAGCAGTACAGGCCAGAGGTGACAATCCAGAAAACAGCAAAGGACTTGCATCTCTTTGGACAATGACCATCCAGAAGACAGAAGAGGACCTGCATCTTGTTGGACAGCAAGTTTAAGGTGAGCCACCTTTGGCTGCAAAGAAGAACATCAGCATCCCAGGATGTGTTAAGTCCCAGGAAGGGACTCCTCTATCTATATGGCACTCCCATGTCACATCTCCACTGTCTTTTTTGGGAACCCCTGTACCAGACAAATGTAGACAAATGGAGCAAGTGCAGCAGAGCCACCTCAGGGGCTGGAGCACGGGGTGTGGGAGGAGAAGCCAGAGACCTGCCTGTGTCATCAGGAGAGGGAGGTGAAGGGTGACCACTCTGCTGACCAGCTGGTGCCTCTGGGTGGTGTGCAGCAACAGACCAAGGGGCAGCAGTCCTGTCACCAGGTGCAGCAAGGGACAACCTGGCTAAACCTGGGAACAGATTTCACTGTGAGAGGAAATAACAGAGATGGTCCCAGATGGGTTGTGAAATCGCTGTCCTTGGAGGTGCTCAGAACCCAACTAGGTATGGCTCTAAGCAACATGATCTAGTTGGCCCTGCTTTAATGCTACATCTTTTGTGGTACCTATTACTTTGGTGAAGAGGAGAACAGCAAATGAAAAATGACATCTTGATTGAAGACATTATCTTGGGTCACATCATAGGCTGGGGACTGTTTGATTTTTAGTTCTGTGTATTGTTCTTCAGTAATTAAAAGTTCAATATAGTTATTTTTAAGACAGAAATGACAGGTGTGTGTGTGTGTCCCCTCCTTTTTTTTTTTATTTGGATTAAATTTAAGCCAATTTTGAAGGCTTTTAGCATTTAACTTTTCCTGTGGTTTTGCTTTTGATTAAATGTTGACCTTTTGCCAAATCTCAACTTGTGACTGTGCTGTCACAATCATCACAGAACCTGTGAATAGAAGAGACCTTTTTGGATTATGGGGTCTGTAGTTCAAACATGAAAGCCAGGCTGCTAGGAAGGTTTGGTGTACTAGGCCTCCAGCCACAGCCCTTCCCTGACTGACTGCTGACCAGGGTGACTCAGGATCTACAGAATATAGTGATTTTTCAGGGTTGGAAGAGTGGTTTGCAGGAAAGCAAATACTCATTCCATCACTGCAGAGTTTTTCTCAGCAGAGCTGCAGTTTTAAGAAAAATCAAAAGTTGGACTCTCCTAAGACAAAAGCAGTGATGACCCAGAGAAATCAGTTCCCCTCTGAATGATCCAGCAGCTGGATTTCAGAGTAGTGAACTGTTAGGATTTATAACCCAGGTAAATTCACTTGCTTTCAAAAGCTCAGATTCTTATAAGGCTGAAGCACCTGTGAGTCAACAAACAATTAAATATCTCAAATCCACTCATCCCCCACCTCTTTAATTAGGGCATTGATGCAGTCAGCAGGCAGATCTACAGGAGATATCCTGTGAACTCCACCAGTGCTCAGAAGAGTCCACTTATTCTGTATAACCTTTCTGGGGTAGGGAGGTTTCCTCCTTTGGTCTGTAGGAAATCTTTACATTTTTAGCATTTCTTTTGTTAATTTGTGTTATTTCCTCTTAATGTATGTCCCATGAGCCAGTGAAGGCCAACTCTGAGTAGAGACCTAAGTCAAGAACAGGAGAAAGCTGTTCACTCTGTATCCACAGTACCAGAATATGAATTTTTATTCCCTGCATAGAAGACTTTGTGGTTCGTCACTGCTTCTGGACTCGCTGGTCTGGAGAGGACAACCTCCTTGTACTGCCCAGTGCTGTAGCAGTGCAAAGCTGATGGAACTTGTGCAGGAAGAAGCTCCAACCCTTCTCCAGGAGGGCCAGCACAGTGGCTCTTCATGTGAGCAGCTGCACTGCAGGTTCCCCTGTGGCTCTAGCAGTCAGATCTGGCTCTGGCAGTTTCTGTAGGAAGCCTGCAGAAAGGTGGTGCTGAACTTGCCACCCTAGGTGGGAAATGCTCACTACAAGTGTCCCAGAATGGGAGGCCATGCATGGATTTTGTAGACAGCTGGGTCACTTCTTAGCTCTGAGGCACACAGGTGATGCTTTGGCACAGCACTGCAGGCTCTGGAGTGCAGTCGGTGCCATGAGTTGTGACTGGCAGGGAGCACTGCACGTTTCCTTGGCCTTCAGAGACCAACTGCACATCAGCAGGCAGGTCCTGCAGTCAAGCTTTGCAGAAGCAGCTCTTAGTTATTCAGTAAAATAAACATTCAAAATCCTTCTGAGCACAGTTTGGACAGCCCAGTGGGAAAGGGCCCCAGTACAGGACTGGTGTTAGTCTGTTGGGCTATTGTGCCTGGAGAGGGGATGGGAGATGGGTAGCTGCTAGCTGAAGAGTGGTTAGGAAACAGCTCATTGGGATTTTGCAAGGCACTTCCCTCTCTCAGCAGCATTTGGGACTGTAACTTTTCATGAAGGCTCTATCCACAGCAAGGTGGACAAATGCATCATCTGATGAGCTTCTCTTGAAGGCCATACCTTGGGAGAGTGGCAGCCCTGAGCAGAGGGTGCTCTGCTCTGGCTGGCACTTCCTTCATAACAAGGAGCTGCAGTCTTTTGGCACCATTCTTTAGGCCTGTCTGGTGCAGTATTCATGAGCAGAGAACTCTGGCCTGGCCCCACAGTCATTGTTAGCAGTGAATAAATAGGATGCAGTCGTGTCTTTTGTGGGAGGCTGTAATTTATGGCAGTGGCTCAGGAGTGGTGCTGAAAAACCCCTTTTGCTGTATCATGAGTGCCAGGGCTGGCATGGGCTGATTTGTGGCTTTCTCGTGGAGCCTGCAGTTTTGATAAATGTAATGTTTGGCCATTATTTAAATTCCCTTTAACTTTTGTAGAAATACTGGTGGGCTGGCTCAGCAGGAGGAATGGCTTCCTAGCAGATCTCATTCATTTTAGTTTGGTGTAAACCTCTGATGGCTTTTTCCAGTTCAGGTAAAATTAGAGAGAAGCCAGGGCATTTGCACAGGGGCAGTGAGAGTTTGCTGGTTCAGGCTAAGAACAAGTTATGAAGAACTTCATGGGATCTCTCTCATCTGTAAGCAGCAACCAGGGCTTACATTGATCTCCCATGTGAGACTATAACTGCTGCAGGCCCCAAAATGGGAATAATTCCAGGATTGCTAAGAGACATGACATATGTGTTCAAGGTACATCAGTTAGTGTGCAGCTGGTATTAGTTACAGGGTCTGGATGAATTTGTTTTATTTTGTTCTCTGTGTAAGAGCACATTTCACTCTAATCCTCTGCTTAAGATGACTTGATTCTTCTTGGCCTGTTTTTCAGTGCAAGTGGTCCAGAAAAGGTTTCATTCGAACAAGATGGTGTATTACTGATTGGTAAGTAGCATCTTTGAGTTATTTCTGCTGATGTGTGCATTGTGTTTGCTTTTGCTAACAACAGTTTGAACAAAAGTTATGCCTAGATTGGCCTGTTCAGAGAGCAAAATGGTTCTGAAACAGTTGCTTTGCTATTTATTGAGTTGTAATGGTGCATAACAAAATGTGATGTTAACACATGTATGTGCAATCAGCATGAGTTAATTCAGGTCATAAGCAGCCTCTCAAGCATGATCAGAAGAGCTTGGTGTCCTTGGCCAAGGCCACAGGAGTTGCAGTGTGGAGCTAAGGCATCGCCCCCAGTGCTGCTTTCCATCACAGCTGACTCAGCCAAGGCTCTGCAGCGTGAGC
This sequence comes from Ramphastos sulfuratus, assembly GCA_013399055.1. NCBI lineage: Eukaryota > Metazoa > Chordata > Aves > Piciformes > Ramphastidae > Ramphastos > Ramphastos sulfuratus. The sequence goes on along the minus strand of WBNM01045403.1, from coordinate 242,707 downwards.
TGCTGGGATCAGGATTCCCATGGTAACCCCAAAGCTTGTCCTGTTCTTTGCGAGGCTGCTTCTTTTCAGCCTAGAGCAAAGCACCTGCAGCCCATCACCCGCTGCAGGGTGTGATGGTGGGACAGCAGAGAGCAGGCAGCACCTCCTGACAGACTGCAAGGGAACATCCCACCCCGCAGGATTTGCTGAAGCTCAGCGTGACCTGGCCATTGTCAAAGCAGGGAGAGTTCCTTACAATCTGCGCTGTAAAAATCTACAGCAGAAACAAACAGTTTTGTTTTTTGTTTGTTTGTTTTTTTTTTTTTTTCTTTTTGCTTTTGGGAACATCCAACAGCCTGAAGAGATGGAGGCTGAGGGAAGCAGGCAGCTCTTTGAAGTAGAACATCATTACGGTGTTGCCTCCTAGATTGCTGTCTTTGGGAAGAGAGGGCCAGCTAGTGCTGACAAGAGGTCTGTGTCACACTGAAGCTGTTTACTGAGTTTGGAAATCCTCCTCTCTTCAGTAGCAATGATAGCAGCAATTGTAGCAGCCTGTGTTGAAGGAAGCAGCTGATTGTCCAAAACACTCCACCTGGGAGAGCTTGACAATGCTCCTTGTCTAAACACAGGGAGAGATCAATGAACTCGTAGATGGTTCAGATTCCTCTAGTCTTACCTGGAAATCTGACCCTACTTTTAACCATCTAGTCATATTTTGATCTTTACTGCTTAGTTATGTTGTAATCACTTCAGTCTGTGTGGACATTCCACATTTTTCCCTGGCTCCTGTGGTTGTTTCATGTCTTAACATTGTAAGCTTGGTTTCAAAGCCTGATGGCTGCTCACACAGGCTGTATTTGAGTGCTGAACAGTCTCCTTGCTTCTTGGCATAAGCACATCTATTAGACTGAGCAAACAGCTTGTGAAAAACAGAAAAGTGGCAGGATTTCTCCTTTTGCAGACTTCTGACCCAGAAATCTGGTGGGTAACTGGGGGATAGTGTAGGTTCTTGCTGATTTTTTCACATCTATGTGGCATGGGATGTGATTCCAGCAGCTGCAGAAGCGGGGTTTTAGCACCAATTGCTAATCTTTCTTCCTATATCATACCTTTTCCAAGGTCTGTCCCTTCTGTCCTCTTGAATTTCCCCTTTGCAGGAAGAAATATTTTCTTTTTAGGCCTTTCCAAGGAAAAAATATTTTCCTTTTAGTGTTTTCCAAGACAAAAACAAATGCTCTTCAGAGACAGATTGAAAGGCTGATATCAGAAAAAGAGAGTTCTTGGAAGGAGCAGCCTGTAGCTGGATGTTCGTATCAGATGATATACTACGCTTCTGTGTCCTGAGGAAATATTGGGAAGTGAGGAGAGTGAGGAGGCTCACAGCTTTTTCTAATCCCTGAGCTATGGTGGGTGCTTTTTGTCTGGAACAGCCTATGATTGTGAGCTACAGGATCTGATGAGAGCTCAGATTTTCCCAATGAGAAGTTGAAGGGGCAAGGAACTGTGAACCCTTTCTGCAGAATGGAAGTGAAACATTATGGAAAAGACAGGGGGTAGAAAACACTCCTCATTAGGTCCAAATGCATAGTGTGTTCATGGTATGATCAGTGTTTAAATTCATATGAGCAGTTCTGGCCATTTTCATAACCATGACTTTTGATCTATACATTTCTCCATGCCAACAGTTCAATAGAAATAAGAGCCAGGAGACTTGTTAACACCTCTGTGTGCAGCCTTGAAGGAAGCCATTAATTTTCCCTGCCTAGGAAAACATTGTGATGGAACAACTCCTCATGTCAAAAATAGAGGGCTGCAAAAACCCCCCAAAAAGTGGCTTTAAAAGATTTCAGATAACTCTTCTTTTTCCTCCTCTGTCATTTCATGATCTACCCTGCTTAAGTTCCTTTGTGAATCCATGATTTTCATATCCATTATTCTTCTTTAGTGCAAATGTAAAGGTAGAATTGAGGAATCTCAGGACACTCAGAGATTTCATTTTAAGAAGAAGGGAAAAGAAAAACCAAACCAAAACAATAAAATGCATAACTAGATGCACCTTTGTCTGGCTTACTTTGTTTTTAGTATCTTGACTAGAGGGTGTGCAGGCGAGGTACTTATTTCTATACCAGTACCTCTTAGTGTTATTGTGTTAGCAGTTGTCAGGTAGTCCCCTGAATGCTTTGCAGTCTTAAACAGGGTTCACATTTATTGTCTGTGTTTGGTAGAGAGGATGGGACAGGGAGTACATCTATAATGTACAGCTGTAGCACCAAATTGAGGATGCTTGCTAGTGAGCCAGAGGTCAGAATCAGCACTGAAAAGTGTTTTGGTATTTTAGTGAAGGTAGGGATTGCAAATCAGGGAAGTGCAGAGCATTACACCTCTAGAGGAGGATTCAGAAGCGCAAGAATAGCACTGAGAATAACCACCTCATTACCCATACAATCACAGAATGGTTTGGGGTAGAAGGGACCTCCAAAAGCCGTCTAGTTCAACCTCCCTGCAGTCGGCAAGGACATCCTCCACTAGATCAGGTTGCTTGCAGCCTTGTGGACCCTGATTTTGAATACCTCCAGAGATGGGGTTTCAACCACCTCTCTGGGCAACCCATTCCAGTGTTCCAGCATCCTCATGGTAGAGAACTTGTTCCTAACATCCAGTCTAAATCTATTCTTCTCTAGTTCGAAGCCATTGCCCTTCATCCTATCACTGCAGGCCTTTGGAAATAGTCCCTCTGCAGACTTCTTGCAGGCCCCCTTCAGGTCCTGAAGGCTGCTGTTAGGTCTCCCCAGAGCCTTCTCTGCTCCAGGCTGAACTCAGCTCCCTCATCCTGTCCTCATAGGAGAGGTGTTCCAGCCCCTTGATCATTTTCATGGCCCTTCTCTGGACCTGCTCCAGAGGAGGACCATGTCCTTCCTGTACTGAGGGCTCCAGAGCTGGATGCAGTACTCCAGGTGAGGTCTCACCAGAACAGAGCAGAGTGGCAGAATCATCTCTCTCAGCCTGCTGCCCACACTGCTTTCGATGCAGCTCCATGCTGGAGGAGAAGCTGAATTCAGGTCACAATTATCTTAGTGAGATGTGTTAATAGATACATCATGTGAAGGACATGAAGGGGTGGAAGTATGGTAATTATTTAATTGAGTGCTGCCAAGGCCTTTGATGGAGTACCTTGCCCTGTTTTGAGTGCTGTGCTTCAGCTAAGCTGGAGGAAGAGCAACAGTCAAGAGTGACAGGAATATGTGAGCAGGAGCTGAAAAAAATCAGCTTGCCACATCTGGGAGACTGGTTACTGTCTGTCTCACTGCAGGAAGGACAGGAGAAAATCAGTTTCATTGCCAGGAAAACTGGTAACATGATGACAGTTTTAATTTCAAGATGGGGAAGTCATAGGTGGAAGGTCCTTTGTTAGCCAGTGTTAAGAACAAGCAGTTTTTAGGCAGATGGGGATGAGTGTAGGTGCCGTCACATAGGAACTGAAGAGACTTGGGGCCTCTTCTCCCTGTCCTGCAGGGATTCTTTCAGGTCATCCTTCAGACAGACAGGAATGGGCATCTCAAGCCATCATCTCCAGGTTATGCTTTGCAGTGAGGTACTAATGATGTACCTAGATCTATCAATGCATACAAAGGTTAGTAGGGCTATTTTATCAGCACTGTGAGTTCACCGAGCAAGATACACTGGTCCTGTGTCATACCCCCTCCCAGGACCTGGAAGAGGCATTTCTGCCACCTGCTTGGTGACACATCTATCATAATGGTGGTTTTACTGTTCTGACTGCCACTACTTGCTGTGTCCACATCTGTTTTCTGACTCTGTTTCTGGTTTCTGCTTGGTTCCTCTCTCTTCCAAAGTCTGTTCCTGTGTCCTTCCTGGCAGGCTGCAGACTCCTTTTGAACAGGAGGTGTTTGTCTTCTCTGTGCCCTCAAAAAGGAAGTGCCAAAGCCTTTTTAGCACACATAGCTGCTAGTGAGGAACACCACTATCTGCAGGCCACAGGATCACATGATGTTAGGGGTTGGAAGGGACCCAAAGAAATCAAGTCCAACTCCCCTAACAGAGCAGGACCATAATCTAACTCAGGTCACAGAGGAACGCATCCAGAGGGGCCTTCAAAGTCTCCAGAGAAGGAGACTCCACAACCTTTCTGGGGAGCCTGTTCCAGTGCTCTGGTACCCTTAGAGTAAAGAAGTTCCCCCTTGTGTTGAGGTGGGACCTCCTGTGCTGCAGCTTCCATCCATTGCTCCTTGTCCTATCCCAGGGAGCAAGTGAGCAGAGCCTGTCATTCCCCTCCTGACCCCCAGCCTTCAGATATTTATAAACATTTATTAAATCCCCTCTCAGTCTTCTCCAGACTAAACAGCCCCAGGACCCTCAGCCTTTCCTCATCAAGCAGTGCTCCAGTCCCTTAATCATCCTTGTAGTCCTCCACTAGACCTTCTCCAGCAGATCCCTGTCCCTCTTGAACTGGGGAGCCCAAAACTCAAGGCAGTACTCAAAATGAGGTCTCACAAGGGCAGAGTAGGGGGGGAGGGAACATCCTTCCATCTGCTGGACACATTCTTCTTAATGCACCCCAGGATCCCATTGGCCTTCTTGGCCACAAGGGCACATTGCTGTCCCATGAATAACTTGTCATCCACCAGGACTGCCAGGTCCCTCTCCACAGGATCTGCTGTCCAGCAGATTACATCCCCAAACAAATAGCTATGCTATCAGATTAGTCAAGCATGATTTCCCCTTGGTAAATCCAGGTGTTTGTGGCCTCCTGTCCAAAACAGAACCACAATTGTCAGTACTGTCCCTCAAGTATCCCTCTTGGACCTTCTTAGGAGACAGCTTCCCTTCAGTCCCTCAATGCAGGAATTCCTGCATGCACTGGTTTGTTTGAGGGCTTTTGTTGGGGGTATAGAGGGAGGTGGGTTGCTAAAAGTGAAAAAAGAGTATTCCAGATATTCTGGGCTCATTGTAAGTCACAGGTCACATCAGCCAAAAAGCAATGAGATGGTAGAGTTTTAAACATGCAGATCAGATCTCTTCTCCCTAGTAGTAAGTGATAGGACAAGAGGAAACAGCCTCAAGTTGCACTGGCAAGGTTTAGTTCAGACATTAGGAACAATTTCTTCCCAGAAAGGGCAGTGGTGGAGTCCCCTGGAAGGGTTTCAAAGCCATGGAGACATAGTGCTGAGGGACATGGCTGAGTGGTGACCTGGCATTGATGGGCTAACCATTAGACTTGATGACCTTAATGGTCTTTTCCAACTGAAGCAATGTGATGGTTCTCTGATTCGACCAGCACAGAGTTAAACTTCTGTGTCCTCCTCCTCTCAACTGTAAGCGGTGTGCAAATTGACCACAACTGTCTTGGTGTTCTCCACACAGAGACAGATGAGGTGTTGCAGTGATACAATTTAGCCTTTAATAAAGTTCTCCTGTCAGTAACTTTTTCATGGTGTTTGTTGTAAAGCCACCATTCCACAGGTGTTTGGCTACAGCTTTATAAACACAAAGCTGTTTGTTCACACATTCAGTTTTGTTTGAAAAAAATACTGCAGTGAGAGAGGCTACTGCTTGGTTTCTGTGAATTGTCACCAGCACACAGCTTGTCATTCCATCTTACCTGTACTTGCAGCTAAAGCCTAGAGGCAGGCTTACCCATGGGTGAGTTGTCATAAGTTTGATAATGGTCTTCAATGATTTTCTGATAGCTTAATGTGCACAGCCTGCGTGAGTAAATATTAAGGAGAATACGGTGTTATAATGTTGAATGCTTTGCTGATGCAACAAATGTGTTTTTCTTTTATCCTGAATCATTTTATTATTTTTTTCCCCCTTTTTTTTTTTTTTTTTTTTTTTTTTTTTTTTTTTTGTCATAGTGCCTTTGACTTGGTAAACATTCATCTTTTCCATGATGCTTCCAATTTAATTGCTTGGGAAACAAGCCCATCGATTTACTCAGGAATACGGCATAAGGCTCTGGGCTATGTACTTGATAGGTATGTATTGGCCTTTCCTGGCCTCTTTCCATCTGCTCTCTTCAAAAGCACCCTATTAAAAATGTTTCCAAAGGCACACTCAGAAATGGAGAAGAATTTATGCTGTGAACTGAAGATGATCACTTCTTACCAGTGTTCTCCAGAAGGTGCCAATCATGGATCACTTTATGACACTTAAGGTTTTAAGCTAAACTACTGAGAACAGAGAATCTGTCTGAGGTCACCACAATCTGTAGAGTAGAAAGCAGGTCTATCGTTAAACCTGTTAGCTAAATTTCCTTCTTTTTTGTCTGTATGGAGTCTTATAAAGCTGCCATTCCAATTTGTTTTCAGTTATGGGATAATAGAATGATTCCAGTTGGGATGGACCTCTGCAAGTTCCTAGTTCATCCTCAGCAGGTTGTTCAAGGCTCATCCAGGTGAGCTTCATAAATCTCCATGCAGGGTGATTTCCAGCTTCTCTGAGTCACCCATTACTGTATTTGACTGTGTTCATTGTGAGGCTTTTTTTCCCTAATCCCTGGTCAGAATTTCTCTTGAAACAGTTTGTGTCCATTGCCCCTCACCTTCTGGTGTGTACTGCTGGGAAGAGCCTGGCTCAGTAACTACCAGATAGGTGATGCTGGCAGCAAGCTGCTCCTGTAGCCATCCTTTCTGTGCAGTGACCAAATCCTGCTCTCTCAGCCTCTACTGACCAAATCCAGCTTCCTCAGCCTCTCTTGGCCAGCTCCAGCCCCCTGACATTCAGTCCTGCCGAGCCTGAGTCTGAGTCTCAGCTGAGCTCAGTCACAGCTCATCTTCACCAGGCAGCACAGCACTTGTGTGCAGCCATCACTGTCACCAGTGACATGGTTTGTAATAGTTTGACAGAGCTGTGCAGATTGGTACAGTACAGAGAATGGTCCCAGAATACCCAACAATTTACAGCTGGCCTAATTAGCAGTTACAAAGCCAGGAGAAAAAAAGAGAAATCATAGTTTCTGCATGGCCATGCACGCACTGGCAGAGGGGCTTCTCTCAGGAGGCACTGCCTGGCCTGGTGGTGTTTGCCTGAGACAGGCAGCTATGAAGTGTGTCTGTAAAGCAGTCATGACTCCCAGTGAGCTGTGACATGAGGTGGTGCTCGAAACAAACTGTTTAGGCTGAAAAAGACAGAAACAGAGCACCCTGTGTACTGTTTTCTGCCCTGGTCCTGTTGCCTGGCATGACACAGCAGTGCCATGGGTGCCAGCGGGTGCCAGGCTCTGAGAGCTCTCTGCAGCCACACCTCGTATCATGGGATGCTGTCCCTTTTCCCATAGCAAGGTGTGGCCTTGGGGTTGCTCGGCTGGTCTGCTGTGGGCACCAAGTGCTGCAGCGTGGGCAGGCCCAACCCAGAAGGAAGGTGCTGAGCCCCAGCCCACCACCTATCACAGGCAGGCAGTGGGTGCCACTTCAGTGACAGAAGCTTTCTGAGAGGAGGGAAACAATGATTTGGACTCCTGGTGAGTCTTGGATCTGCATGACTTAGACCTTGGTCAAGGCTGGATGCATGAGCTGAGGCCAAGGGTATGAGGTTCAACAGGGCAACATGCTGGGTCCTGCACTTGGCTTACAACAACCCCTTTGAATCTCCATGTGGGGGCACAGTGGCTGGAAGCTGCCTGGGAGGAAAGGACCTGGGGCTGTTGGTCAGCAGCGGCTGAATATGAACTGGCATGTGCACAGGTGGCCAAGGAAGCCACCAGCATCGTGGCGCTTGTATCAGCAATGGTATGGCCAGCAGGACCATGGCAGGGATTGTCACCCTATACTGGACACTGGTGAGGCCACACTTCAAATTCTGGGTTAAATTTTGGGCCTCTCACTCCAAGAAGGGCACTGAGGTGCTGGAGTAGGTCTGGAGAAGGGCAACAAAGCTGGTGAAGGGTCTGGAGTACGGGTGTGTGAGGAGCAGCTGAAGGGAAATAAGTGGGGTCTGGAGAAAAGGAGGCTGAGGGGAGGAAGACCTTCTAGCTCTTTACAACTCCATGAAAGTGACAGGACGAGAGCAATTGGCCTCAAGCTGCACCAGGGGAGGTTTCAATTGGACATGAGAAACAATTTCTTCCCCAAAAGGGTTGTCAAGGGCTGGCCCAGGCTGCCCAGGGCAGTGGTAGAGTCCCCATCCCTTGAGGCATTTCAAAGCCAGGTGGAATGTGGTGCTGAGGACCATGGTTTAGTGGTGACCTGGCAGTGCTGGGTTGGACTTGATGAGCTTAAAGGTCTCTTCCAACCAAAACAATGTGATGAGTCTAAGGGGCTGGAAAGAAGGATGGGTTTGATGGATCTCTTCCTTCTGGCACTTGCTTGCAACCTCTTATTTCTTTCTCTAAGTTTAAAGACAGGCAAGATATTGGAGTAGGAGACTTCTCCACCTATAGAGCAGTGCTTTTCTTGTGCACCGCAGCAGAGGGCTGAGGAAGAATTTCTCCAGAACAGGCATTTGTTTTCACTTCGAGGGTGATACAAGGACAAAAGAGGAAAAAAATCCAGTGTGCCTTCTTTGTGCCACTTGTAAAACCTGTTGAAACCATCAGAAGAAGCTGGGGGCACTGTGGGTGGGTTTGCACACAGGTAGCCAGCAGTGGTTTATAGAAGACCCCTTGCTCAGGGGACACGGAGATCCAGGTGCAGGCAGAGATGGAGTTTTGAGCCCTGTTGCATGGAGCAGTGTGGGAAAGGCCCCTCGTTACGTGATTTTTGTTTGGCTCCTCTGGCCTCTCNTGGAATTAGATGATCCTTGAGGTCCCTTCCAACCCTACCGTTCTATGATTCCCTGCGCTTCTCAGGAGGGCACTGCAGCAGACCGCAGGAGGATTCACGCTGCCGATCGCCGGCTGGCCCGCGGCGCGCCCTGTGCTTCATTAGCTAATTTGGCCCGGGACCTCCCACGATGCCCTGGCAAGGGGCAGGCAGTAAGGGTGCAGTGTTAGTGTCAGCGGTGGGTCAGGGGTGTCAGGATGGTCTATCGTTAAAATGTGACAGTGCCAAAACCTGCCCCGGCTCGGCCGTCCCCAGAGAAGCGGGCGGTGGGCTCCGGGTGCCGGCCGCTGCTGGGAGGCGCATTCAGCTGCATTGTCCATTTTGAGCGCGCAGCCAGCCGCAGATCCGGACCTCCAGAGTGAAGTGATGGGCTGATGGCACAAAGGGGGACTTCTGTAGGAGCAGTGAATAATGGGAAACCCCTTTCATCGGCACTGCTAACCTTTTGGCAGCCACCAGCAAACTCTATTCTGATCTGCTGATTGGGGAGGACAATACACTGAAGCTCACTTTGAATGAATGCTACCACCAACAGTGTCCCCATTCAGAGGGTTTTGGGAACCATCTTTGACCATTGTCTGCCATCACTCCTTCAGACAGTAGGAAAAGGGAAAGTGAGCACGTCTATAGGGGGAAAAGTACTTCTTTTCTTGGCTTTAATCTCTCTTTAAAGCTTCATAGATCTACATTTCCAGCTGAGCTACTGGAACTATGCAGTGTCAGATAAATACAGAAGAGAGAGGTTTCAAGCTGAGCTTTTAAATCCCCTTATCTGCATGAACTAATAATGCAGATTTAGTGCTGTAAAAAACAGAGACTGATAAGTCTTTTCCTTTAAAGCCTTTAAACTGCTAAAGAGCATTTAACAGCAATGCAGTTCAAACCCAGTGAACAATGCTGAGAAGGAAAACAGTTTAATGAGCTAAACCTTCACTGAATGAAACAGAAACACCTTCTCACAGTTGATTTAGGTCACTGTGGGAGTCAGTGAAAGCCCAGTTCTGTTCACGCTGCATCTTCATAAACATGAATTAGGTAACAGCCTTTTCATGTATGGCCAAATATCACAGGGGTTTGGAATACAAGAAAGAAGAGAGTTTGCAAATAAAGCCCAAACGAATTAGTGCAACTGCTAAAATCAGCAGGGAAGGCAGTTTCCCCAGAATTGTCTTGACAGCAAGGTTTTAACACATAGGCACCGAGCTGCACAACACCTTCATGTTGCTGTGGTGGAAAGGGGTTGGGGGGAAAAACTAAGGATGAAATGTCAAATGAAAGATTCAAAGCTACCACTGAATTTTTTCTCTTGAGAAGGTCTATTAATTTTCATAATAACATGTTTGGAGAGTAGAAGAACTTACTGTAATCTTAACAGCAGCGTTCTGGAGCGGTTTAGCTTTAATGAGGTTAAAAGTAGATTCTGTAGCAAGGAGGACACTTTTAAATACAGCTGACTGGGATCTGCCGAACCAGATTGGTTTTAGCATTTGCCATGTAGCAGTGTGAATGAAATGTGATGTTAGATGGACTCTTTACAGACTGGGAGAGCTGGAGTCACACGGGTGTTAAGCAAATATTTGCTTGTATGTTTACGAATATAGGCACACTGCATATGTAGAAAATGTGTTTGTGTGAGGAGGCTCTGCCAGCACTGATGGAAATCCAAACTAAATTCCCAGAGGTCAGTTACGTTGTTCCAGGTAGACACAGATGTGGTCATCACCGAATTGGCTTTATAAAGAAAACATGAGCACCTGCTTTGTATTTTGTGAAGCAGAAGGGATTCTTCCAGGCTTGTTTTGAATCATTCCCGTGTCCACTTATCCCTGTTTGCATAATGCTTGCATTTTTGTGTTTTCTGAAGCTGGAGGGTTTCAGCTGCACATGAGAAACAGAGAGGAAACGTAGTTTACGTTTTAGTGTAGCCTTTCATACATCTGCTGCAACTCCTGCTTGTGCATATGCCATGTTAATTAACCACATTGATGCGTCAGCCCTGTTCCTGGGGAGCAGCGTCCACTGAGTTCCATAGCCCGGCTCGGGAGTGAGCAGAAGCTGCAGAAGAGGGGCTTCAAAAGCCTTAGGAGAGTGTTTGCGAAGGACTCGGACGTGAGATGTTAGCCTGATACTGTTGCTCCTGGTGTGCCAGCCATTTAAACTTCCTGAAATTATCTGAAGCATTCAGATCCATAAAATGAATGTGTTTTTTTAAAAGAAAGTGACAGTGCTCTTCTGTTTCCCTATTGAAATGTTCCCTGGCCTAGTTCAACAGAAACATTTTTACATTACAACTGTGAAATCTTGGCATAAAGCTCCCCTTTGTGCCCTTCATTATTTTCTCACAAATATAGTCCATTGTCACATAGCTGAAGTTAATTTGATCAACATTGGGACATTTAACTTTTATGTCCGGTCAAAGGAGCTGTTTCATGCTCATTTTGGGTATTCAAAAGAAATGATTGCCAGAAAAATAATGTTACTATTAACAATTCAGAGCAATTAGTTTCCCAGGGAGAGGCGATGTGATGCACCGGCTCCACACAACTATTCTTTGTCATTTTATGGATGCTCATCAGTCAACTGTCACATCTTCTCAAAGACCCCTCCAATCTAAATGTTTCTCTTTGGGCTTTTCCCAGAACTAGCAGCTGAATGAGCAAAAGAAAAGCCACTTAGTTTCTAGGCAAAGGAAAACTTCACTCTAAAGATCTGGGTCATTTGAGAAGATCCGAGGAGTAGCTCATTTAGAGGGTGGAGGGGAGGGGGATGTGGGTGTGGTATTTGGATTTTTCAATTTTTTTTTTTTTTTGCAACAGCAATTTCAAACATCAAGTGAAAAGTCTCTGCAGTCATATGCCTTGAAACATTTAGTGGGTTTCTGTGTACTGGGTAGAATGTGCTCCCAGGCAAATAAACCTTCCAGCCAAACGTCTTCCCACAAAGGTTTAAAACCCTAGATCACATTCAAAAAAAAAAAAAAAAAAAAAAAAAAGGGCAGCTTTTCATTGCACTCTTGGAGGCTCACCTCGTTAATATTCAGCCATCCCTCCCCCCCTGCTTGAAGCTGAGGTTAAGTGCTCTCAAAATTAGCGTGTTTGTATAATATGCTCTGTAAAGAGTAAATCCAGCAAAATTGTCTTGTTACTTTCAACCTGTCACATACAAAAGACACTTTTCCCTCGCTCCTCGTTTTTCTGCTGGCTCCAGCTTGTGAATGCTTGGTGCTGCTGTCAAGAATTCAGCTCCTGTATCCTTCCTCTTTGCACAAACACATCTTAAATTTTATTTAGCTTACATTTTTAGCTGATTTTTTTTTTTTTACTTTTACACACTCCAAATGTGCAAGATTATCATTTTAAGGACACAATCAATACATTTCCATAGTAATTGCAAGATGATTGCTGATTGTCCTAGTGAGTAATTTTGTTCTCATTTCAATTTTTTTGAGGGGGGCTCCTTCCCCCTCCCCTTTTTCTTTTTTGGCATTAATTGGTAATCAAGTGGGTTATTATTAAATTTACAACGTTTATTATTCAACACTGTAAATTAATGATCTGGCTTTTCTCTCAGGATAAAAAAGAAATCTGTATAAATAGTAGCAGGTTTGGAAGCCAAGATCCAGCTGGAGAATCAGCAGTCCAAAATCCAGAACTTGCATGTATCATGTAGAAAGGTGTTACTTAAACAAAACCCATTGCGGGCACACTAAGTCACTCTTCACCTTGCCAAATATGAATGGAGCTGTGACTCTTTCAGAAGAAATGATGAAAATCAAAACTCTGAGGTGTCCTGGAAAAGTTTTGGATAGTTCTTTTCCCAATCACAGGCTCACTGCCCTGTGCTGTTGAGTCATATTGAAGGATTCCACTTCTGCTTGGCACTCTGAGCCTGCACCTCATCTGCCACAAGGGCTTTAGTCTAACTCCTCACCTTTTTTCCTGCATCAGGTTCTCCTGGAGCTGTGTGCATTGGCTGCTCTGTTGTTCTAGCGCAATGTAGCTGGGGTGACTGCAGGCATGAGGAGATGCGCTGTAGAAAGGCAGTGTACCACTGAACACAGACAGCTGAAAAGAGAGAACGTTTGTTGCCTGCATGATCCTGCTCTGAAAACAGCTTTATATGAGAATGGGCAGAGGGTGTCACATTCTCATCCAGTTTTATTTCTCTTTCTTCCTGTAATTTGTTCCTTAGAGAGTCTGGAGCTGGATAAAGAGCAGTCATTAGTGTCCTGCTAAAGGTGACACTCACATCAGCATTTGTTGTGGTTTGTGCCTTCCAAGCTATTCTGTCATACAGCCATATAATCTTCCAGGATAGCTGTGATTCAATTAAGAAGAATCTCTATGGGCTGTCGATCCGATTTTTATTCATTTGCAGAGAAATGAAAACAAATTGCTGTTGTGATTTTATTTACTGAGCAGATAGTTGCAGAATGGAGAAACGGTTGGAAAGAGCTGTGTCCTGCTCCTGTTTGAGCCTCTGGGACCTAAGTAGCCATCTCCCAGCATTTCCACTCCCCTAGGAATGCAGGATCCCTTGCTTGTCTCTGAGCTTTGTCTTCTGTCCTGGAAAGACACGCCTTGTCTCAAACAGCTACATACCCAGATGGAAGTTAAAGCCTTTTTAGCCCCTTGCCTGTCTGTACAAGTGCTGAAGTGGTTGTAGGCAGACTTGGTAGGTGTTCTTCGTGGACTGACAGGTAAAGAGCTGTAACTGCTCTACCTCTCAGGAGACTTGTTGTCTTCCCTCCATCATTGCAGGGTTTGATGCGGCTAAGATGATTCAGTTTCTCACTCCTGCCCTGCTCTCTCTATGCCCACCAGATTTTGCTTTGTTCAAACCTGATGTTGGCAGCTCTAAATTTGTAGCCATGTTCTTTTTCTGAAAGCAGTGGGTTTGCCCTCTCTTTAGCACTTCAAATGTTTCTGTCATGTCACCCATCATTTGTTTCCTCCCTTAGCTCAGCAGTCCACTGTAGTGCGATTTTCAAAGGGATAACTCCCCAGGCCGACAAGTGAGGGTGTAAAATGTGCTTCTGGTTAGCTTTCCTCTGCATCTTTTAGTCCTCTGCCAGTGCAGGCTTTCCTGTGTTTTCCTAGAAGAGGTTGGCGCTGTCCTCCATCACAGCTCCCCCCAGCCTGCCTCCCCAGCATGCAGGTTTCTGTCACGAGTAGTGCCCTGTGTCACAATGTTGGCAGTGTCCTATCGCTTCCCACTGCTTCACCCATGCAGCAGTCGACAGGAGACTGGGCTGAGCACCATGCTTGTGGCAAGCCTGGTGAGATAGAAATCCAGCAAGATTTCTTAACCTTTCCACCACTATTCCCACTGCTGAGCCAACCAGGACATGCAGTGCCTCTCTTCTGAATTCTTCCAGATTGGTCACCAAAAATACTTCTCCCAGCCTTAATGTATCCACAGGTCAGTACCCTTTTGCCACCTATCATTGTTATTTTCTGGCTTGCCATTTGTGCTTGCAGCACTCAGAGAACACAGGATTTTTGCTTTGCTCCCCACATCCCAGCCCTGCAGAACAGTAAGCAAGAACTGCATCTTGTTCTTCATACAGTAAAAACAGGGCAGGTATTTGCTGCCTGCTTATGACTGTGGGCTACCAACACCGAAGAGTTCCAAAAGTCACAGGGAAGGATTTTAATCTTCCATGATATAAAGGAAGGTTCACAAAAATGTGCCTTTTTTTTTTTTTCCCCCCCCTGGTGCCTTCTTACTGTTTTCTTTTCCATCAGATGAAGAGCAGGAGAGTTTGTTTGTAAGCTAGCAGCGGCGCCGTAGCTCTGCACTCTCCTGCAGCAGCACTGACAAGTACTTACATCATTATACATGGCTGCTATTTCATTAGGCGAATGTCAGTGTCAGGTAAGATCATGGGTTTGTCAATATAATGAAAATACCAGTCAAGTGAGGAAAAAGTCACCATTTTCCTGCTCTAAAAATTGATTTTTATTGCTCTTCTTGTAATCCTTTCTTTGGATTAAGTATTTATTATTGATGTGGTCTTTTCTTTTAATCTTAATAGCTGCTGACATTGTAATTAATTAAAAAACAGAACATTTTTGCCCAAATGGCACTATATTGAAATTAAAAGTGAACATCACATATTAGTTAAACAGCCCTGGCAAATGTCTTGAGTGCTAAGATGATTGCCTGAGCTTCTTGACAATTCCCTTCATCTTGCTGTGTGCTGCTTGACCTTTTGAGATGTTTTGGTGTTATTAATAGGTTTTAGCTGTTATATCAGAAAGAACAAGGCACAAAAATATGCTAAACTTTATCTTTTTAATGATAGTGCTGCAACACCTTAGGCATACCAATGAGGGCACTTACCTCACGTCCTTTGAAGCAGACTTAGACAGCCACCAGGTAACATCTGTTCAGAATTGATGGAGATTTGGGGGGAATTTGTCTCTATATCCATATGTGAGAGTGCAGAATGGTGCAAGCTGAGTGCTGGCTATGCCACAGGAAGGAGGCAATGCCCAGAAGAGAGGACAGGGTCAGCTTCAGAGCTTCCTCCAAAACCTCTCCTGGAGATGATTCCCCATGGGCAGTTTCTTGAGGTACAGGTGTGTGAGCTGATCTCTTTAACTGAAACTTATCAAGAAAGAAGTGGTAAGGATAGAAAAGGCACAAGTCTGAAAGGCCTGTGTCTGGTTTTGTGTAAGTCAGCACCTAATGTTTCACCTCATGATCTGCAGTTTCCTAACATGACTGTGGTAGAAGACAGGCTTCACTGTCGTCGTTCCTTGGCTTTCCACCAGAAGTCACTGCAGGAGTTGTTACTACATTTGGTATTGCAGACCTAGGCAGAAAAAAAGCTGTGCATAACCTTCTTATCCATAGGTCACCATCTACCTCCATACCAGCTCTTGGCTCCCACCCATGGGACAGTCAGTTCACATACAGCTTTTTCTGGTTTTACCCCTTTCTAACCATTCCTCTTTGGGGTAAGATTCTCTCTTCTCAAGCAAATGTTTGTTCAGTGTGCCCTTTGCATAAGCGTGGCCATGAGGTCCCAGCTTGTTGCCCACAGGGTCTGGCTGTGCCCAGCAGCACCACCGTTGCTCTGGGAGCCTTTCAGTGACCCTGCTGCAATGACTCCAAACATGGGACACAGGCAGAGAGTCCAGGCTCTACACACAGCCAGGGTGCCAGTGTCCCAGCTGGCTCCATCACCATGGTGGTCCCTGAACCAGCTGAGACCACCCCAGCCAGAGGCACAGGCCAGCGTGACTCTTGCCATAGCCAGATCAAAGCTGGACCTGTGGTTCACGGCTCTCATCAGGTCAGCAAGGAACAGGATAGGATAAGCAGCATAACCTGAGAAATGATTGCTGCACTGGGGCTGTCCTCTCCTCCCTGCCTAGTTAGCTGTGATTTTCCTGCTCTTAGGAAATGACATTTCCTACAGGCAGCCACATGCCCTCTGTAAAAGCAGCTTTTGGACCTTTAACTCCTCTGCAGGGTGATGCGCGACAAGCAAAGAGGTGGTGGAAGGGTAAAGTCATGCAGCTCCAGAGGAAAGAGAGCCTGACAGAAGTGCTCTTATGGGCCAGGATTTAGCTTAAACACATCCAGTTATTATAAAAATTTGCTCACTGAATAAAATATGGCTTGACCTCTGGATTGTTTCTTCCCTCCTTCTGCACTATTCAGCCTGCCTGGCAGAGCTGCAAGTTTTTTGTTTTGTTTTGTTATTGTTGTGTTTTAAAAACAAAAAAAAAAGAAAAAAGCCCCTCAAGGCCCTCTTTTCAGTGGTGTCAAGTTAGGATGAATTGGCCAGGGAGGCATGTTTATAGACTGTGTGAAGAACTTTGTCTTTGTGTGGGAATGCTGGTGACACTGGTATGGCTTGCCTGAATGAACTGCGATGACGCGGCTAATAAGGTGTCCTGCTGAGCGCCACCGCAGCCTTTCTCAGACCTCCCACTTAATGCCATTCAGCTCCAGCTCAGTGTAGCTAATTTTTCCCATTCCCTCAATTCTTTAGGCCTCCTTACAAACAGAAAAGTCAACTTTCACACCGAGGAGAAGATAAGTGCTTTAGGAAATAATCGTGTAAACAGAATGTTACCTTCTGACCTGATGCTGATACCTTGGTCCGGGACAAAACCCAGCTGGCTATTGCATTAGACATGGCTATTAAAGGAATAATGCTGCTGATCCTCCTTACAAAGTGCCCTGAGAAATGGTTTAGCCAAATCACAGTGCCTCTTGTCACACTGAATCATGTTCAGCTGCTCTGTTCCATGACCAAATTGCTGATATTTAGCCGCTCCCTTGTCTCCCCCTTTCTGTGACGGCATGGGGGGGTGGTGGTTCGTGTGACAGCAAGGGAAAGTCGGTCAAGTTTCCTGTTGCCCTGTTACTTGCTGGCTGATTTTCAGTGCCTTGAAACGCATAAAGAGTACCCCACGGAGCTTTTATAAAAGAGGGTGCATTTCATAAAGTACCTTTAATTGTAACTACTCTAAAGAGTGCTTTAAATTCCAAAAGGATCGCAGTGATTGCCGTAACACAGAATTGTTAATTTTAAGGCTGTGCTAAGCAGTTCCTTTTGGTGTTCTGCCTAGAGACTAAAATTAATTGCCAGAGCCAGGTTTTCAATAGTACCGAGGGGAAGAGGAACCTCTGCCTCTTACTGGTGTTACTCTTGGTAGGAACACAGCGCCTAGGTCTCCCTAAATAGCTTCCAGAAAGCTTCCTCTTCCCAATCCTTTCTGCTGGCACTGCCACCCAGACTGCGAGGGCTGCCTTTACATCAAACAAATGTGAGATACCCTCAGCTCCAAGGCCAGAGCCTGAGCATTTGCTTCTGCTGTGGTGTTTGTTTGGCTTCTTTCTGGGTTTGCCTGGGGGAGGGTTCCTGCAGCCCCTGCTCAGAGCTGGGGAGCAGTTGTCGCACACAGGCTGGTCCAGCTCAAACCAAAGCTGTTCAAAGTCATAGCTCAGGGCATTTCAGAGCTTCTTCCCAATCCTCCAGAACAACAGACAGGTTTTGTCACAGATCTTGAAATGAGTCAGGGGACTGCTACACGTTGATGAGGGGAGGTCCTTTTGTCACAGCAGAGCAAGCACATTTCCAGTGCAGACACGGGAACCGCTTTCTCGGTTTGTGAAGCAGTTGCTGGCACCTATTTCCAAAGCAATCTGCAGTTGTTAGACCAAAATAAGAGTTAAATATATTTGGGTTGCAGCATAGAAATTGCTGGACTGAGTTAGCTTTAGTTTGCTGTTATCAATGAAGTTTGCTTCTTAGAAAAAGTGTGAGCCCTGGGTCTGACTCATCAAGACTTTGGAACGTGTGACTAACTTTGACTCTAAACTTCACTTGAAAGTTACAATTGCCTGAGTGTTTGCTTCCTTTACTGTCCTGTCACATCTGAAAAACTGCCCAGCTCCATTTCAAAACCTGTTTGTGCTCTGCCTCATCTCAAAACACAGCAAGACTGAGAAGAGCAACCTATAGCCATCAGCTTAAAATGTAGAATTAGTCTGAAATTGGCAGAAAATGATGAAGGCAATGTGTTCCAAGTGTGAAGAATCAAATTAATTAATCTGCAAGATAAAAAATAGTATGTTTGTGGAAGTGGCAGATGAGAAGTCACCCCTGGTGTTTATGTTTGTGTGCTTTAAACAAGATCCCCCAAAAAACCCATCCTAGAGGTGCCTTATTCCCCATTGGTTCCTTATTTGCCTTGTTGAATTTGTTCTTTTAATTTCTGAAATGTGCAGAAGTAAAAGCTGTTCCTTTGGGATGTTCTAAGTCCAAATCAACTTTTTTCTCTGAAGTGTTACCTTCCAGAGCAAGAACAAAGGATGAGAAGAGCAAACATGTTCTCCCAGCCATTTCCAAGGGAAGACTTCTCTCTCTGGAGGGGAAGGGCTGTGCTCTGGTCAGAAGTTCTCTGTTTACTTTCCAACACTGAGTACTCTCTGCCAGCCCTTCATCTCTTGACACCCTGTATAGCTCACAAGAGGCAGCACAGCTGGTTGAGGCATTGATGATCTTCTGTTTGCTCTTGCACGTGGAGCTGTGCAAGTGAAACTCATAGCTTGTGTAGTCACAACGTCCTTACCCGAGTCCCCTCTTTTGTCACGAGCCATTCAGAAGAGTTGTAGTGGGTTGAAATTACCCCCAGAATAAAATCACCAAACTAGCTCAGAAGGTTTGGAAGCAAAACGAAACTGTATTTTACAAGCAAGCTAAAATCTAAAAGCATAAAATACAATGTACAGGTACAAAATGTATTTACATAATATTTACAATTATTTACAGTTCAGAAATAATGAAAAAAAAGCCAACTCAAATTATTCCCTCATCTCTCCAGACAAGGGAACAAAGAAATAGCTCTCCCCCCTCAGAGAGAAATCAGGCCCCACTGATGCTATCTCCTTAGCTATAACAAGAAATCTCAGCCAAGGTCAGCAAAGCCATGCATAAGGACTAGCCAGCAGCCAGAGCAACAAAGGAAAAAAAGGATGGGAGGAACAGTTTCTACAGCAAATTGTTCACTAAACCAGCAAGCAAATGGAATTATGTGGACTTGGCTATTATTTTTCTTTTGCATCTAGTACTCTGTTTACTTCTTTACTATTTTTCCTACTCAACCTCTCTGGAATTTTTCTGTTCTATGTTTATAATTTAAAATTAGGCTAGAGGGTTAGTTCTAAACCACTACAGTTGTACAGGACAGTGGAGCCTTAAAGTAATTGTTGGAGCTCTTGAGGGCAAACTGGTAGTCAGCAAGTACAAGCTAGAGGAAACAGCACCAGGTTCTCCCACTAAAACCATAAGATTAATGCTGGTGACACAGGTTGGGTGCTTTCTTTTTATATGATTCAGATTTATCACCCCATTGACTGATTCATGGCAACATTTTTAAAGGATCATTTGATTCATGGTTAAAGGAAGGGTTTTGTTATAGAAACAAATGGCACTGGGGAGTAACACAGATCTTGAAGCCTTCCTAGTTCATTTGCAAGCACTTGCTACAAAAAATTGTCTTCTGAGTTCTCATTTCTGTGCACAGGTGAAGAACTGTGTGTGTCTGTGGCTTAGGGTGCAGAATGGAGGAGTGGGACACTTGAGTAGCTCTTTTCTCAGCCCAGCACCCTGGTCCTGGTGGGACTCAGTGTTTTTGCAGTGCTTGGTTTCTATCTGAGGCCCCCAGCACCAGATGGTTTTCCTGCATGTTCATGGGGCAGGAGAATTTGCTGTGCTCTTCCTCGTTCCATCTCCTGTGCTGACTTGAAGTCTCAGTCTAGAAACACAACTGAGAGGTTTAGTTCTTATGCCATCAATTTAGTGTAATTGTAGGCACCAGTGAGTGCTCCAAGCTGGAGCTGGCAGTGCCAAACAGCTACATTTAGAGGAGTGTGGCCAGCAGGTCAAGAAAGGTGGCTCTGCCCCTTTACTCTGCTCTGGTGAGACCCCACCTTGAATACTGCCTCCAGTTCTGGTGTCCCCATCATAGTAAGGACACAGAGCTGTTGGAGTGAGTCCAGAGGAGGGCCACAAAGATAATCCAAGGGCTGGAGCACCTTTGCCATGAGGATAGGCTGAGAGAGCTGGGGTTTGGTTGTTCAGCCTAGAGAAGAGAAGACTTGAGGCACCTCAAAGCTCTCTCTTCCAATACCTGAAGGGATCTTACAGGAAGGCTGGAGAGGGGCTTTTCATGACATCGTCTAGCAACAGGACAGAGGGAAATGGTTTGAAGCTGAGGGAGAGTAGATTTGGACTCAATCTTGGGGAGAAATTCTTCAGTTCAAAGGTAGCGAGACTCTGGAATAGGCTTCTCAGTGAGGCTGTGTATATCTCTACTCTGAGGCTGTTCAAGACCAGACTGGATGAGGCCTTGAGCAGCCAAGTGTAGTTGAGAGGTGTACCTGCTTGTGGCAGGAAGGTTGGAGCAAGTGATCTCTGAGGTCCCTTCCCTCCTAAGCCGTTCTTTGACTCTATGATATGATTCTATGAAATGATCCTAAGATTTGGAAAATCTTGGATTGATAACAAGTTCCAGTAGCAGGACCAGTAGGTTATGTGCATGTATAAAGGTGAGCCACTTAAAGCTCATTTAATTGGTAGGTGTCTCTGATCATTAACAAGTACATACCTGTGACCATCCCTTGCTGGTAATTCTACTGTACACCTAGATGTCACCACCTGGGACAGAGAAGATAAATCAGAGACCACCTAAATCTCATTTGTGAGAAGTAACATTTGGACACTTTTACTTCAGTCTGTCAGGAGACCCTTTTAAAATGTCCAACAAGACAAACTACAAGGGGAGCAACTAGTTAAACCCATCCATTTCAAAGCTGGCATTGATTTGTATGCAAATCATGTTTAAATCAGGTAATGTGCAGGACTGTGAAATGTGACTGGACTCTAATTAATTGATCAGGAGCAGACTAATCAGCTGTTTGGTTGATCAGTTAGGAGATGTTTAGCTGGCTATTTTTGGAACACTCTATTTATTTGGAAATTCTGCCTTTGCATAATACAATCACAGGCATCCTTCTCATCCTAGCAATTTGTTCTAAGAGGCCTTCTCTAGACCTTGATGTCATTCCTGCAGTATCTGTCATGCCTTTGTCAGCAGTAAATGGCAACAAGCAAAGCCAAAGCTAAGATACGGATCAGGGGAGCTGGCAAGCTGAAGGGAGCTTTTCTGTGCGTAAGTTGCGTCTCTGACTCGGCGATGATGGTGCTGGCAAATGGTGACAAAGTAAATGGTTTAACTTCTAAGTTCTCATTTTCTGTTAACGTGCCATGAGGGCACTCATCAAACTGTACAGGTCAGGAGTGACAGGCTGCTCTCAGTGCTTGCTGGGAGCTGACAGTAGGCAGTATTTATGAACAGTACCTGCAGTCATTTTTCAACTGCGTGGAGAGTTTGGAGATTTTCATACCAGGAAAGGATAAGTCTTTGCAAGAGATTTTATTTCACATAGAATCAACCAGATTGGAAGAGACCTCCAGGATCATCCAGTGCAACCTATCACCCAGCCCTATCCAATCACTACCTGTGTGGGGCTGATGCTGGCTGGTACCCACCAAAGCTACTCTGTCACTTCCTTCATCATCTGAACGGGGAAGAGGGAATAGAGCAAAAGGGGGTCCCAGAGTTGCAGAGTGTTAGGGGTTGGAAAGGATCTCCAGAAATCATCAGCTCCAACCCCCCTGCCAAAGCAGGATCACCTAGGGCAGGCCACACAGGAACACATCCAGGCTGGCTTTGAAAGTCTCCAGAGAAGGGGATTGAGATAAGGGCAGGGAGATCACTCACCAGTTACCGTCATGGGCAAAACAGACTCACCTTGGGGACATTAGTTTAATCTATTACCCATCAAATCAGAGCAGGGTAATGAGAAATAAACCTGAATCTTAAAACACCTCCCCTCACCCCTCCCCTCTGCCCAGGCTCAGCTTCACTCACGATTTTCTCTGTCTCTTTAACATGGTTAATACGTTGTTCCAGTATAAACTGGTACTTTTGGTCATTCCAGTAACCGTTTCTGAGATTGTGCCTAGAAGATGTATGTGTTTGTGCACCCTCTCATACACATGCAGCTGAATTACAGGCTTGTTTTCTTTTGTTTTGTTTTCCAGAATTATAGATCAGCGGTTTGAGAAAGTTTCCTATTTTGTCTTTGGAGATTTCAACTTTAGACTGGATGCCAAAGCAGTAGTAGAGGTAGGACTTTTATTTTCCTCCTGTTGTAGAGCCTACCAGGTTTGATTTCTTGGGTATCTTTTCCTGTGGAAAAGCTAAAAGTGAATTAAGAAGCTAATCTTAATATTGACATCAGGCCCGCTTAAGGATGTTTGCACTGGCGCATCTGGCAGGTGACTCAAAGTCACTGCTGTGACTGCTGGAGCAGTGAACCCAGCTGGCCAGCTGCATGGCTGCTCAGCAGCACTGCGTGAAGTGGCTGTTGGCTCCAGGTGCCAGTGGCCTGCGGCATCTGTACCACCCCTTCATGGTCCTGTGTGTGGAGAGGTGAAAATGTGGGTACTCACCTGAGATGAGAGCTGGAGCATGCAGAAGCCACTGCCTTTGGCAGGCATGTGGATTCCTTGTCTGATCATCTTTGTGGCCTCCTCTGGACCTGCTCCAACAGTTCCACGTTCTTCCTGTGCTGGGGGCTCCAGAACTGCACACAGGACTCCAGGTGGGGTCTGACAAGAGCAGAGGCTAAACCAGCATTTGACTCTGCTTGCAGTTAATGACTCTGAGATTCACTTGGAGCTGCAAACACAGGGCAACAGCCACAACATGCAGCAGAAATGTGGTGTCCTGTGCTGCAGCCCAAAGAGGTTTCAGAGGGCTGCAGCAGCTCTGTTGTGAGGACAGGCTGAGAGAGTTGGGGCTCTGCGCCTAGAGAAGAGAAGGCTACCAGGAGACCTTTGAGTAGCCTTTCAGTATCTGAAGGGGGCCTACAGGAAGGCTGGGGAGGGACTATTGACAAGGTCTTGCAATGACAGGACAAGGGGCAATGGGTTTGAACTGGCAGAGGGGACATTTAGACTAGATGTTAGGAAGAAGTTCTTTGCAGTGAGGGTGGTGAGACACTGGCACAGGTTGCCCAGGGAGGTTGTGGCTACTCCCTCCCTGGAGGTGTTCAAGGCCAGGTTGGACGAGGCCTTGAGTGACCTGTACTGGTGGAGGGTGTCCCTGCCTATGTCAGGGAGTTGGAACTAGATGATCTTTGAGATCCCTTCCAACCTTACCATTCTATGATGCTATGATTCTATCCTTGGGAAGAGGAAAGAGGGACATTTCCCCAGTGTCTGTGACAGAACTCCACACTTCTAGAATGCAAGCAGGCATTCGTGCAAACCTTTGTGGCAGTAGCATCTCTATGTGGAGGGGTGATTGGAAGATGTGCATAAAGCCAAAAGGAATGCAGCAGACCTTTTTCATCACCAGCTCAGATTGCCTTAACTTTATTGCTGAAGTGCAGTTTCAGCTAACATGGGGTCAGAAATAATACCCAGGTTTAAAGCCAATTTAATCTCGTGGCTTTCCCACTTTAATTCTCAGAGATACTGTAGTGTCTTTTTGGTGTCCTTGAGAATAGGCTTGTACTTGATGAACCAAAAGCTTTTATTTTGTCAATCGAGCAGTGGGAAGCAAGTGGCCTGTGAGTCAAAGGCTGGTTGCCCCTCACACAGTGTGGAGCAGTTCTCCTTCCTCACGTGGTGGCCAGTCCTTCCTCTATTGACAAACAGGGCTTTGGCATTACAGCAATGTGTGTGTAGTTAATAGCTTCCTCCTGGGGATCCTTTATGCACTTCATCAATTTAACCAACAAACTCACACACAACCGAAATACATTCAAGTCACTGGTTGAGAGTGTGCAGCTCCATACTGCCTATGTGAAGGACTAACCCCCTGCCCTGCCTCACTGCAATTACCAGAGTTAGCACCAATGTTTATAGATTGCTTCTTTCTGAGATGTTCTGCCTGTTTGGTTTTTATTCAGTGATGGTGCAATAGCATGACTGAGAACACTGCTGTCTGAGAACACCTCTATCAGTCATGCTGCAGAATTATCTCCTGCACCCAGTATTGATGAAGGGCACTATAAGTTTTTCCTAAGGTGCTCACTGCCTGGCAGTACAGGGCTGAGCCTGCAGAGAATGCTTGCTTTATTGTCCTTGGAGTGAGAGTCCTGCACTCAGGTCTTGCAGTGTCAAAGCCATCCACTTGTAACAAATAATGTCTCTAACCACAGATGGTGCATACTGAGCAACCTGCACCACAGGCAGTCAGAGTGCAGGAGATTCTTAGTCCTGGCACTCTGCTCTGCATCTCATGGATGCTTCAGCAGCATCAGTTCAGGTGGCACATGAACACACCAGGTGCACTGTGAAGGTGACTCAAATTCATGTGCTCACTCTTCCTAGATAAGGTGCCTCTGTGTGTGAGTGCAGAAAGCATTACAGTAAAACACTGTTTGTTCTCTTTTCTGAGAAGTACTGTACCCCATTAACCAGAACTTCACCCAGCTACTTTGCAACGTTAATGTAATGTAATTAAAGTTGATCTAGAAACTTCCGCCTGTAATATACACACACATGGTTAAAGTTACATTAAGTCTGTTCTGTAGTCTTCTGCATTTGGTACAGTTTATAAACCAGTATGGCAGAGGGTACAAAAAATGTGAGAAGTGGTTGTCTTGTGCAGTTAACTGCATGGAAGCAGTGGTACAAGCATCACGTCTTTGATAGGACCTTAACACCAGAGCATCCATGGTTCAATTGTAAGCATCCAGCACTCTGCTCTGGCTGTGATAAAGTCAAGCTCCTAGGAGACAGAGCAGACTCTCATGTATGATTTTGAAGGGCAGAGTTGCAAGCTGCCTCCAGCAGGAATTATTCTAGACCTAATGGTTTGATTGTGTGTAAGATGTATAAGGTCCAATCGCAGATCGCTTCACAGACCAGTTTTTAAGTGCTGTTTCTCAGCTCTGCCATTCCTCCAAAGCTGGTAGAGTGCCTCGGGCAGGGCCGTGCAGAACTGGCAATAGCAGAAAAGATTTTAAGATGGCCAAAGGTGACAAGCTAATGCTCAATGCCAGGCAAGAGATTTAGGAACCTCACACTCAAAAAACATCATAGAATCATAGAATTGTTTGGGTTGGCAGGGACTTCCAAAAGTCATCTAGTCCAACCCTCCTGCAGTAGCAGACTCATCCTCCATTAGATCAGGTTACCCAGAGCCCTGTCAAACCTGACCTATCTCCAAGGATAGGACCTTAACTACCTCTCTGGGCACAAATCCTATATCCTGGTCCCTTCTGGCAATTTCACCATCTGCCCATGCAAACTCGTATTAACCATCTTTCGACTGTCAGTACTAGGAATTTGAAGGGTTAATCCATTGACCTGTCATCTTTGTATATATTACTGAATCTATCTCTACTTTTCTTGCTGACCTTTTAATTCCCTCCTGAGACCACAACGTGCTGAATGCTTGGGCACTAAGATGCTNGGTGGGGTCTGACAAGAGCAGAGGCTAAACCAGCATTTGACTCTGCTTGCAGTTAATGACTCTGAGATTCACTTGGAGCTGCAAACACAGGGCAACAGCCACAACATGCAGCAGAAATGTGGTGTCCTGTGCTGCAGCCCAAAGAGGTTTCAGAGGGCTGCAGCAGCTCTGTTGTGAGGACAGGCTGAGAGAGTTGGGGCTCTGCGCCTAGAGAAGAGAAGGCTACCAGGAGACCTTTGAGTAGCCTTTCAGTATCTGAAGGGGGCCTACAGGAAGGCTGGGGAGGGACTATTGACAAGGTCTTGCAATGACAGGACAAGGGGCAATGGGTTTGAACTGGCAGAGGGGACATTTAGACTAGATGTTAGGAAGAAGTTCTTTGCAGTGAGGGTGGTGAGACACTGGCACAGGTTGCCCAGGGAGGTTGTGGCTACTCCCTCCCTGGAGGTGTTCAAGGCCAGGTTGGACGAGGCCTTGAGTGACCTGTACTGGTGGAGGGTGTCCCTGCCTATGTCAGGGAGTTGGAACTAGATGATCTTTGAGATCCCTTCCAACCTTACCATTCTATGATGCTATGATTCTATCCTTGGGAAGAGGAAAGAGGGACATTTCCCCAGTGTCTGTGACAGAACTCCACACTTCTAGAATGCAAGCAGGCATTCGTGCAAACCTTTGTGGCAGTAGCATCTCTATGTGGAGGGGTGATTGGAAGATGTGCATAAAGCCAAAAGGAATGCAGCAGACCTTTTTCATCACCAGCTCAGATTGCCTTAACTTTATTGCTGAAGTGCAGTTTCAGCTAACATGGGGTCAGAAATAATACCCAGGTTTAAAGCCAATTTAATCTCGTGGCTTTCCCACTTTAATTCTCAGAGATACTGTAGTGTCTTTTTGGTGTCCTTGAGAATAGGCTTGTACTTGATGAACCAAAAGCTTTTATTTTGTCAATCGAGCAGTGGGAAGCAAGTGGCCTGTGAGTCAAAGGCTGGTTGCCCCTCACACAGTGTGGAGCAGTTCTCCTTCCTCACGTGGTGGCCAGTCCTTCCTCTATTGACAAACAGGGCTTTGGCATTACAGCAATGTGTGTGTAGTTAATAGCTTCCTCCTGGGGATCCTTTATGCACTTCATCAATTTAACCAACAAACTCACACACAACCGAAATACATTCAAGTCACTGGTTGAGAGTGTGCAGCTCCATACTGCCTATGTGAAGGACTAACCCCCTGCCCTGCCTCACTGCAATTACCAGAGTTAGCACCAATGTTTATAGATTGCTTCTTTCTGAGATGTTCTGCCTGTTTGGTTTTTATTCAGTGATGGTGCAATAGCATGACTGAGAACACTGCTGTCTGAGAACACCTCTATCAGTCATGCTGCAGAATTATCTCCTGCACCCAGTATTGATGAAGGGCACTATAAGTTTTTCCTAAGGTGCTCACTGCCTGGCAGTACAGGGCTGAGCCTGCAGAGAATGCTTGCTTTATTGTCCTTGGAGTGAGAGTCCTGCACTCAGGTCTTGCAGTGTCAAAGCCATCCACTTGTAACAAATAATGTCTCTAACCACAGATGGTGCATACTGAGCAACCTGCACCACAGGCAGTCAGAGTGCAGGAGATTCTTAGTCCTGGCACTCTGCTCTGCATCTCATGGATGCTTCAGCAGCATCAGTTCAGGTGGCACATGAACACACCAGGTGCACTGTGAAGGTGACTCAAATTCATGTGCTCACTCTTCCTAGATAAGGTGCCTCTGTGTGTGAGTGCAGAAAGCATTACAGTAAAACACTGTTTGTTCTCTTTTCTGAGAAGTACTGTACCCCATTAACCAGAACTTCACCCAGCTACTTTGCAACGTTAATGTAATGTAATTAAAGTTGATCTAGAAACTTCCGCCTGTAATATACACACACATGGTTAAAGTTACATTAAGTCTGTTCTGTAGTCTTCTGCATTTGGTACAGTTTATAAACCAGTATGGCAGAGGGTACAAAAAATGTGAGAAGTGGTTGTCTTGTGCAGTTAACTGCATGGAAGCAGTGGTACAAGCATCACGTCTTTGATAGGACCTTAACACCAGAGCATCCATGGTTCAATTGTAAGCATCCAGCACTCTGCTCTGGCTGTGATAAAGTCAAGCTCCTAGGAGACAGAGCAGACTCTCATGTATGATTTTGAAGGGCAGAGTTGCAAGCTGCCTCCAGCAGGAATTATTCTAGACCTAATGGTTTGATTGTGTGTAAGATGTATAAGGTCCAATCGCAGATCGCTTCACAGACCAGTTTTTAAGTGCTGTTTCTCAGCTCTGCCATTCCTCCAAAGCTGGTAGAGTGCCTCGGGCAGGGCCGTGCAGAACTGGCAATAGCAGAAAAGATTTTAAGATGGCCAAAGGTGACAAGCTAATGCTCAATGCCAGGCAAGAGATTTAGGAACCTCACACTCAAAAAACATCATAGAATCATAGAATTGTTTGGGTTGGCAGGGACTTCCAAAAGTCATCTAGTCCAACCCTCCTGCAGTAGCAGACTCATCCTCCATTAGATCAGGTTACCCAGAGCCCTGTCAAACCTGACCTATCTCCAAGGATAGGACCTTAACTACCTCTCTGGGCACAAGTCCTATATCCTGGTCCCTTCTGGCAATTTCACCATCTGCCCATGCAAACTCGTATTAACCATCTTTCGACTGTCAGTACTAGGAATTTGAAGGGTTAATCCATTGACCTGTCATCTTTGTATATATTACTGAATCTATCTCTACTTTTCTTGCTGACCTTTTAATTCCCTCCTGAGACCACAACGTGCTGAATGCTTGGGCACTAAGATGCTACCAGCAATACATGTGTTGTGCAAACACAGGCTGTGCTTATACAGCATAAAGTGTGTCTCTAAAGCATTTCTCAATTAAGACATTGGAAGGGACAGTCTGAGGGTTGGCCCAGGCACTGTGTTTGCTAAATCAGATTCCCCCAGATGTTCTGCTTATTAATTCATAATTAATAGACAATAAATCATTAATAGGTATTTTGTTAAACATTTTATAGGAACCTTAATCTAAAGTCATATTGATTTCCTTGCTAGGAAAATCCTCTTTACTGTTGTTGGAGTTATCCAGGGGGAGATCAATAAAGCAGGTAAAGGGTTCTGGCAATTCCAGTGTCCATGTGTGCATTAGCAGCTGTGTGCTCCAGGGGAATAAGCTGGCAAGGAAGAAATAGGACCTCTGTAGCACAACAAGCACAGCAAATATAGTTGGTTTAGAGTAGATCTGAATTAATAGCTTGAGCATTATTTGTAGCTTGGCATGTTGATGTTCAGGGAAGTACCTTCAGCTCATCCATTGTGGGGCTGTCCTCAGCCTGGAAGGGGCCACTGATAAGGTTCCATCGTAGTCCAGTTTTTGTGGGCCAATGTGTGATTCAAAGTACAGGAAGCATCAGAGGATGTGGAACCANCTTGGTTGGCTGTCTGGGCTGAGAGTCTCAGATGTTTTTCTGGAGTCTCAGATGTTTGTGAGCTTTGGGTATGTCCCAGTCACTGAGGACATCAGGGTCTCTTTGCCAGGTCTCAATCAGCATCACCCTATCTTGGCTTTGTCGGTGAGATCTCTTAAGGCATGCTTGATGCTACCCTTTGCTTGGATCACGCTTTAGGGCCCATGCTCTCTTCACCTGACAACAAACATATGGAAGGATGAAGATACTAAGTGGTAATTAGAAGGGTTCAGTATTGCTGTGGTAATGAGCCTCAGAGGTGCGGCTCTCTTGACCTGCTGGCCACACTCCTTTTGGTGCACCTTGGTGTCACAGCATTTGACAGAGGCACCAGTTTGTCATGTTTCTTGGGATAGAAGGTGATTCTTCTAGAATTTTTTGAGAAGTTCAGCTTTTCTTTTTTAGAGATAACAGAGGTAGGTCACTGTAATTCTTTCAATGAGCTAGCAGTGTGCTCATGCAGCCCAGAAGGTAAATTACATCCTGGGCTGCATCAAGAGGAGTGTGACCAGCAAGGCAAGAGGTGCTTCTTCCCCTTTACTCTGCTCTTGTGAGACCCCACATCTAATACTGTGTCCAATTCTGGTGTCCCCATCGCAAAAAGGACACAGAGCTGTTGGAGCAAGTCTAGAGGAGGGCCACAAAGATGAGAGAACCTCTGCTGTGAGGATAGGCTGAGGAAGCTAGGGTTGTTCAGCCTGGAGAAGACTCTGGGGGGACCTTAGAACTGCCTTCTAATACCTGAAAGGATCCTACAGGAAGGCTGCAGAGGGACTTTTCATAAGGGTGTCTAGAGACAGGACAAGGAGGAATGGTTTGAAGCTGAGGGAGAGTAGGGTTAGATGAATCTTAGAAAGTTCTTCAGTACAAGGATGGTGAGACTCTGGGACATGTTTCCCAGTGAGGTTGTGGATGCCTCCTCTGTGGAGGTGTTTAAGGCCCAGTTGGATGAGGGCTTGAGGAGCCAAGTCTAGTTGAGAGTCAGGGAAGCTGGAGTAGATCTCTGAGGTCCCTTCTAACTTAAACCATTCTATGATGCTATGATTGTACTGCAAGGAAATTTATAGAGGTGACTTTAAGGAAACATGGAGCAGCAGTGAAGGTGTAATGTAGACTGAAACTAAGGAATATTGCAGAAACTGAAAAAAATATTATTAATGCCTTTGTTCATAAGATGGGTAAATGCTTGGAGGTTCCAAAGTTAAACAAGACTAGCTGTCAGCTTCATAACACCAGGATACTAACTTCTCTGAAGCACATTAATAGTAAGAAAGGAGCTGAGAGTTGTGGAGGGTTTTATCCCAAAGAGCTGATGAGGGCAGATTCTTTTTGTTGGATATGATAAAGAAATGAAGTTACTGTGAGTGAATGCATGGAAGAAATAGGTGAATTCTCTTCTGTCAGTCCTTGAGAGCAAGCAGCCTGTCACCTGCTGTGACTGCTGTGACCACACAGGATTGCACACAGTGATGGCTGCAAAGCTGTTCACAGCTCCACTTTTACTATTAGAGAGAGATCTAATTTCTTAAACTTCAAACAGCTTATTACCATCCAGTATTTTCTGTAACCTCTACAAATATTTGGTAGTGCAAATGCACAAGCAGAATCAGTCCCATAAATCTCTCCTTGCCCCCTCCTCATGTGGATCTATGAAAGTGCAGGGGGAGGGTCGTGACCCCCGTCAGTAAATTTGTCAGGCTGCCTACGCTGCGGTGTCCTGCAGGCTGCCACTCTGTGCCTCTGACATCCAGAGGTGCCCTTTCCCCTCCCTTTGTTGGAGCAGATGTTTGAAAGAGGAGCTCCCATCGAGCTTCCCCCAAGTGCTTTGGTCTGTGGGTGATGTGGTGGAGCAGGCAAGAGCCACCTCTCCATGCCCACAACAGCCACTGTGGTCATCACTGTGTCTACTCCTCCTGTCCCCTCTGTTTCAGCGAGTCACTTTGCCAGTCTTGCTTTATTTAAGTCACCAATCAAGTGTTAGGTGAGCCTAGAGCAAGAAGAGCATTTTTGCTGTCAGCTGGCCAGAGTAACAGCCTGGNTGGGGTCTGACAAGAGCAGATCTTCAGCTTTAAAAAATAAAATATCCACTGAAACTCCTAACTGTAAATTTTCCTAATCCTTTTTGTCCATTTTAGGAAAGTGCAATCAGACTTAATAATCTGGGTTTATTTCAATTGTTTGGGAATAAAATCCTGTTTCTGGCTGAGACTGCTGATTCAAAACTCTCTCCAAGTTCTTTCTACTTCCAAGAAAAGAAGCAGCATAATTCTGTGCTCCCCATTTCCAAGAACTCCAGCTCAGGAATATGAAGTTCAATGTGCAAACTGAACTTCAGGAGAAAGTTGTGTTAATCACAGAACCCATTTGCCCAGGTTAACCACAACCTTCACTTGTACCCAGAAAAAAAAAGCAGCTTTTAGTTTTCCCTCGCTAAAGGACATTCCATGAGGGTTGCTAGTGACTTTGTAAGCTGGAGGTGGATAAGGTGTGTGATATATGAACACTTACAAAGACAGCAACAGAAATGTTGTTTGGGAATTCCAGGCATTTAGGCCTATGAAAAGGTCTCAAGCTGTGTTTGCAGAATAAGAAGCAAAGTCCTTACCTTAAAACCAGGAATCCATGCTCATTCACCTGCCCTGGCTACTTAAAGGGTTACATTCAGCCAGAATATTTCCCTTCTAGGCTCCTGCCAAGCAGCCATTTGATAAGCCCTGACTGCAATTGCTGATTAAATGTTTTTTAACAGGCAATAACTACTCATAAAGAAGTTACATATCCAGCTCCATCACTCACTTGCCTAGTGCCTCTCTGCCACCTCTGACCACTGGACTTTTTATTATGTAGTAAAATAGGAGCGACTTCATTCTAGCTTGACTTCTAGCTCCTAGCACATGGCTGCTGCTAGAATGAGTCACATCATTTTCATTTGATCATACAGTCTTGGTCTTCATTTTGAGAAAGGTACTGGTGGCATCATTTCTTTTCATCAGGTGTGCTTGTGCCAGCTCAGTGTTGCTTCCATGGTGTGTTCATCTATAGAACATAGATCTGCTGTTAGACATCATCTTTTGAACAAAGAGCTTTTGGTGAAGGGCTTTCTAAGTTCAAGTAGTTGATATAGATATTACTCAGATCTGAAGAAGTACTTTCAGTTGACCTCGTTCAGTTGCAAAGTCCTGTGTTTTGTGCAGTAATTGGGAGTTTTACAAACATGGGACCCATCGGTAATTATCATCAAAAGGATTGGCACTGATCAGAGATGAGCTATGTGTATCTTGTAGTTGATGACTGCAATGAAGAACAGTTAACTGTGGTAAGAGAGGAAAGAACCAGCCTTCCTCTTGTGGCTTTTGTGGCAGGGCAGAATAAAGAGTCAGAGGTTTGCAGGTGCTACCGCAAGCAGCCCCTTTCTTACAATTTAAAGCTTGGGTAAAATGTTGACTGAACCAGGACTTCTGAAACCTTGTTGTGTGCCCTATTAAATCTTTAAATAATTAGGAAGGAAAGCTTCTAATATAATACTGCAATTCATGCAGAAGAGCCCTTTTTCACATGTATGAAAGAAACAGTTTGTTCCTTCTCATATTCTCCAGTTAGCTTCTTTCTTTGCTCCATAGTGGCTGGTAGTTGAAAGCTGTTACAGGGTTCCCTTCTTCCTTCAGTGAAGTGATGTTAAACCCTCCTTATAAAAGAACAGTGACACTGCTTTATTTCTGAGCTAAATCTGCATGTCGTGGATTAAGTTAATAGCTTACAAGCTTCAGATCATGTTTTCATCCCAGTTAGAGATGTAGGTGAAATCCTGGGTTGGTTTTATCTTCTCAAACAGTTCATCGTAAACAGCTTCGTCTCGTAAAGATTGCATCTTTCTTTACAAGCTAAACTGCTCCTAGGAAATGTAGGAGACAAAATCCCTTGTGTAAAATGAAAACGTAATAAAAATGTATTAAATTAAAATGCATAAAGCTTCAGGTCTAATAAGGACAGTTTTATTAATGAATGTAAATTGCAGCAACCCATCTGAGGCACCTGCTAAATGTTCATTATAAATTACTCCTGTAGACATTGTGATGAGCTTCATATTGTAGCCAGACTTATAAAAGCATGCAGATTGCTTCCCCAAGGGACTGTATATTTATTTAACAGTGTAGTTAATTGCAATTATTTATTTTCCAGCGATTGCAAATGGTTTCTGCATTAAAGATATATGTGGCTATTAGGAATTATTCAATTACCTCTCTTTTTCTCAGTCGTCTAAGTCAAGCCTGAGCTCAGACTCACAGAGGTCAGCCAGTGGTGTATTAACTCAGTGTGATCCTTGGCTCTCTGCTGGGGACAGAACTCTGCAGAGATAGTTGGAGAAATACTGGTGACCCGTCCCTGCAGTTGATTTTTTGACATCTTCTGTTACACACTGATGCTGCCATACTTACTGGCAAGATTCATAGGAGGTTAATTAAATCCATCTTCAAAACAACGAGGGGCCAATGAGCCATATCCTCATTGCACGAGTAAATTAAATGATGCAATTGTTTCTACTTCCATCATAGATAAAAGGGGGGAGATGAGTGAATGAATTGTTCTCTGGCTGCCTCCTCTGGGGCCCCCGAGGGTCTCCTAGCATGTGGGGGGTAAAGCTGCTCTCAGCTGGTTACAGGAGGAGGAGATGACCTGGTCTCAGCAGGCAGGGGCTGGCGCAGCAGCAGTGTCAGAGATGACACCGCCGGGAAGCTGCAAGGAGCTGCCTGCAGCAGGGCTGCAGCTCCTGGCTCGGACGCAGATGAGCACAAACAGGGGTGCAGAGCAGAGAGATGATGGACTGATCAAATCTGGCACCGCTTGGGCTGTAATTAAAACGTACACAGATTAAATACAATTATCTCGTGCTTTCTAATAGGGAAGAGTGTCGTTAAAGTAATTAATAGTGCAGTCTATAAGCTGGGCTCTGTTCAGAGTGTCTGTTTCATGCCTTGCGTGGCAGCCGCGGGCAGCTGGCAGGCTCAGCTGGCACCGGCTGACGGCGGGTGACACTGGTACCAGCAGCGCCTGTCGCCAGGCTGCCCAGGCAGGGACTGCCCACTGCCACACCTGCCATTCATCTACACATATAGCTGGCCCACATCATCAGCCCACACCTAGCTGGTCCTGAATGGGTGGGTGGTAGTGGGGCTGCACTCCTCTGCTTACCAACCCATGGGCTAGCGGTGGGATCGTTTAGAGTTTCTGAGGACAGATTCTGTTCTTCTAAGTGGCTCCGGTCCAGAACTGTCTTGTATGCTGAGTGACAGTGGAGAGGTGGGGGTGGAGAATGAATCATGGAATCACAGAATCGTTTTGCCTGGAAGAAACCTTTAACATCATTGAGTCCAACTGTTAACCCAGCACTGCCAGGTCACCTCTAAACTGTGGCCCTCAGCACTACATCTCCACGGCTCTGAATCCCCTTCAGGGATAGGGAAGCCACCACTGCCCTGGATAGCCTGGATCATGCCTTGATAACCCTTTTGGGGAATGAATTTCTACTCAGGTCCAAGCTAAACTTTCCCTGATGCAGCTTGAGGCCACTTCCTCTTGTTCTATCACTTGTAACTGGAGAGAAAAAAAACAAGTCTCACCTGGCTCCAAGCTCCTTTCAGGGAATTGTAGAAAGCCAGAAGGGCTCCCCTCCTTTTCTCTCAGCTAAACAACCCCAGAAGGAAGTTCCTGAGGGCATGCATCTTCCATCAAGGGGTTGTGAATTCCTGTTAGCACAAGAAGCAGTACTCCTGACAGAGCAGCCAAAATCATCTGAAGGGAGACCTTGCAATATCCCTCGAGCTCCTAGTTCAGGAGGCCAGGAATTCACTTAAATGCTCATAGGAAAAACTGTCCTGACAAGAGCTCACAGTTAATGAGATGCTAACACCAGACCTCACCTATCCACTGCAGCCTCCCCAGCTTTAACAATGATCATCTCTCTTTTAGGGTTGCAGGTTAATTTCTGTTTGATTATGGACTCCTCAAAAAACAGATGCTGAGGGTTGTTTGCCAGATCTTTTGTCTGTGCCCAGGGTCTGGCTCCTGTAGCTGGTGGAGTGCTGGGATCAATGGGAAGCACTCAGTTGGGTGCTTGGCTGTAGGTATCAGCAGTCAGTTGCCTTGTCAGGACAGGAGGGCTCATTGTGTTGCAGGGACTGTAGCTACACTGAACATGCTTTTATAAAAGCAGGTATCATGTGAATAATTACATGAGGTTTTGTCAAGCACAGTAAAAATCTATCCTAAAAAAGTAAAGCCACCTATTAATTTTATTTTCTCCTTTATCTAGTAGAGAAACTCATCAGCTCAGCTGAGGCAAGATGAGCAACTACTCATCTGGATAGGGATACAGTTTCTTCTCAAGTTTGTTTTAGATAACCAAGGAAAATATCCTTCTACATGGTACATTTTTGGAGGCTACCTTTTACATCAATGAAAAAAGGTCTAGATGTGCTGCAAATATACAGAGTGCAAGCTTTTCCCATCCCCCCC
>WBNM01045403.1:120493-206907 GCA_013399055.1 Ramphastos sulfuratus | reverse complement strand
CCCCCCCCCATTTTATTTGACACCACATCAGTAGATGCCTTTGAAATACCAGTGCATGATTTGTCCTAGTAACAACCAGGAATAATTAGAAATGTAAAAAGAATGCATTTTTTTTCCGAGTACATCTAAAATGACATCACTCTTAGACAGATAAAAAGATACAGATAGGCTGAGGGAGCTGGGGTTGTTCAGCCCAGAGAAGAGAGAACTCTGGGGACACCTCATAGCTGCCTTCCAATATCTGAAGGGATGCTACAGGAAGGCTGGAGAGGGGCTTTTCATAAGGATGTCTAAAGAGAGGACAAGGAAGAATGGTTTTAAGCTGAGGGAGAATGGGTTTGGACTGGATATTAGGAAGAAGTTCTTCAGTAGAAGGGTGGAGAGACTCTGCTGGACCATGTTGCCCAGGGAGGTTGGGGATTCCTCCTTCCTGAGGGTGTTCAAGGCCAGGTTGGATGAAGCCTTGGGCAGCCAAGTCTAGTCGAGAGGTGTCCCTGCCATGGCAGGGAAGTTGGAGTAGATGATCTCTGAGGTACCTTCCAGCCTAAGCCATTCTATGCTTCTATGGTGATTCTCTAAAGTATTTGGCATCCATCTGAAAGTCATGGAAGAAGATCATATCTGCTTCCATACTGCATTCAGGAACTGCTGTTGCAATGACAAGCTTTATTCTTGAGCTGGAGTCAGAAATACAGTAAAAGTTGGTGAACTGAATACAGAAAATCTCTGGGTCTGTGTGCAGCTATGTTAAACACCTGAAAAATGTGTTTAGCAGATTTTAACCTCGGATTAGTCAGTCTCCAAAGTGGCAGAAAATTAGAGGACAGAACCAAGATCAATACTTTGTGCTAAAAGAAAAACCTTGCTTTTGTTTGGACTGTAACACACATTTAGTGTTGGCAGGAGAACAACCCTGTTATGACTGTGAAGTTTACACTGCCGCCTCCTTACCACAACCTGCTGCTCCATGGCTTGGTGCTTATGGAGAGTGAACACATTTCAGTGCCTCAGATGTACAGAACTTGTTGGTGCAAGACCATTCATGAGTCAGGCAGCAAACGCCTCTGTGTGGAGATGCTGTTCCATCGTTTGGGGTGTGCTTCAGATCATGATGGCTCCTGATTTTCCTTTACCAGGACCTTACCTAAACTTGTGTACTGACAAGTGAAAATCTTCAGATTCACGTGGCCTGGGCTTTTGCNTCCCTGCCTATGGCAGGGGGTTGGAACTAGATGATCCTTGAGGTCTCCTTCCAACCTTACCATTCTATGATTCTATGTGATGATGGTGTAAGAGCTTTCTGAGTGAA
Organism: Ramphastos sulfuratus; assembly: GCA_013399055.1. Classification (NCBI taxonomy): domain Eukaryota; kingdom Metazoa; phylum Chordata; class Aves; order Piciformes; family Ramphastidae; genus Ramphastos; species Ramphastos sulfuratus. Next base: position 205,598 of record WBNM01045403.1, on the reverse strand, counting down.
GCCACTGCAGCTCCTTTCAGAGAGGCAGAGATCATGCAGCATCTTCCCAGGGTTTGTGTGTGAGCCACAAGCACTGCATCATTCCACAGCCATCGCCACACCCCAGGAAAGCTGCTCCACTTTGTGCTGCTCCACTAGAAACTCATACTCAATCTTCTGGTTTTCTAGTGGGGAGGAAGAGCTTTCCTTCACTGTTTTAGGGTTAAAAACGTGTTTATTGACTCCAGTGGTAAGCAGTTCAGGCACTGCTGCTTTAGCAGTCACTAGTGGCTGCAGGACCCCATCATGCCTTGGTTGTACTGGTGTAGGAGGAAACGATGGTGCTGCTATCAGGAGTAACACTCAGGGGTTGAGCATCTCTGTTGACCTGTTACAGACTTTGTTCATCCTTGTTTTTCAAGATCTGGGTGAAGTTGCCTTAAAGGAAACAAGATGGCAGTAATCTTTAAGGGAAATAATGGCTTGACAAAGAGTAACTACAATTTGCAATCTTTAGCTGAAGAAATCCTCTAATTTGGGTGGTTAAGAAAAAACACTTAAGAGAACAAAGTCTCTTTCCAAACTAAAGTTTTCAACTGTGTTTAGTAATGGAACCAAATTCCATTAACACAGCAAACTCCAGCTAATTTCAGTGTACTTTGTAACTCTCATTTCACAGAGTCATAGAATGGTTTGGGTTGGAAGGGACCTCCAAAGGTCATCTAGGCCAATGCCCTGCAGCAGAGACATCCTCCAATAGATCAGGTTGTTCACAGTCTTGTGGAGCCTGACCCTGAATATCTCCAGGGATGGGGCCTCAACTATCTTTCTGGGCAACCTGTTCCAGTGTTCTCCCACCCTCGTGGTAAAGGGTTTGTTCCTAATATCCATTCTAATTCTGCTCTTCTCCAATTTCAAACCATTGCCCTCATCCTGTCACTGCAGGCCTTTGGAAACAGTCCCTTTTCAGCCTTCTTGTAAGCCCCCTTCAGGTACTGGAAGGCAGCTCTAAGATCCCCACAGAGTCTTCTCCAGGCTGAACAACCCCAGCTCCCTAAGCCTGTCCTAGTAGCAGAGGTACTCCAGCTCCCTGATTGTTTTCATAGCCCTCCTCTGGACCCAATCCCTCAGGTCTATGCCCTTGCTGTGTTGAGGGCTCCAGAGGGCTTTCCTGCCAGTGTCCATGCTATTTCTTCCCTTTTTTTCCCCTCCATTTTGAAATTATTTCCATTTGCTTTCATCCTGGTCAGACATGCATAAAAATTACAGAAATAAACCCCACAATTCTGTATTTCCATGCTCACTCATCAGCCACCTATTGTGCTGCCCTTTGGGACAACAGTGTAGGTTCTCCTGAGTTTGGTTCTTAATGGGATCTCTGCCATGAGGTCATTGAGATAAAGGTGTTCAGTACATTTTTATCTCTGGAGGTCCCTTCTAACCCCTAACATTCTGTGACACTGTGTTGGATTGTACCCTTATGATGTAGGATTATTTACAAGGTCTTTCAATGACAGGACAAGGGGCAATGGGTTTAAACTGGCAGAGGGGAGATTTAAACTGGATGTTAGGAGGAAGTTCTTTCCAGTGAGGGTGGTGAGGCACTGGCACAGGTTGCCCAGGGAGGTTGTGGCTGCTCCCTCCCTGGAGGTGTTCAAGGCCAGGTTGGACGAGGCCTTGAGTGACCTGTGCTAATGGGAGGTGTCCCTGCCTATGGCAGGGGATTGGAACTAGATGATCTTTGAGGTCCCTTCCAACCTTACCATTCTATGATTCTAAAGCTCTTTGGCAGACTTAGATTTTTAGTTTGTATCTCTCCTGGCTTCTTCAGAGCTCTCTGTGTGAAGATCTGTGATAAACAAAGTCTCCACCAATTAGACTCAAACCAGCACAAGATCACTTTATGAAGTCCCAATTTTACTTCACATCAGTGCAGGCAACAGTATTAATTTTAAGAGGGCTCAGAAGACACACCCTTAACTACTCAGCACTTTGGAGTACGCACCCGCAGCTTGTCACACTTTTATCTTTCTCATGGTACCTTCTGTAGCAAAGAGGTAATAAACAGCAAGCAGCTTCTGTTCATCAGCCTTTCTGAGGGAGGCTCACAGTGGAAGTGGAGAACATCATTTCTAAGAGATTTGGATCTGATGCATGTCCCTCATTTCATGAGTTATGGAAAGAGACGTTGATTTTCCAACCCACACGATGTAAAAACAGATCTACCTTTGCTAATATCAATAATTCTGAAAGCAGCTTTACCTTTCTCATGATAAGCTTTCTCATCACATATCACTTTTTTTTCCCAATGCCAATTTAACATTTCAAAGTGAAATATGCAAAATGACAGTCTAGGAATCTCAACTCAAAATAGTTGTTAGAATTTTTAAGTTGTTCTTTATTTAAAATATATATATATATCTATCTTGGGGTTTTTAACTGTTTTAATATTTTAACTTTTAATATTGTTCTAGTAATATATTTTTTTTTAAGTATGAAAAACTTCCAGGCCAGTTATCACAGTATCACAGTATCACAGTATAGCAAGGTTGGAAGAGACCTCAAAGATCATCAAGTCCAACCCACTACCACAGACCTCAAGACTAGACCATGGCACCAAGTGCCACGTCCAAACCTGCCTTGAACACCTCCAGGGACGGTGACTCCACCACCTCCCTGCAATAGTGAAGGTTTTTAAGTTGAGACCTTTGAAGATTTTCTTTTCCTCCTGCAAGTGAAGCAAAGATTGTAAAAAGGGGGCTAACACTTGGCAACCCCTTGGGTGTTCCAAGGTCATGTAGAAGTGCTCCAACCACTCAAGTACTCTCAGAAGCCAGAGGAGTTGGGTCTTCTTCCTCCTAGATGCCTGCCACAGCCAGGCATCTACCTGCCCGATCAAGCGCAGGCTGTGCTCCTCCAGGTCAGGCATGAGCCTTCCTTTCTGCCTGCTCAAACCACACAGGCTGTCACAGAAACTCCAGCAGCCAAAATGCAGTTCTGTCAGAGCAGCTATCACAGCTGTCCAAGGAGAGGCAAATCCACATCTGGAGAGCACAGCAGGGCTTGTGCTTGCAAAGCCCCACTGAAGGGTGGAGTTTCAAGGAGGGATTCCCCACCCATCCCAGCCAACTTAATAAATGTGCCTCCTACCCTCTTGCCACTAGACTCAGGTAATCAGTTTGTAGTATGCTGCTTTATTTTAAGCTTTTTGCCTCTGAGGCATAGGAGAGAGGATGGATAGTGTTATTTTAAGTCTTCTCTGTATCCAAAGGCTATTTGTTTCAGCTTTCTGCTGAAAAGGGTGGAAGGTGAAGTGATGATGTTTGGACCATTCTCCTGCCTCTGGCTAATCCTGGCTGAGGACTGAAGGACCACCAGGAGTGCTTCTTGTGTGTGCTGCATCCTTGAAATGGCCTCACCTTTGTCTTGATAATGGATCGCCACAGAGGTTCTCTGTGTCCTGTACTGCATCAAACAGCTCTTAAATCTATAGTCCCACCATGAAGATCAAATTGGTTTCCTCTATAGAAAGCTCAAAAGGCTTTCTTAATGGAGAGTGGGAAGGGGACAGGATACCAGCTCCTGATAGTGGCTGGTACATTATTTCCTGTGAACATTTTTAGCATCTAATCTGTACTCTATTTTAAAAGTAACCCTGATTTTTGCATTGCTCCTTACCCAAGAACTCTGTCAGGATGTTATTTACACCTGTTGTAAGCTTCCATCAGGCTCAGTTACGTGGAACAATTTCAATCTGGCATCCACTAAAGGGTTAAAGCCAGTCGTATGAAAAGATATTATAGGATCTTTATCACATGTTGTTTATCTGATCAACAGTTAACAATTTAAGACAGTATTATTCCAGTAAAAAGAAGATTTGTTTCAGATACTGACATAAACATCCCCTCATAATAGTGGCTTTTCATTTACTGCATTTCAATGTACCATAAGCTTAAAGGCACAAGAGCTGCTTTGTGTGGCTCAATAACGCCTGTCCAGAGTGATGTCAGTCAATTTCGGACCTATACAGTCTGATGTTATTCTTAGCAATCATAGAATGGATTTTTTTTTTCCCTTTAATGAGTGAAGAGCATGCCAATCCAATTCCTGAAAAGTGTCATATTCCTTTCACTGTGTCTTCCTCTGGAAGAAGCAGCTCTATTACTCATTTCTGCAAAGCCATTCATCTGCCTCCTGTTGGCTTTTGTTGTTTCCTTGCATCTTTGTTTTATATTCCCTTGGGTAGTTGGAGGAGCCACTTCTTTGTGGTTGACTTCCCAAACACTTTTGTAACTTGCCATTTCAGTGGGGTAAATAAATGCCAATAGTTAAACAGAACTTTGCAGTACCACAGAATCACAGAACGTTAGAGGTCGGAAGGGACCTACAGAGATCATCAGGTCCAACCCCCCTGCCAAAGCAGGATCACCTAAGGCAGGCCACACAGGAGTGCATCCAGGCGGGTTTTGGAAGTCTCCAGAGGAGGAGACTCCACAGAGTCACAGAATTAACCAGATTAGAAAAGACCTTTGAGATCAAGTCCACAACCTCTCTGGGCAGTCTGTTCCAGTGCTCCATCACCCTCACCATAAAGAAATGTCTCCTTCTGTTGAGATGGAACCTCCTGTGGTCTAGCTTGTACCCATCGTTCCTTATTCTATCACTGGGCACCACCAAAAAGAGCCTGGCACCTTTGTCTTGACGCCCACCCCTCAGTTATTGATGTTGATAAGATCCCCTTCCAGCCCTCTCTTCTGCAAACTAAACAGCCTCAGGGCTCTCAATCTTTCTTCATAGGAGAGATGTTCATTCAGCTACCCCAGGCATCCTCACAGCTCTCCGTTAGCAGATCCCTGTCTCCCTTGAACTAGGGAACCCCAAACTGGACACACTGTTGCAGGTGTGGTCTCCCCAGGGCAGAGTAGAAGGGAAGGAGAACCTCCCTAGATGTGCCGTGCACACTTTTCTTGATGCACCCCAGGACATAGTTTGGAAACAAAATTATATCCATGAGATGACTTGCTGGTGGGACGAGATTCTGAGTTCAGCCTCTGCTGTGACTCTGCAAACCCACAGAACAGCATACAAAAGTAAATGAAGGGTCGGCCTGCTTCTGCTCCCTGGAAACTGTTCCTCCAGTGTGGGAAAAAGCCTGTAGAATGGGGCAGGGTTGATTCAAAGTGCACATGTCTCCGAGTGTGGGACTCTGCCCTCCTGGAACGTGTCATGACAGAGCTGGTGCTGCCTATCCCTGTAGGTTGGGCCATTGCCTTGGCAATTGCTGATCCTGTCGTACATTCTACCATAAAAGGGGGGAGATCAGCTTCCCAGAGGAGAAATGTCTTCCTGACCTCCTAATGCAGCATCTCCTATGCAGACGTTGGCCATCAACACAACTGGAGGCCACACAGCACAGTTGTGCCTGTGAGGTTGAGTGCAGGGAGGGTGCTGAGTGTCTCTAGGAAGATTTCCATCATCTCGTATCCAGCCCAGGTCCTCTGGAGTGATACCAGCCTCAGGCAATGAAAGGCTGTTTGCTTGCCAGCCTCCAGGCATCTCTTGTACACTCTGGCTATGGATTGCAGCAGCATCATTGCTAGGGACATGAAACTCCTGCCTTTCCTGCTTCTGTGTGGCACTCAAATCACCCTGCTCCCAGAGAGATAGCAAAGGAATGCAAGTGCTGGGGGAGCTCTTTATAGAAATCACTTTGCATTTTCCATAATGCTGTTCTTAAATTACTTTACTCACAGAACTCTAATACTTCCCTGAAAATTAAACCAGGCTTGGTTCTTTCCGTGTTTTCACCTGAACACAGCATAAATGTAGCAGTGCAGAAACACAGGTTTAATTGGAATAGAACTGCGCTTTCATATGGATCCCATATTTCACCCTCACTGTCATTTGGGTTTTTTGAGTCATAAAATCCCTGCCATACAGCCCCTACGCTCCCTTTGGAGAAGCATCTCCAGACCATAGCTGCCTCTGCTTCCTTCTCTGCCCTTCAGTGTGAACCATGGAAGCATCACAGAAGGTGGCACTGTGCAACCCACTCCTTACCAGTCTTTGGAGTAAAGTCAATTATGTGCTAAATGCTTGAGTGACAACAACTGAACTTAAGCAAGCTGAAGGTCCAGAGTGTACAAGAGATTTGAATTAGAGATTGCCAAAGTGGGACGGAAATGTGGTTTTCTCCTGTCTGCTGACTGTTTTACGTTATATAAAAGGAATACTAGATGATAATTGCCAGTCTGGTGTCTTCTATTGATTTAGTTCAATAAGCAGCTTCACCTCCACCTTTTGCATACACTTGCCTTAAAATATATGCATTATGAAGACAGTGATTCAAAGTCATTAGGAAATCAATAGCAACACAGGGTTCTGTTCTGCAAATATTGACAGCAGAATAACTGAGAAACAATGTCAAACAGTAAAAGCAGGAATAGACAAAATTAAGGCTGTAATTCTGTTGTTGTTAGGCTCTACAGAAGGCTCAGCCAGTTGCCTGCTATCACATACTGTGTGTTCTCTAGCAGATAGCTTGTGCTGACACCTTGCTGTCAGGATTTCCAGCTGAAGACCTGTGACTTGCAGTGAAAAGCTATTTTGGCCAATGATTCCTATGCAGTTGTCTGTTTCACTTCATTTTTTGCTAATAACAGATTTTTTTTCAGCCACAGGTATGCCTTGTTAAGATACAGAAGGTGTATGTAGGCTGTTATCATTAAACATCTTTCCTGCCTTTGATAATTTCCCTAGAACTAAATAAAACTCACATCAAGGCCTCTGATGTTACCGTATTTAAACTGCGCAGCTCTGTCTGCTAATTTACTGTGGTTTTGTAATGGTAATTTTTAAAATCCTTTAATGCTGCCAGCTGAGTTTCGTTCACATTGAGTGTAGTTCCAAGAAGTCAAAGGGTGTCTTTTGTGGAGTAAACCATGTTGCAGTTAGTGCAAGTCATGCTGGTTGCTTAGTTCTGAAATCAAATCATTCTGAATCAAATCAAATCAAATAGCTCAGAACTGAAGCATCCATGCTGTGGTATGTTATTAAAAGTCACTCAGAAAATATATATATTTTTAATGCCATTCAAAAAACCCAGTCTGTTTGGGTTTTCTCACCCTGAAATAATCTAAAGACAGTCCAGAAGTCTAGAGACTTGAGTAACAAGGATCTGCTGCACAGACAGGAGAGTTTCTTCTAAGTAGGCGTTGAAGGTTTAGCAGGTTTCACTCTGATCCAAGTCTTCCCCCCAGTTGTAAATGTCATGGAACAAGCCAGCAGAATTTGTTCTTCATTTCTGTCTTCGGTTTTTGCATTTCTAACGAGTGCTGAATATCATCAGGTTGTCAGTCCTGGGCCTGAACGGAATATTTGGGAGAGCAGAAAACTGAGAGTTAATGTTTTCCTTGAATGTACTGAAAATCTCTTTAACTTGGCATATTTCTGTATAACCTAAAGAAGCTGTGTGCCAGCTGTGCCTGGGTGGTGTGTCCTGAGTGGCACTCTTATCCTCTGCTCCCAGTGTGGCTGTGACTGCAGCACTGTCAGAGTGCTCCCTCACAACACTTCTGGAGCCAGGCTTTGGAGGGGGCGAGACAGAGGTGCCTGAAGCAGGCACGGACTGGAGATGGGATTTCTGCAGGACGTGGCAGTGTGGTTTTTGGCTTTCTCCTGAATCTCCACTCCAGCAGTTCTGTTGTGCCCTGAGCATTCTGTCATTTCTTTTCTGTTCTTTAGCTGAGAAAGTTGTTTGCTATGTTCATTCCTTTTAGACATTCAGTGCAGGGTCGGTATTTTACTGTGTGTGATGAGTTTCTGTTTAGAAAGTAGGACCAAAAAAAATAGATTTTTTTATTTCATACACTTAATAAAAGTGAAAGTGCTGTTTCAGAGACAGGAGAGGTCTTCTCTATGTGTTTCTGCTTTGCATCCTAAAAGAAGCAGAACATGCTTATCCATGAAGATTATGAAGCATTACCCTATTGGTAATAGGGGAGGATCTCAACTGGTAGAATTGGGCCTATTTTAACAGTCTGTCTGTAACCCAGAGTTTTAAATGTTGATTTAGAACAAATTGGGATTGTGCAGGATGTTAAAAGCAGATAGATTTGTGCCTGTAGTTAAGGAGGAAGAAAGGAGGGAAGCACCAAGCAAGGTTCTCATCAACAAAAGCTCATTAGTTCAACATTGATTTCAGGCAAACCAGTGGGAAAGTTTTTAATGACAAGAAAATGGAAAGAAATAATTCATCACAAAATATGCTTGAGTGAGGCAGTTTGTCCTGTGATTAACAAGTTGAATGAAAATGATAACAGAGTGATCCTGTGGCAAAGGAGTTGCCTGCAAACACAGTGCTGCTGAGTGTGCATTTGGCTCAGCACATGCAGGAAGCACTGAGGAGACAGCAGGCACCTGCTGGACCTCAGCTCCCATGGCAGTGCCAAGGCTTGCTTCATTAATGAGACTTTTGGTATAGCTTTTTAATCGGTTTTATATCTGGCTGCAGACATGGTCTATTGAAAACCATCTAACATCTCCCCTCCATACTGAAAAAGGAGGAGAGGAGAGGTTCAGAGAGGAGAGGAGAGGTTTGGAGAGGAGAGGTTTGGAGAGGAGAGGAGAGGCCACGCCACACCACTGTCTTCTTACCAACACCCTAGGCTAGGTATTGAAGCCAAAGAGGAATTAGGTTCACAGGCAGTAGGATCAGGTTTGCTAAACCAAGCTTCCTGAGACCCCTGCCGAATTGATCTTAAAAAGCCCACCAGCAAGGGCGTCCTAGGAGTGGTTAGAAGGCTGAGGTCTCCACATTCTGCTGTATTTATAGCAACGTTCCCATTCCTCCCATGTCTACATGATGTTTAGAAGCCTGGTGAAGAGGAGGCTCAGGGGAGACCTTATTGCTGTCTACAACTACCTGAAGGGTGGTTGTGGCCAGGAGGAGGTTGCTTTCTTCTCTCAGGCAACCAGCACCAGAACAAGAGGTCACAGTCTCAAGCTGCACCAGGGGAAGTTTAGGCTCGAGGGGACGAGAAAGTTCTTCACTGAGAGAGTCATTGCCCACTGGAATGGGCTGCCCAGGGAGGTGGTGGAGTCACCGTCCCTGGAGGTGTTCAAGATGGGTTTGGATGTGGCACTTGGTGCCATGGTCTAGTCTTGAGATCTGTGGTAATGGGTTGGACTTGATGATCTTTGAGGTCTCTTCCAACCGTGCTGATACTGTGATACTGTGTGAAAACTCATGCATGAGAAATTAGCCACAAGAGTGATTAACAAGAGGTTGTTTTCCGGGAGGACTGCCAGAGGAGTTGGTGAACGTCCCATGCCTCACCAAAAGCTAAGGCTTTGTTTTGGTGGAAGAGGAGCCATTTGCCTTGGTGCAGGAGGAAATGAGGGCAGCGTGGTGAGCTGTATCATTAGGCTGGACAAATGCATGGTCACTTCTGCCTTGAGTTTTGCCTAGTAATTTCTTAAAGCTCCCTGAGCAGACTTAGGTACCTTCTGTCCCAGATCTAATTTTCATTGAAATTACTTCTGCAGGGCTCCATGCTGGTGAAGGATGACACTGGTTCTTTATTTCTTTCCCATATGCCACTCATTAAAGTTAGGAATGAGCAAGTTCAGTCTGCACCTGACCACAGACAGCTGACAACACATTCTTTTTAGTTATCCACAATATAACTGGTGGAGACAACCAGTAGGTAAAAATCTATGCAAATGTGCAGAGTTCAAGTGAGGGCTATCCTGCACAGGACTTAAGCTATGCACTCGCCTTTGTGCCAAATTTTCCAGGCTTCCCCCCCCCCGTAATGAATACATGTATTTTGTGCATTGGAGCATGGCACAGGGCCTTTTGGATGGCAGGGCTCTCCCAAGAAAGAGGAAGAGAGTTTTAATCACAAAAGCAGAAACTTCAGTCAGAGCAGTGATTCTGCACTTTGTCTCGTTTGTAAATGGTGCTCATTGGCCTTTGTGAAGCAGGACCCCGGGCCCAATTCAGGATTCTTTACGTGGGGCTTTTGGAGGCTGAAATGGAGCACATGAAAAGGGAAGGAGATTGAACATAATTTGTTCCAACAGCTAGTCTAAGATTTTTTCCAATCAAGATTCTTTCAGCATATTCCTCTTTGTTGAGCTATAAGCAGCTTTTAAAATAATAGCATTAGCCTATATTTCAGGGCAGCACTGGGTGTTCCCAGCTATGGTGATTAGTTACAAGGAACGAGGGATGCCTGCATTGTAACCTTTTAATGGGTATGGGAGACTTGTAAACCGAGTTGAGATTTGAGCAATTTGTAGATTTCACAAGGAGCCTAGAGTTCATTGAAAAAGAAAAATGCACCATTGAAATTCATGGGACCACTTTGGGCTTTTCTTTTTTTTTTTTTTTTTCCCCTGAGATTCATCATTGAAAGCCATATTGCTTCCCCTTTGCCTTTATTTAAAGCTCTTCAATACATTGTTTTTAAGGCCCATTTCTTTTACAAGCTTTGCCTTTCAGCTTGCTCAGGTTATCAGAGCCTATGAACATCTGTTTGTGCCTAAAATCAGGCAGGGCCTGGACTGTATCCTGCCTCCCCTACTCCCTTTTGTTTCCAGAGGCTATTGTTTCCGATTTCATGCTATCAGAGGGGCTGCATGTTTTCCTGTGTGAAGTTGTCAAAGAGATAAAAGCACAGGAGCAGGGTCACATTTCGAGGGATGGGCATGAAAAATTGGTAAAATGTATCTGGAGGGCCACCCACAAGACGTGCTTGAAGAAATTCAGAAGAAAGGAGGAGAATTATAATTTCTGCATTGTGCCAGTTCCCAAAGTGGAATAAGTAGTGGTGACAGAAATGTTTAACTGGGAGAAATCTCTTAGTCAGATGGACATTTAGTTGGCTTATTCCTCTGAGGTAGCTGGAGACTCTCCAGTTAGACTTTGTTAGAAAGAAAATGCTGTCATCTTCATTATGGTCCTGTCTGTTTCTCTTCAGGAAGAGGTGCCAGAAGATCTAAAGCGAGTAGGTCTCTCCTTTCACTCATAGTCATACACTGGGGAAAGGAGAAACCTTAGTGAAGGTGTCTGCTTGTCAAAATTACCAGTATGATATGGGATCTACAAAGAACACAGCAAGGATGTAAGTGATAGAAAGACAAAGAGTGCAGCTTCACTAACTTCATGAAATCCATTTTTCCACGAAGAAAGCACGGTTCTAGGCTGGAACTGTGTGACATACTCATCCTTTTGTTTCACATGAATCCCAGGACCTTGGTTTTAAAGGATGCAAAATGATCCTGTTGTTGGCAGGAGGAGGAACATCAGCACTTGGGTGTATGGCTGATCTGGAGGGTTTGATGGAGCATCCAGCACTGGCACAGCAGCAAGGGGTTGTGAATGTTTGTCTGGGAGGGCTAAAGAGTCTGTCTGCACCAGTACAACTAAAGCAATGCCTTGCTAGTTCATACAGCACCGGATCTTAGCTGTTTGCTGGATTAGATGTAAAATGAAGGAAATTATTTAATGGTTCTGGTTTAGGTTTAGTGCATCACTAGTTTAGTGAGTCAGTAAGATGGTTACTTTTCTTTTAGGAGCTTAAGCACCTGACAAGAAAACAAATGAGATAAGTAAGTTGTATTTTTTCTCATAGCCAACTGATAGATACTGCCAAGACATTCTTTTGCTGCCATACAGCTCCTGAGTTAGTAAGTGATGTGTATGCTACAAATCAGCCTGATACTGGCATTTGAAGGGGATAGAGTTTTTCCCATAGCCTTTTTTGCAAAGACTATATTAATTATTACTTGAAATTTGAGAAACTCAGAGTACATTCTGGACTTTGTTGAATCTGGCAACATGTTTGGCAATGGAGATTCAAAGAGGGACTCTTAACACACAGGTATTTTTGCATTTTGTAATACAGTAGAAAAAAAATTAAATCTTTTTTTAAAGCACAGTAATTATTGAATTAATATAGTAGAAAAAAGATTAAATCTTTTTAAAGCACAGTAATTATTGACTTTATATCTTTCGTGGAAATATTTGTAGAGATTAATTTGTTTATAAATAGGAGAAGAATAAAGCAACACTCTGTGAAGTGTTTACCAGTTCTGTAGGAGCTTCAGTCAAAACACCCAAGTACTGTCATAGAATCATAGAATTGTTTGAGTTGGAGAAGACCCCTAAGATCATTGAGTCCAACTGTCAAACTAAGATCACCATGGCCATTAAACCACGTCCCCAAATGCCATGTCCACATATTTCCTGCACACCTCTAGGGATGGTGACTCCACCACCTCCCTGGGCAGCCTGTTCCAATGCCTGACCACTCTTGCAGCAAAGAAATTCTTCCTAATATCCAACCTAAACATCCCCTGGTGCAACTTTAGGCCATTTCCTCTCCTCATGCCATCTGATATTAGAGTATCAGGTATTTCAAATAGAAACCCTCACATTTGAGAGGTGGTCGTAGCTCCTGTGACCTCAGCCAGGTGTCAGGTGCCACCGCTGCCAGCACATGTCTCAGGTACATGGATCATCCACTCAGGAGTGCCAGGCTGGAATCACACTGCACTCACTCTCAGTCACTGCAAGGTCTCTGGTGCCCACAACACAGGCTGTGCAGAACACCCCCAGCCTGACTGTGCTGTGTGCTGCTGTGTAAGGGAGGCAGCAGGGTGGGTGTGAGCCAGCACATGTGAGGAGGCACCTGGTCCAGTCTCAGTTTTGGTGGCGGGGCGGGGAAACAAATGCATGGGTTTTAATCAGCATACTTGGATCACATCAAGTGTCATGGAGAGGAATTTTAACTTCTGTTGAGTGCTGCGGATAATCTGCATCCCTGGTCTTACAGGCATCCACTCCTTTGGAAATCACAGCTCATTTTAGACCAGCAGTTTTCCTTGGCATACCTGTCTGATTTGGGGTGGGTAAAAGAATTTACTCTCTTTAGCTTTGTCTCAAAAGGGAAAAAAGCAAAGGCTAGAGTAAAAATTAATAGCACATCTTAAAATCCATTACAACATCTCCCTTTTTTCTGACTAAAAGTGAGTGAAAAAAGCCTCTCTAGAGGAAATAAAGAAGAAGTTATTACAGCTTTCACTTTTTTTGTAGAGTATGAAAAAGCTTTCTGTATGTTAAACAGTCTTGTGGACATCTGGCATGATTGGTTTTAATCTGCTGACTAAAAAGTCAGGATTAAATCTTGCTTTACACCTCTTTGTACTGCAGTCAGTAAAGTGACAGAGCTGCTCTGAAACAATGGCACTACTTATTCCACCCAATATGCCATGTGGTAGATCACCCCCTTTTTCAGCACCACTTCTCTGCAAAGACAATGAAGCATCTGGTGGGGTTTTCCTGTGTCCAAGATATTTTTTGTCAGTAATTTCACTCAGCCGGTCTGCTCAGCTCTCCCTTGGTGCTACTTTTTGAGACGGGGTTTGCCAAACCAGTGGCAAGAGGTCAGGAGGCCAAAGTGATGAATTTTTATGTGCCTGTTTCTTGTGTTTCTGCTCAGTCATGATTCTTTGCGCGCTGTACTGCCTCTGAAAGGGAGCCACAGTGAGCAATTTGTCCTCCTGGGCTGGAGAGAATGGGGAGGCAGATGAGTTAAAGTAGCATGTATGACTCTGGACAGAGACGCACACAAATGTTTTCTGATGGCGGAACAGAACACTCCTGTCACCATTCAGCCCAGAGGGGCTTGGGAGATTTGTAGCCTGTTGGCTTTCGATCAAGTGACAAATGAATTTAACAGCACTTAAAGATACAGCGAAAAGAATAGCACTTCACCAGCCAGCCCACAGCTGTTAGCTTTGAAATGATGTTGCGTTAACACTTTTGAACTTGCATTCTTTCCTCTCCCTGCATAATGGGGAGCTCTCCGTATTTCTCAGCACGTTCCAATCCTGCTTTGCTTTGCTAAGGAGAAAATGTTCATCTGTGTTTCAGAAACTCTGCAGAATGTGCATTCTGGGTGTTTGCCCAGTCGGGCCCTCACCCCTCCAGATGGATCATTGGTCCATAAGAGCAGGAGGACCATGGAGGCTGCATTTCTGGCAGAGCTTTCTGTCCTCTCTCACTGGTCTCAAATGAGCCGGGGATTGGCATTTGTTGCTGAGTTAAATCCCTCCAGCGGTGTGAAGTTGCTATTCCTCCAAAGCCTCCTTTCTCTGATCAGCCATGTCGCTCTAGTTGGTCCGGTTGCCTGCACTGCAGTTTGTTGCTGGTCAGCAACCGAGCTTTGTACCCATTCAGCAGAGGCTGTGTGTTCTGAGGGGAATGCTGAATGTTGCTGTAATGCACAAACCCTGAGTTCTTACCCCATCGGGAACAACACTGAAGAGGACACAAAGGTACCTTACAAGGGGTGATGAAAAGGGACAGTGAGAAGAATGTGCCACCCTAATTCCATCTCTCTGCATGGACTTTTTTACCTTGCAACTGATTTTTATGTGTTGCCAGTCTTTCTGTTGGATATCATGCACACACTGGTCTGGCAATCTAATCAATCCATCTTATCATTCAGCAGGGAGAATACTTTGCACAGCACTTTACAAAGATAACCTTCTACTATCCAGTATCTACAGAATCAAGGTGTTGCCACAGCCAGCTGCTTGGAAGCTGTGCGCCAGCAGTGATAGGAGAGGAGGACAGGTCAGCAATCCCACCTGGTGGTTCTCTGAGCTATATGAACGGAACTAGCTCAAAAGGATCATTTGAACTTAGAGGTTGCTGGACTCTTATTCCATTTCAATAGTGAATAAAGGAGCAAATGATGTGGAACCAGACAGGGAGTACATCGATGAGAAATGAATGAGATATTGCAGGATGAAAAGGAGTCAAGTCAGGGAGGCTGGGCAAACACAGAAAGGGGGAAAATACAATGAGGAAATTGTCCACACATTGCATCAGCAAGCCATTACCTGAGCGGCCCAGTTCTGGTCTCACCATAACACTGTACAGCACATTCCAGTTAATAACATGGTGAATTTCACATTCCCAGCTTGCTCAGGTCAGAAAACCAGACTCAGCAAATTGGAAATTGCTTTCCACCCACATTTGCTCCCTTAAAAAGTAAAGTCGGCTTTGAGAAAGGGTATTCTTTCCCCATCGATGGGAAACAGTGGAGGAACACTAATATCTCTCCCACTTTTCCATATACACTCGTAGTCATTTGACAGCATGGAGGGTGCACACTCATCTCACTGTGTTGCTTAGACTTAACCAGAGCACTTGCCCAGGGAGACAACAGCTCCCTGCAAGTCGCTTTCCAGGCCTCAAATTCCCTCTTTGTTTAAGGGACTTTCCCTATTGTGCATAATAGGAAGAAGAAAAAAAAAAAAAAAGATTCGTACCTCTGTCTATTTCTCTCTTTGTGAATACAATTAGCTGGTGTCTGCCTAAAGGCAGAGATTTTGGGTAGACAGTAATTTGATTTCAGAATTGCTCAGCACATCATGTTTTAGAAGTCAGCTTCAATTTTCATTTCTGAGGATAAGCTTAAGAGAAATGCAGAAACATTGAACAATGTGTTGGGCGTGCATTGTGTGTTACATAGGTGATACCTGCTCTGGTAAGGTCACTTTGTGGAAGCCAAAGGTTCACACTCGTCAGAGGCTGATCTTGAACTGTGTCACACCATTGATATTGTACCAAACTCCCTGTTAATTTAAAAGGCAAACCCCCAAATTTACTCTTTTTGGCACTGCTAGTTGTTTGTGGAACACAATACTCTGTGTGAGCATTTGTGAGGCTTGCTGTGTGTTCTAGGTGGGAGCCGGTGGAGGTGCCACCTTGCACAGAGCACTCTGCCTCTCTCCTGGCTCCTCAGAAGCTCCCAGGAGGATAAATCTGCCAGACTCAAGTTATTTGGAACGTGCAGTGTCCAGTTCTGAAAGCCAGTCAAGAAGCACCAAAGAATTTTGTTAGGCACTGGCTTAAACTGTTGGTACTTCGTGTTAGCGCTGCCATGTTTTACTTCTTACAGCTGCAAGAAACCATTAAACATGGAAGCAACAGAGACAATGCCACCATCAGCACAAACAGAGGCCAACCTTACCGCTGGAAACAAAGGCAATTGGGAGGCACGCAGGAGCAGATGGGGTTCACAGGCTGGTTAACTTTTAAAATGAAAAGAAATAGAAGGTTCTTAGCCTGAAAGTTAGATAAAAGCAAGCATAGCTATAAGGAGAGAAGCTGCCTCTTACTCCATTTCTCCTGAGTTCAAGGGATCAGGAGATTTTACATTTCTCTACAGAAGCAGATTTATGTCACAGATCTTGTGTGCCTCGTCGAAGTTTTTGCTTCATGGAAACAATGCATACAGTCCTCTGCTTAGTAAGCTGCAGCAGGAGAAGGGTGAGTCCTCTGAAGGATTCCAAGAGGAAGTTTTTCAAACTGGTATTGCTGCTTGGCCAAAGGAGAAAAGATAATGGAAAGGAAGTAATAATGCCTAAACAGATCTCAGGAGGTTCACCCTTCGTGGAACAAGACAACATAGATACAGAACATTTCCACAGGAACAGTTGTACTGTTCCATTTCCTCTAATTAATCGAAAGGGAAATTATTGTCTTTGAAAACTCCTCCAGGACTTTACTTGAATTCAAGTTGTGATGCTTGGACAGGAGGAGGGAAGAGGTTTTTCTAGAAGACAGCTTCAAAGTTCCAGATCTTGTAGTGGTGCAGGATGCAAGTTTTATCCAGATCTCCTTGAAGCCTTGAATGTGTTTGAAACGTATTGTTGATGACAGCAAACAAATTTAAATTGGAAGCGTAAAAAGAGGGCAGGGAATACTTTACTGGAAAACTTGACCACTGTCTGAAGAAGCCCTGCAGCATTTTGTGTTCCTGATGCACGCAGGTGCCAAACAGCTCAGGATAAATGTTTTAGAATCAATATGTAGTTGCTTTGCTGAACTCAGACTTGGAGATCATAGCCAGGAAAATGAAACAGGAGAATGCAAAAGGGTGTGGAGTCTGACCAGAAGGAGTCAGATGGGGAAAGCTGGAAGCTAATCACGTGCAGGTGAACACATGTGATAGAAAAGGAGTTCCGTCCTGATTTCTGAGTTCTTACGAAGAGATACACCTGAAGGGGAGGAAATTAACAGTAGTAAAAAGACACCAAAAAAAACCCAACCAAACCCATTCAGCAAATGTCAGGAGGGTTTCTTTCAGCCACCATGAGTAGTGCATGCACTGGGTAAGCAGGATGCTAGGAGCAGTTGATGGCCACAGTCAGTGATCCTGCTTCCCGGGACAGAGCTGTGACAGCACTTTCTTTCCAAGGACCTAAGGTTGGACCTTCATCAGTCTTGGAGAATCTGAGTGGCACAAGCCTTTGGATTGAATTCAGATTGCTTGCTGAAGAAGAGAGTGAAGAAGGGGGGCATTGTTGCCAGCAGCTGGTGGTGCAGGAGAAGGTTGTGGGGGCAGTGGCACAGGCAGCCACCACAGAGCAGGTTCTCATCCTGTGCTGCCAGACGCAGGCTGTGCCATCACACTGGGCCTCAGTTTCCTCAGTGCAGTACCTGTAAAACTGGTGGGAGTGGTTCCACATTGCCTGGTGATGTTCTGTGATACCATTGTCATGAGCAATCTTGGTCTCTAGGCAAGAAAATGCATTTCATAAGGAATTTAGTGCAGCTAATCTGCAACTGAGCTCAGAGAACTGCAAGTTGTTTCCAGCAGGAATTGTTTGTTTTAGGAACATGGGAGATATTGGGAAGAATGGGAGCATGAAGATAGAGTCTTACTGCAGAGCTTTTATGGTCACAGAGTCTTACTGCAGGGCTTTTATGGTCACAGGTGCTACCCAGAGACATATTTTTAAACCAGAACATCTCTTTGCCACAAATAAGCAAAGGGTCATGTGGTGGAGACCAGAGTGCTGCTACAGGTTTTGGGCAGGCTATGAACCAGGCTTCCACAGGCAGTAGAACTGGTGCTGCTGTAAACGACCTGGAAGGTTACATCAGGCCTACAGTGAGTGCAGGTAGCAGCGTGATGGCATCGAGTTACCATCAGAAGATGGGGCATACACAGGTGGCACTTCTCTCTGTCCCACTCAGCCCCTGGGTATGAGCTTAGTCCTCCAGGAATCCTCAAAGAGAAAGTAATTTCACCAAGTGATACTTTCAGTGGCTTGTCATTAATATTTTTCTATATTTGGTCTTCATTCATCTAACATTTTTCTCACCGCTGAGTTAAATTCCTGTTCCTGGAAGCTGAAGTATTAATCGCATAGTAACTCCTCGGAGACATGATTGCTCTTTTCCACACAGTTGAAGTTAACACAAGTTAATACACAGCCTCAGGGATATATTTTCAAGCAAAGGTGTCTGTCCTTTCAGATGCCTTTTGATTGCTTTACCCTGGGGAATTTAGCTGGGCCATTTCCCTAATTGTGGACAGCAGCTCTGTGCCTGGATTCCTCTGCACAGCTGTCAGGAACCAGCTAAAATTAGTCTCCATTTCAATGGAAGTTTAAAGCCACAATGTGACCTGTCCTGGAACTAGATGTACAACTTTCTTTGGCTCAGAACATTACGTTTAACTTTGTTTTTCTCACTTACCCCTCAGAGGTAAGGAGGAGCTTGAACAAGACAGCTATTCCTGTTGTATCCAAAGCAGTGCATCTTTTAACTCACTGATGGTTTCAAACACAATTTGCATGCAGATAATAATAAAAAAGCATTTCATTATCCTGACTCAATAAATGTCAAATTGATTTTGGGGTTTGAGCAGCATTTCAGAAGTATTTCACTGTCGTAATTAGATGATACATGTACCTCCATCTTTTCTATACTGCCAGAATCCACAGAGTATGTAACTGGAATAAAATGAAATATCATAAATTTAATTGATTTGGTTGCTCATGTGCTCAAGATCTTCTTTCAGATGGCTCACGTTAACATTCTGCAGACTCTGCACTTCTCTCCTGGCACTTTTAGCAACAAACACTTCTGGTTTATTCCATGCTGCTTACTGGAAATTGTGATTGCAGCTACTGCTGAACTTTTTGTATTACAAAGGATCAAGTAATATATTCTACTTACTTTTATTTCGTAAGAAGAATTCAAAGTAATCATAAGTCCTGTGAAGAGTATTCAGGTCATTGGGAAGAATAATACACATCTTTAGAGTCAGTATAAAGAGGCAATTAGGGAAGTTTGGGGCTGTATGTGCCTGCGTATCTCATTTTTTTCCCAAAAAAAAAGAAGTTGAAGCAATTACAAGCATGCCCTAGCTCATCACGAGGGGGACTTGAGAGTCTAAAGGACCTTCAAGAAGCACGAGCGCAAAATGCATGAAAAATCAGCTGCAGGTTTCAGCAGAGCACTGCTGGCAGGGCGCAGTAGTACAGCTCAGAGCTGCTCGGAGGGCCTCCGCCGAGACGCGATATAAAAAGCAGTCATGCCCATTACAGAACATTGTGTGTGTGCGTGTGTGATGTACATAACACAATCGTTTTAACGCCTTTCTCCTTTTTTACTCTAGGCATGCAGAATTGCAGAGTAGAGCATTGCAACGTTTTGTTTATCTGTGGGAGCAGATGTATTCGGAAGGCTGTATTTGTGCTGTAAATCAAAAAGGCTTTCAGCTTCTGAGGGCTGCAGAGTTGTAGACGAAATTCCAAATTGGTCTCTTTCAGGATAACAAATTTTCACTCCTCGTTTGCATCACAGTGCATTTTTATTGCTTTCCAAGGCAGTTGTGGAAAAGTGATTGTTGTGTTGTACAATTCAATACACGTAAATTGCCCCCAAAGGCTTTATTTTAAAAATCCTAAGCAGCAGCTACCTGTGACCGTAGGGTCTGTGAGACAGGTCTGTGTTTGCCAAGTCTGAGCACTCACTTCTCTCACCTCTCTTGCAAGCTTTTTAACGAAACCTTGTTCACAAACAACAACAACAAATATGTAGTTGGTTTTTGGGTTTTTTAATTTTTAAAGGTAACTTGCGGAGAGTTTTGATATCTGATTTCCTGGCTCTGTAAAAGAGTACCTTTGAGGGAATACCCTAAAAGCAGCAGCGTGTTTTCATAGCAATTTGATTTTCTTTGCCAGCAACAAAAAATCCCTTCATAAGTAGACTTGCCTAAAAAGGCGCATGTTCCCCCCAAAGTTTTCTGCTTGGGTGACTACGACTTTGTAGAAATTGAAAGGAGGAGGAGGGGAAAAAAGGAGTGCTCCAGCTTGTATAAGAAATGAACCTTTGCCCAATCACTTTTTGTCTGTGAATAAGGTAACTTTTTGTGCGTGTGAAATTTGAAAGCAATAAGGTATGTGGGTCCTTTCTCTGTATTGGTTCTCAAGAGTCGATCGCGGGGTTGGGTTGTGGGTTGTTGTTTTTTTTTTTTTTTTCCTTTTAGAGCCGGCCTGAAGTTGTGAGATAAAGCAGCTCAGGAAAAAAAAAAATGTTCTCAAGCAGATGCCTTTAAGAGACAGAAATCATGAATTTCTTGAATTGCAACCACTCTGGGGGTGGCTACAATGACTTTTTGACAGTGACAGTAACTCTGCCTTGTCTTTTCGAGCCCTTCTTTGGCCCATTCACTCTGGAAAGCTGCTTAAGCGCACTTAAGCGCATTAGCATTTGGATGCTCGGGGACCGTATTGACCCTCATTTGGAAAGTTTAAATGAGTGAAAGATGGAGCGATTTGTTAGGGCTTTAGAAACCAGCTTTAGAGAGCGGCGGGTTTTCCGCTTTGGTTTGTTCGGGTGCTTGTTCTAATCTGGTGTGCTGTTTAAAGCGACCAGACTGATTTGTGACACATCAGCCCAAGGCGCTATTTCTTTGGGCTTGACCCGATTAGCTGCTCTGTGCTCGGAATTTCAATGGCCGGTGTGGAGGGAACGGCTCGCAGTGCATTACCTCACCGTGTCCCCCACACACAGATGGCCGAGCGGCGGCTCCGTGCCCGGCCGGGCCAGCGGGGTCCCGCCGGGGAGAAGTCGGTGGCTCCGTGCGCCAAAAGTGGCCTGAGATGCCTTTGCTTCCCTTCCCAGCAGGAGTTGGGGTTAATGAGTTGCTGCTGCCTGTTTCCCCCTCTTCTCCCAAGCCTGTCAAAAGGCACCTTCAAACCCCGCAGGACAGATGAAGTTCTCCAGCCCGGGTCTGTGCCTAGCACTCCTTTCTCCAGTGAAAACTGATTTCACAAGGGCCTGCGACCGAGCTGGTGCCAGGAGTGTGCCAAGCATGGTAGGGTAAAGCCCAGAGTGAGAGATTTGTGATCCAAGGGGAGGGAGGAAACACTCAGGAAGAATTTGTCACGAAAGAAGAGCATTTATTCAGCAAGATGGGGGCTCGGCACCTGTTCTATTCACAGCCTTGCACTAAAAAAAATCAGGTTTGTGTTTTACTGAGTCACACTCAAGTCATCCTTTAAAAATTAAATCGCTTGGCTTGTTCTTTTTGTTTGTACTCAGGCAACACACAGGGGCCTTTACCAAGGACCATTTTTAATGTCTTTCTATCAAATGGGGGCAAAAAGTCCAGTGACAGATTGTTCCCATTCTAGCACTGGCACTCGCAGCTGAGATCTAAAATATTTAGAAGCAGGTGTTTTTTTTATTTAAAGATGTGTTTGGCTTTTCTTCCTTCAGAAGAAATTTGGAATTGGGAACTGGGAAGCGAGATGTAGTTTTATGGGCATCGTGTCTGATGGATGCTGCACTTCTAATAATGAATCCCAATATAAGGACTTCTGTTTGTCAGAGAAAGAAGCATGCAATAGGATGTGAAATTCTATTACCCTATTACCCCAGAACATATTTATTTTATAAGTGAATATTATGCAAAATGAAAATCTATTGTCTGGCCATTATGAAAAGGAACAGAACAGTCAGAACAGGAAAGTCACCTCTTTGCCTCTTCTCAAATAAGCTTTTTTTTTTTTTTTTTTTTTTTGTTAGCAGGCTTTTGTTAAGAACCTCTACCAAATAAGCTTTTATTCAGAAGGACAGTCTTTGTCAGTGTCCCTGTCCAGGCTGTGCACAGATCCTGTTGGCAGCTCGTGCTCAGCTGTAGTGAAGGATGCTGAGCTGCATGCCTGGCGTGAGGGCACGTCATGGCTGTTTGCTCTCTGCCTTCCAGTAATGCCAGGGTTTTCTTTATTCTGCACTCTGCTGCCTGCTGGGTTCCAGCAGCCCAGGCAGGTGGGCTGGAGCAGCATCACACACCAGCCAGCAGCTCTGCCCGCGATGGGTACCTGTGAAGTTCTTTGAAGCTACCTACTCCACTGTGCTCTATTTTTGCATTTGTAGCAAGGCCAGCAGGACAAGGGAGGTGATTCTCCCCCTTTACTCTGCTCTCATCAGTTCTGGAACCCCCAGCACAGGAAGGACATGGAAGTGTTGGAGCGGGTCCAGAGGAGGGCCACAAAGATGATCAGAGGGCTGCAGCAGCTCTGCTATGAGGACAGGCTACAAGAGTTGGAGCTCTTCAGCCTGGAGAAGAGAAGGCTTCCAGGAGACCTTAGAGTAGCCTTCCAGTATCTGAAGGGGGCCTACAGGAAGGCTGGGGAGGGACTATTGACAAGGTCTTGTAATGACAGGACAAGGGGCAATGGGTTTAAACTGGCCGAGGGGAGATTTAGACTGGATGTTAGGAGGAAGTTGTTTGCAGTGAGGATGGTGAGGCACTGGCACAGGTTGCCCAGGGAGGTTGTGGCTGCTCCCTCCCTTGAAGGTATTCAAGGCCAGGTTGGACGAGGCCTTGAGTGACCTGTACTAGTGTCCCTGCCTATGGCAGGGGGTTGGAACTAGATGATCTTTGAGGTCCCTTCCAACCTTACCGTTCTATCATTCTATGATTTCAGAGCACTTAGTGTACTTAAAGCTTCATATTCAGTGCATCCAAAGTACATTTTAAAGTCCAATGTATGCCTGCCTGCTTCATTGAAAGCTCCAGATTTGCACCTGTTAGAATGCAACAGAGCAAGCCCTTTACCCAACCTGTCCTGTGTTATGTCCAGGTCAGCTTTGCTTACATGGAAACTGGGACCAAGCAGGCAATTGTCAAATGAATTGAGACCTGGAAGTTCCCTGCGAGCTGATACCTCTGTGCGGAGGAAATGCTGATTCATCAGGTGGTTTAGACATCCAGTCCTCAGAATTCCTAGAAATGTGATGTTGTCTCATCAATTTAGTGTTCAAACTAAACTCTGAAATTTACTGTCAGGTTGTCTTAAGTGTTGCTCAGACTTCCCAGTTACACTTGGAACATGAATTTGCAAGGCAGAAGGTTCTGCAACCAGGAGTTAACTTGCAGGACTTCAGTGCCAGGGTAGTTATCACCGCGTAAGAATGCAGGTCAGAAACAGGTAGGGCTGTGGAGCCATGGGAATTGGCTTCTGAAGATGTTTACAAGTTGTCAACTATGAGAATAGGCTGAAGAAGCTGTGGTTATTCAGCCTCGAGAATGCCTGTGGGGACTTTATAGCTGCCTTCCAATACCTGAAAGTATCCTACAGGAAGGCTGGAGAGGGACTTTTCATAAGGGTTTCTAACAAAGGACAAGAGAGAATGGTTTTATGCTGAGGGAAAATAGGTTTAGACTAGATCTTAGGAAGAAGCTCTTCAGTGTGAGAGTGGTGGGACTCTGGAATAGGCTGCCCAGAGAGGTCATGGATGCCTCTTTCCTGGGGGTGTTCCAGACCAAGTCTAGTTGGGAGGTGTCCCTGCCCGTGGTGGGGAGGTCAGAGCAGATGATCTCTAAATTCCCTTCCACTTTAAGCTATTCTATAATTCTGTGATACCGTGTGATACAATCTCAGACCTATGAAAGAACCTGTGTGCATGGTAATGAGTTAAAGGAATATTTGCCTTATCTGCTTGATATTTGCTTGATATTGCCTGTTTGTCTCCAAACAGTAATCCAGTTTACTGTTCTAAATCCATCACGAGTGGAAGAGACTTCAAATTAGCAATGCTTTGTGTTTTGACCTCCAGCCGATTGTGTTTTCAAGTGGGTATTGAAGATGCATGGATTGCCAGAGTTCAGCAGAATGTAGCCTGTTGCTTCCTCTAACTTGGTTTGCCTCTCTGCCTTTATGTTTTCCAGACACTATGTGCAAAGGCCACGATGCAGACCGTGCGGGCAGCTGACACCAATGAAGTGGTCAAGCTCATATTTCGTGAATCTGATAATGACCGAAAGGTAAACAGCCGAATGCCCTCTGCACCCCGTGTACATAGAAACCTTGTTGAATGTTCCCTGGCTTGTCTCAAAGCACCAATATAGTTGTTTCAAACTGATAATTTAAAGGGAGTGGAGGGCTCTAGATTGTCACACCTAATGCTCAGTTAATTGGATCTTTGTAAGTGATTGCAAGTCACCCACTGGGCAGGCTGACAAGGAGCTTTAGACATGTGGAAGCGTCATGTGGTTGCGAAGGGCTGCATGTCTCCAGAGGGGTCACTTCCACTGCTGTGCCTTAGGCAGCCAAGCCCAAGAGCTTTGCTGACCTTTCTATGTTTTGTTTTGTTTAGGTTATGCTACAATTAGAAAAGAAGCTCTTTGACTATTTTAATCAAGATGTATTTAGGGATAACAACGGCACTGCGGTAAGTTCATTGCTAAATACTTTTGAAGGAATGAACAAATTACATTTCCCTCTACTAGCCCTTTATCCTTGCCAGCCTTCCTGTCTGCAGAATGAGAAGAGTTAATTCAGCTAACATAATAACTGCTGCAAACTCCCTCTTCACTTAGTTGTTTTGTGTGCAGCTTCTTAACTTTAGCATCTGCTTACCTTCCATTTGGTAGAAAAAAATGTGAGTTAAATATACGCAACAGCTGACTTTTCTTCTCTGTCATCTGTTCTGGACTTTTTCAAGCATCCTGTTTATTTACTAGCTCTTTGTTGTACCCCACAATAACTGAGGAACAGCCTGTAATGCAAAGGTGGCCTGAAGATATCAGGGTCTTCTGAGCATTCAAAGAACAGCAGAAACACAGGAATAAATAGCATCGAAAGCTTAAACCCTGTAGCAGACTGGCACTGTTGAGTCAATCCTGTGGGGCTTCCTAAGAGGAGGAAGCAAACAGGAAACAGTTCTCAAATATGAGAACTAGGATTATTCTCTGGAGAATGGCTTTATATCTTCTTGAAGGTGC
The DNA here is from genome assembly GCA_013399055.1 of Ramphastos sulfuratus. Lineage (NCBI taxonomy): Eukaryota > Metazoa > Chordata > Aves > Piciformes > Ramphastidae > Ramphastos > Ramphastos sulfuratus. Next base: position 180,504 of record WBNM01045403.1, on the reverse strand, counting down.
AGGGCAGTAAGTAGGTTTGCAACCCTGCACTTCAGGAGAGCAAACTTTGACCTCTTCACCAACGTACTTTGGAAGAATGCCACAGGTTAGGGCTCCAGAGAGAAGAGGGGTTGAAGAGAGCTGGTTACTATTCAAGCACACCTCTAAGCTCAAGATCAGTGAGTGTCCATGAGTAAGAAAACAAGAAGAGGAGGCAAGAGACCTGTGTGGATTAGCAAGGAGCTTCTGCAAAAAATTGAATGGAACAGTATGTGAAAAAGGGGACTGACCACTTGGGAGGAATATGGGAATGTTGCCAGAGTATGTAGGGATACTACAAGACCCTCTTGGAATTAGATTTGGCAAAGGATGTAAAAAATAACAAGAAGGGCTTCTTCAAGTACATCAGCAGAAAAAGCAACATCAGACCCACTGCTGAATGAGGTAGATGACCTGGTGACAGAGGAGACAGAGAATAGTGGGTTCCTGAATGCCTCCTTTGCTTCATTCCTTCCTGCTAAGGCCAGCCCTCAGTCCCTGGAGGTAGCAGAGAAAGGCAAATGTATCCTTGGGAATCATGGAATGCTTTTTTCGCAGATATTCTGCAGTTGGGGGACACTGAATTCAGAGTGACAACACTAATCCTAGTTCCTCTTTCCATGCTAATCCCATTCCTGTCTTGGATCTTCCTCTACATGTGTTATAAAATCATAGAATGGGTCGGAAGTGACCTCCAAAGGTCATCTAGTCCACCCCCCAGCTGCAGTCAGCAGAGGCATTGTCAACCAGATGAGGTTGCCCAGAGCCCTGTCAAACCTGACCTTGAGTGGATGGGGCCACAACCACATCAATGGGCAACCTGTCCCAGTGTTCCCCTACCCTCATGGCAAAGAACTTGTTCCTGCCATCCAATCTGAATCTCCTCTTCTCTAGTTAGAAACATTGCCCCTCGTCCTATCACCACAGGCCTTTGTTAAACAGTCCCTCTGCAGCCTTCTTGCAGGCCCCCTTCAGGTGCTGGAAAGTCATTATTAGGTCTTCCTAGTGCCTCCTCTTCTCCAGGCTGAACAACTCCAGCTCCCTCAGCCTGTCCTTGGTGCAGAGGTGCTCCAGCTCCCTGATCATCTTCCTCGCCCTCCTCTGGTCCTGCTCCCTCAGTTCCACGTCCTCCCTGTGTTGAGGGCTCCAGAGCTTCTCGGCCATTTTTGGCTAAGACCAAGTGTAGTCTGCAATATTTCTCTTAGCTCAGATGTCTGTCATTTTCACTTTTCCCCAACCCATTCCCAGGGCTGAGCNGAACTGCACACAGGCCTCCAGATGGGGTCTGAGGAGAGCAGAGTAAAGGGGGAGAATCCCCTCCCTCTCACCATCCCTGCCACCGCCGTTTCCATGTCCTTGTGGCATTTGGGTGACTGCTGGTGGGCTTGAGGCTGGTGGGCAGTGGGGCACGAGGGCCCTGGCAAGAAGGATGCCAGCGAAGCACCTTCAGAAGCAGCAGTCATTTTCTTTCATTCATGCATCACGAAGCGGGAAATCTTCCAGATCAAACACGGAAGGGAAAGATAAACGATATAATGAGCCATTGGAGATAATCTAATCTTCATGGTCTAGTTAAACACGCAGCACCATGATCACTAAAAACAAACTACCTCTCTAACAGGATAAATGTCTCTGTGCCGAATTCAACCCAAAAAATCCATCGCATCCTTCATCAACCGCCGGTCTTGTACCAGCCTGACAGAAATTTAATTCAAGCTGGCTCCTGAAAATAATTATTGTATTTTAAGAGTAGTAATCATTGGTCGGGACATGATTGAATGTGTCCATGCCTATTGACTTTTTCTATGATTTATAGCTTTGTTTAGTCGATATTCCCATCGAAATTGTATAATTAATTATAAGTGGGTCTGTCAGGTCTGCAGGATGGAGTGCCCTGATGAGTATTTGGGAAGATTAAATTTTCCTTAGCTGTACCGATGCAAGGCTTGGGAATTTTCACAGCACTGTGGCTGTTGGATAAAGATGTTTTCTGTGTGTTTAGCAACTGCTTTAGTTCAAAATCCATTGATTTTTCTGAGGGTATTTTTTTTTATCAGTGTGGTGTCTCTTCAGTAACACTGGAATGTGTACAGATGTGACAAGACCTGACAAATATTTATTATCAACAGGCTACTTTGTCATTGTCCATAACCAATTATTCCTTCTTTTTACATTGCAATCAACAAAAAATAATTTTAAGGTATAAAAATGGGTGTTTTTTTAATGAAAAATCTGATATAGATACAAATTATCTGCTCACCAGTATGTCAATTTGAAATGCATACAGTAATCTGTCAGGTCTAATTTTTCCAAGCTATTCCATAGCTTATCCAACCTTATCTGTAGCTTTATTCCAAAGTGAGCTTAGAAATTACCTGTATTTGTTACCTCCAGGTGCAGTGACTGTTCTGTGTCATTTTATTTCAGAAAGGAGCACCCAGATTTTTCCAGTTGCGTAGTGATAAAGAAAAAACCTGTTTGAAATAGCTGTAGTGATGATGCAAAAACTGTCTTAATATTCAGTTCATGTGCTTCGGGTTGTACATTCAAGTTCCAGTATATCAGAGGGACCAGGTGTAACCATAGCAGAACCTCCTTGTCTGGGTGGAAGGGGTGTTACAGAGCAGCAGTGAGGAGGTGGGACCAGAGGAGGAACACATGTGGATTTTCACCTCAGTGTCAGGTTCCAGGCTAAGGTGTTGCTTTTGAATTAGAAGAAGTGTTCCCATCTCTGCCCTTGGAGGTAGAATAGAACCAGAGCTGCTGTCCCTCTGCTCCACAGACTGGCGTAGGAGCAGTGGGCAAAGAACAGCCAAGGCTTCTGCAGGCTGAACTGGTTGTTTGCACCCTTCAAGAGGCAGCAGTCCCCAGCTGGGAACCACAGCCATGTCACAGCCACCTCTCTTCTGTGTTCCTGCTCCTCAGCCACCCAGAGCACAAGATGCCCCAGCACAAGGGGGCACTTGGGGAATGCACAGGCTTCCCGAGTGAGTCTGCTGTGTTGTCCACTCCTCTGACTTTACCCTAACCTGCCAGGCCATTCCTTGCACAAAACTTGGTCATAGCTTTGGATTTGCCAGCTCTCAAGTGGTAAAACTGAGCATGCTGGTGCTTTGGGGAGAGTAGCAGTGTGCAGGGAGTTGTTGAAGAAGTCTGCGCTTGTTTGGTTTTCACATTCCTTAACTATGATAAATCAGGCCTTCAGTGTTTCTTTCAAAATACCTTGTGTTTGAGAGTTCTCTCTTAAATTCAACACAAACAAAAGAAACCCAAGCCAGGGATAATTATTTAGTGAAAAACTCACAGTCATGTTATTGATTAGTACAAAGAATCACAAGGTAAATGCTATCTCTTCAGTAGGCAGTCAAATAAATACATAGTAAGGATGTGAAAACTCTTTTAATGACTACAGAGGAATGGTTTAGTCATTAGGAATCATTTGGTAATCTTTAACCTCAATCAGGAATGTGAACTGGTGCATCCATTCCTCTCTTGCATAGGAATCATGTCAATCCAGATAGGCACTAATGTGAGGCTGCCCAGGGCAGTGGTGGAGTCTCCATCCCTGCAGGGGTTTCAAAGCCATGAAGATGTGGTGCTGAGGGACATGGTTTGGTGGTGTTGACCTGGCAGTGTTGGGTTAGTGGTTGGACTGCATGGTCTTAAAGATCTATGATCTTTGCCAAACTGAACTATTCTGTGATTCCAACATTTTGATCATAACTATGTCATAAATTAGTGACTTGATTGTCTTAAGAGTTGAACCTGCTGTTTTTGCCTGTAGAATTACAATCTCTTTTGTGTGGTGATGTTGCTAGAAACTGGTGACCAGCTCTGTAGCTGTGCTTACCCTGACTGCTGTCCTCAGCTGCCCACGGGCAGTGCCAGTCCTGCTCTCACAGTGACACAACCCTTGGTGGTTCTGGTCTTGGCTGCTCCCCTGGCTCCAGTACTGAGAGCTGAAGAGGTCAGACCTGGGGGTCAGCCACGCAGCAGTTCCTGGGAAATCAGTGGTTCTGAGGACTCTGGTGGTGTTACCAGCAGTAATTTCAAAGCAGATTTGAGACAGTCGTGTAGAAAAGCCCAGTGATCTCCAGCATAGATATTCATGAAATGGAAAAGGTTCCATTTTTATTTAAATTGCTGTTAGAATGGAAAAAAATAAGCAAAGAGCTTCACCTTGCTGTCAGTGGTCCTTCAGCACTCCTCCTGCTGCAGAGAGCAGTCAGCTTCTGCAGAGAGCACATTCTCATGGTTTCTGTGCATTGAACAGTGAAATCAGCCTTTTGAGGTAGATTCTCTTTATTCTGTGTGCCTGTCTAGCTCCAGCTGATAAGGTATGAGGAGAAAATTACCCCAAATGTGCTCTGAAAATGGATTGAGCTATAAAGGTCTCATTCTCCTTATGCAAGTGATGATTTAAGTGATCTATTGTTGTGCCAATTAACTTAGGGGTGTTCTTACAAACTGTTTTGGGCAAACATACTTTTAAATTAGGGGTAATTTTTTTTTTTGGGGGGGGGAGGGGGTCATTTAATATTCCCAGGAAATCCTGAAATGTTATGCAAATTGAGGAGAGAGGGATCCGTATGAAGCTTTTTGTGAGAGTATGTGTGCTGGTGAAGGTTAAGGATCTGGCCTCACTGAAAATGTATTAATCACAGAGAAGATGTAGCACAATGCACTCTTCCCACTGGCCTTGGCTCTGACCCTTTTAAGGATAATGGGAATCCTGTCCACTAAGAACTAGATTAGGGCGATCAAGTGCATTTCATCAGGGCTTGACTTGAACCGTGATCCCAGGGGTGAAAAGGCAGAGGTTTATCCACTGAGCCAACCAGCCCCTGTCCAGATCAAATCTTGAATATGATGTATAAGGGCAAATTAGGATAGAGGAAGGAAATTGATTGCTTAGGACTGTTCTTACCTAGGACTGGTCATAAGGAAATGCTGCACATCCTGAAACAGGCTTTTTATTGAAGGTGATCGTTGGAAATGCCTGATTTTCATGAAGCACTGGTAGGAAAATGGCTTTGTGCTCTGTGCCTTGACTCAAGAGCAGTATTCCCATGCTTGGAATTGTGTTTGCTTAAGTTAGTGGCTAGTCAATATGCCACTGGATAAACTGCAAAATGAGTAATGACAGAGATAGGAAATGCTATCAATGAATGTTCTACCTAGCAAACAGAACTGCAAAGGCAAACTGCAAGCGGGAGGCAGTCAAGATGTGCTGGCTTAGCTTCGTGGTCCAAGTAAGTGAGTTTTTCTGGAGTAGAATTTGCCCATGTTGCAAAGTTGCTAATACTATTGCATGAGCTTTTGTTCCCCTGTTCCACACAGCTATGTAGGTCCTAATTCAGTACTGTGCTAGATTCGGGGGGGTTGTATCGGTCTTTCAGAGAATCACAGAAACATTCAGGTTGGAAAAGACCCTCAGGATCACCAAGTCCAACCCATAACCCTACTGTATGAGGTGCACCCTAAACTGTATCCCCAAGCACCACATCCAGATTACTTTTAAAGACATCCAAGGTTGGCAACTCCACCACCTCCCTGACAGCCCATTCCAATTCCTGACCACTCTTGCTGTGAAAATTTTTCATCTAATGTTCAGTCTAAACCTAACCAGTTGCAGCTTGAGGCCATTCCCTCTTGTTCTATCACTATTTACCTGTGAGAAGAGACCAACACCAACCTCTCCTGCAGGACCAACAACATCCTTTCAGGTAGCTGTAGAGAGTGATGAGGTTATCCTCTCAGCCTCCTCTTTCTTAAACTTGTTTAGATGTATTCTGAAGAGGAGGTCCAACATCTGCACTCTGTAATCCAGTCTGTAGTCACTATGATCTGCTGACATGCTTTGGCTTAAGGCAGCATTTTTAACAGCATTCCAGAGACAGAAAGGCGCTTGATGTTGTTTTCACCAACTCAACTACGTTAGCCCAATCTCCAGGTGCCCCCCCATGCCCTCACAGATGGATACCTGCATGCAAATAGGTGTGCACACACACATATCAACTGCCAAACAGGTTACTCCTGGGGAGGTTCTCATTAGACACAACAGGAAAAAATACTCACAAGGACAATCAGCCCTTGCAAGCATCACTTAGGGTGGTGGTGGAGTCCCCACGATGGGACACTTTTTAAGACTCAACTGGACAGGCTGTGCCAGCTTGTCTAGACCAGGCTTTTGTCAAGGAAGTTTGTACCATATGATACCTGGTGTTTCATCCAACCTGCTGTTCTATGAAATAATGAAGTTAACATGGAATGTAGTACTCAAGGACACTTTGATACAAGAAGTACAGCTAGGGAGGAGAGTAAGGTACTCAGCCACAAGGATGCTGAGCCACAGCAGCCACCAGGTTCTTGTCCCTGCTCTTAGGACTGTTTCTATATTTTACATTAGATAGGTGCTGAAAAAAACCAGCATAGAAAGGAAGGGCTGGAGTCTAGATCTCCTCTGATCCTGGGTGGCCTCAAGCATCTCTCACTGCTCTCATGCTTGCAGGTGGCTGCTTACCAGTGCTCAGACTCTCCTCAGCATCCCTCCCCAGGCATCCCTGCCCGCAGGCTCCAAACAGCTCCAGGGAAGCAGGGCTATCTGTGAATTTGAATACCCCCTGGGAAAGAAACACCTCAAATTACAGGTGTCTGGAAGGTTTAGATCACCTTTCCAGATGCCCAGTGGTGTCTAGGGGAGTCAAGATGAGTGGAGCTCCCCAGACATCACCTCCAATTGGAACCTTTCTTCAGATGCTCTGGGATCCTCCCCTTTCTCCAAAAAGCCCATGGCAGCCATGTAAGCCTCGTAGACCTTGCTCAGGGTAGCCTTCACCCCAACAGTGGGACTTTGCCCAAGTAGGAAAAAGGGATCACAGTCTGTCTTCAAGGAAGTTCTATATTTTACCACCCTACAAGTGATACTAAAACTGCACTCTGCTTAATTGTATGCTTTTGTCAAACACCAGCTTACAACCTGCCTTTGACAGGATGGTGCATGCAGGGTTTGAGTCCCTAATGGCACAAATCCATTTCACAGGAACAGACACTTAAAGTGTAATGAAATAATCTACCAAATCTGTCATAGTTGCCAGCAGGATATCCCTAACTAGAATCTTTTGGTTGTCATCCACTCACCCACTCTGGCCATTCTGAATGAGCCATATTACAAGCTGGTGTGCAGTTTATGAATTAATTACAGTAATGAAGTGTCCATTCCTCTACAGCTTTGTAAAAGGCAGTTTGCATGAATACAGTTTTGAAAAGTCAGAGTTTTTCAGCCAAGGCCAGCACAGGAATCCCAGGAGAGTGAGAGACAGAACCCACTTTGTATGATTAGAAAGCAGGCAGCGTGCACTCAGACTCGGACTGCCTGGAAAAGCCACTCCCCAGGAGGTCCCCGTTGCTCTCACGCTGCCTTGATGTGCCAAAGAGCAACCAACATTCCTTGGAGAGCTCAGGCTGGAGCATGGGGTGACAGGAGCCGTGGTCTGTGTGTGAGAGCTGCCAGCAGTCGTGTCCATCTCACAGGCTTCGGGCTCCTTGTGGGACGCAGCGAAGGGAAGACTGAGAGGTGATGACCTGCTTCTGCACAGCCGTGTGCCGCCAGGGATTCCTGGGCATCTGAAGGGACCTTTTCTCACCAGCAGAATGCTAATGTTGGTAGCTGCTGCTGCACGCCTCAGAGGCTACACCTAGCCTGCCTCAGTGCTTTTCTTAACTAATTAGTTTATTCTTTACGTATACTTAATTCAGTCTACTTACTAACAAGTAATTACCCGAGAAGCACAGCAGGATTCTTTTTTAATCGAGTTACGAAAGCATCCCTGGATCAGACTTGTGTTCTCTACTGAGAAGGGTGACTAAGCCCTGGGGAGCTGCCAGCAGAGAACCAGTTTACCCGTACTGGTAGTTTCAACCCAACATCCACAGACTTGGGCTGAAAAGATTCACATGGGGCAATCAGGAAGAACAAGAAATTTAAGGAAAAAAATTTTCACAGCAAGTGGTCAGGCATTGGAAAGGGCTGCCCAAGGAGGTGGTGGAGTCACCAACCCTGGATGTGTTTAAAAGTCATTTGGATGTGGTGCTTGGGGGTATGGTTTAGGGTGCACCTTGTCGAGTAGGGTTATGGGTTGGACTTGGTGATCCTGAGGGTCTTTTCCATCCTGAATGTTTCTGTGATTGTGAAGTGTGTGAAATGTCTAAAAGGGCTCAGCCTGCACTGGGGAAATATCTGGGGTACATAACTGGAAAAGTCTGAAAGCACTGTTTGATCCCAATGGGCGTTGAGGAGGCAGCAGACATCCTGAGGCATTAGGTGTCCCAGAACGAGAAGTGCTGCAGCACTAGGGCACTGAGCAGTGTTTGTGTCTGGCCCTGGTGCTAGCTGAGAGTCTGGAACACACCCCACTGCAGGGTGCTGAGCTCTCACCCTTGCCCTGCGCACCCACCCAACACAGCCAGCGCTGTTCTGCTGCAATGTCTGTGCCAGGGGAGAAGGGACCTGTGGCCTGTGGACTCTGGCACACAGGCCAGGCAGTCGTGGTCACCTACAGCCCTGCCCAGACCTGCAGTGCTGGGGGTGTGAGGACGATGAGGAATGTGGGGTGTGAGGGAACTCTAATGAGACAGAGGCAATAGCAGTCTCCAGTAATTAGTCTGGTGATCAATAGACATGAAGGGGAAGTGTGGCTCCTTCTAGACATCTTAAGCACTCTTAAGTATTTCTGTAACAGAAATACTATTTTAAAATACATTTTCCAGTGCACTTTTCCAACAGAGTTGGAATACTTACTAGAAAATGTCTGTGTCCTTCAGAGCACTGGGATGTCCCCTGAGAGGTGCATGTTGTCCAGGCAGCATTTCGCTGGGGAGCTTCCACTTAAATCAGAGATGTTCTGACTGGCTGCAGGCACCGGGAGCCATCAGCTCTGATGGGCTCACACAGAATCACAGAATGATAGAGGTTGGAAGGGACCTCCAGAGAACATTGAGTCTAACACCTTTGCCAAAGCAGGATCACCTTAGGGCTGCCCCTGTCTTGCTTTCCTAAGGCTAAGGAGAGCGTCTGTGTGCCAAAACAGCCCCAATTCCGGAGGGGCTGATGCTTTAACAGCACCAATGCTCAAGATGCATAAGAGAAATTCTCAAAAATATAATAATCTGCAAGAGCACTGTAAGGGGTAGGTTTATATTCAATAATTTCTGGGTTGTTATTTTTTTCGTCTTCTTTTCATCTTTTCTTCTTCTTTCTTCTTCTTTTCTTCTTTTTCTTCTTTTCTTCTTTTCTTCTTCTTTTCTTCTTTTCTTCTTCTTTTCTTCTTCTCTTCTTTTCTTCTTTTCTTTTAAGGGAGAAAGAAAATTAATTTACAAAATACACAGCAAGGGATCATTTTACAAAGTCTTGGCTAGAGAAAGCAGTAGCTTTACAGCAAGGCCAGAGAAGAGCTATGTGTGACATTTTCATGGGTAAGTAGGAGGGTTCAGCATTTCCACAGGCATTTCTTTGAAGTCAGAAGAGTGCTGAATCAGTTTCTAAATATTTTTCTTTGACTGGAAAGCTGGATAAAGTGACTGCATTTCCAAAGTCTCCTGAATAAATCCTGCACTAGACAAGACCAGCAGAGGAGCTTACAGTGACCACTGTCCACATACTTGAATTCTCTGAGGTCATTTCAATATGCTTGTCTCCTCTTTTTGGTCTGAAACTTCATTTCCCTTTCACAGCTGTGAATTCTCTGGTGGGCCCTGCAGATGGATTTGATAAATGCTGCTAATATCACCTCCTGATCTGGCAATGCTCTGACTTTGGTCTGTAGGTCTTGATGAGTAATTGCCGTTGTTCTACTCCAATGACTGAATTAAGTTGCCCTGTTTTAGAGGGTTCACACGTGTGTGGCTTTAGCCAAGGTGGCCCATTGCTGCATACCAATGGACACTGACCTTTGAAGAATGCCTCATCACTTTGAACTGAGGCAAGCCCAATTACCTCGATTTCTACAACCGCCTAAACTCTGTTATGATCCTTTGGTTATGGCCAAGTGGCGTAATACCCAAATGCAGCATCCCAGACAATTGTCATCTTAGAATCACAGAATTATTTAGGAGGAAAAGACCTTTAAGATCATTGAATCAGGCACTGCTTGAGCAGGATGGGCCCCGTGAACTCTGGGGTTCATGCTCCAGCCCTGGGGTGAGGTAGCTCACCACCCAGCACAGACTGTCCATCCAGCCCAGCTCAAATTGTACTTAGCAAGGGACAATGCAGTTTGCTAATCAGAAATGCAGACTGCAAAATCCTGTAAGTACATTTAACCTGCTCTCAGAAATCACATCCTGCCCTGGTTGCAATCTGGCACACTTGTGGGGTAGTGGACACAAGCTGCTGCCTCTCACAGCCTGCCTGGCTGTGTTCCTTGAGGCCAGTCACCTCCGTGTCTCCTGGGGTATCCACTGATTATAGATCATGTGTATGGATGGTATTGTCATTTGGAAGGTGTTCATCAGATGTTCGCCTTGGGGTGGTCACTGGACATTGTAGAGCAAATACCTTGACACAGCTTCAGCACCTCGGTGGTGACAGCAGATAAAATGCATCATCTCTGCTATCCTTTAGGTATAAAGATACTGGTGAAATTGAGCTGGGAGAAGAAAAGAGCCTTCTGGACTGCCTATGACATATAGTTCTGGGATGAACTTCCAGCTACGGCATTTTAAAGTCTCAGTGTAATTGCTCAAATTACCCCAGCACATCATGTAACACCTGAAAGATTTGGTTCTTAAGGATGGCCTTAGAATGAGTAAATTAAACAGAACAATATATTGATTTCTAGGCTTTGGACTTCATTTCTTTGTTATTTTTAAGGCATTTAGAGTGACAGGCATACTCATATTTACTCTTTAGTATACAGTATGGAAATAAATGAGCAGTTTGCGTTGAAAATAGGCACGGGTAGAGACCTTCTGGGTGGTTATACACTTTAAAAAGAAAGGCTTTACCCTGGGAGATTCTGACTGCTCCTCAGTCTCGTCTGGCCTATATTAATTTTCATTCATTTTCTGTAGTGCCCAGGAGCTCCTGACACCCTGTACCTGTTCACAAAGCAAATACAGTGAAATGCTGCTCCTGTCTTGTCCCATTCCTTCTCTTAGTTTGAGGGAACGTGACAATTGTAACTGTGACAAGACCTAGTCAGCACCTTATTTATTCACCAATAATCTTTTGCTTTGAGATTGCAGGCTTACAAGAGAACCCAAATGGTTTTAAAGGCAAAATAAGTAATAGTGAAAACTTGCTCTTCTACTAAAAATGGAGATTTTTAGCACTGCCCAGCTCTTGTGTTGATTGTTTCTTTCCCACTGCCTGCTGTGCCACCAGAGGAGAGCTGTGCAGCTCTGAGCACGCCAAGAACTTGTCACTGCCCCTTCTAACTGACACTCTGTGTCATTTGGGCACACATGGGTTACAGTACTGAATCATGGATGCTTAATAGCTAGGGAAGAACAAATGTTGAAAATATAGCATGAAATAAAGGTTAGTGCAAATAATCTAGTGAAAATATTTGTTTTACATGTAAGAGTGAGTTGTCTACAAGCATTCCTCAAATATTTCTTCTAGGCACCTAGTTGGGCTTTGGCATCCATCTGGGTCATCATGAGGTTTGGGCTTTGTCGTTTCAGGCCAAAGGCCTCCCTCTACCTGGGGAAGCTTGGGGAGATGATAGAGAGCACAACACACAATACAGTCTTGTTCCCATTATCTGTCCTCTGTCACCAGTGTCAGCAGCTCATCTGCATAGCACAGACACAACTAAAGAAGCAATTGCAGCAAGTAAACACTTCGGAAACTTCTCTGGATAAAAATGCACCTCCCTGTGCTCCTCCAACCCTCAGTCTTGGTTTAGTTTGCAAATATCATCCTAGCAAGAACCATCTGAATGTATGAAATTCTGAAAGTGTGAATTGGTGTGAGAGGACAATGCCTCCATTTAACATTGCCAGCCCCTGGAATGCCCATGAGTAATTTATACCATTGTGTTCTGGGCAGCATTGTTCCTTTATTCAGTCCTTGCAGTTTTGACACTTCAGAAATAGCCTCTTTCTCCTGATGCTTCCACTTCCCTGCTCTGATCTGTTTGCTTCCCAACAGCAGGGAAAATGTATTTACACCATATTAATAGACATATATTTCAAAGAATAGTTTAACTGGGGATGGTAGGGTTGTTTGGTTTTTTTTTCACATGCAGATAATATCATTAAAGTGGCAACACATGGAGCAAAAAAGAGATTGGTAACATTTGTTTACAGTTTGTGCATTGTGGGTACGTATCTGTCTATACTCACTTAAAAACAGAGTCACAGGCTGAAAACACTAATCATAAACCATACCTCTCCTGAAGTGTATTGAGATTTGCTTCAGTCAAATGAGTGGCTGATCCATCCCAGTGTATGTAGGATATTATTAGATTACAGAATATTAGAATCACAGAATGTTAGGGGCTGGAAGGAACCTTGAAAGATCATCTAGTCCGACCCCCCATACATATGTAAGCTTTCATCCAGATGTTTAAAATTATTTACCCAACCACCCTGGATACTGGGGGCTTTTGATCAGGTGTTAAAACAGCTACAAACTGTCTGCAGCTCTTCATACTACAAAATCTCCTCCGGTGTGCCATTGCCATTGGTGTGCCGTCGCCTTTGGTGTCAGATGGGCTGCAACAGGGACAGGTGCCCGTGATTTGGCACTCTGGTGTAGGAGCCTGTGCAGAACCTGCAGTGAGGCGGGTGGGCCTTGGAGAGGCAGCTAATCAGCAGGGCAGGTGGTTCAGGTAGCTGCTTTTCACACAGATAATTAATGTGTACAAGTAGCTGCTAATTGCACATTTCAGGAATGATTTATGAGGTGGCAGAGGGGAAAGAGGGAAACAATCTAATTTCTTTGGGAACCTCTGCCATTCATACAATGGTATCAGCACAGCTGTGAGATGGGACATGATTAATGGAGAGTGAGCAAACACAGGCCATCCTGGCAGATCCCAGCGGCCACATGCCTGTCACCACAGAGTGGCACCGGGAGCGGCAGCGGTGCCCGTTAGGAGCGGTGCCTCTTAGGAGCAGTTTGGCTGTGGCTGGCTCATCCAGCCAGGCACTGGGCTTCACACCAGCCCAGCTTCTGAGCTAAGGTGATTTTGTGTCCATCTGAACAGCAACTGGTTTAATGTGGAAGGTGATCATTGAGTGGCTGTGGGTGGGTTTGTGCTGATCAACAGAAGATGCCAGGTGTTTATTCTTCCTGTGGAGGTCCAGGGCAAAACAGCTTTGGCAAGGACTGGTATTTATAGAGGACATTAAACCCAAACTTATGAACATCTCTGCTGAATACCTGCCTGCAGTGCTCTGTCTGGGCTGCTGCCTGGGAACACATTTCACCCATTGTCACGTATCCCTCTCTGCTATCTGACAGGCACCACCCAAAGCCAGCGTAGGAAACATGGCTTGTCTTTGCTCAGCAAGAGTGATGTGCACATCCTTGTGTTTATTGTTCCTCCTTATCTGGGCTGAAGATAATATACTGTAATGTGATACTTTTCTGCTGGCATTTTTGTGGGCTGACTAGCCTATCAGTTTGCTGTACTGCTTTAATGCCAGTCTGGTTTATCTTTGGAAAGATTGCTAACAAAATGTGAAAAAAATGTAGCCATGTGGAAATAGTAAATGTACAGATAGGTCACTGCTGGAGAGAGCCAGTGCTGCCTGTTCCGCTGAGAGGTAAAGGCTTCTCTCAATGAACTGTTCATGTGCCAGTGTAGTACTGAGTGGTCTGTGCTGTGTTTCATGTGAGAGGTATCCCTCGAGCTGTGTAATCAAAGTCTCTGTTTATTGCCTTTTGTGTGATGTAATGTTTTGTGATTGCTTCAGCTCAACATGAAAAAGTGAACACGTTTATTTCTGTCTTTTGTAGCTTTTAGAATTTGACAGAGAGCTGTCAGTCTTTAAAGACAGATTGTATGAACTGGACATCTCATTTCCTCCCAGGTAAGACTCTTCTATCATCCATTTATTTAACTATAGCTGGCTAAAACGTGTTACTGGTGCTGTAAAGTGGGAACGCTCCCATGCAGGCTGCAGAAGTGGTGTGATCTTTGTTCCCTCCAGAAGGTTCAGAGCCCTCCCAATGCCCTCCCTCAGTGCCTTGGCAGTGGCAGTGCCATGTGCTCACAGCACTCCACAGCTTCTTGCTGGGATCCAGCCCAGCCTGGCTTTGGTAGCTGCTCCTGAGATAGGCCTGACCTGGTGGTGTGCTGGGAGATGGGTCACTGCTCTTGAGCACTGGACACAGATAACTTGCTAAAATACTTTATTGCCATCATAAAGGTAGTCTTTGCCTCAGGCTGCTGAAGACTGAGCAGTGATGGCACTCAAAGGAGTAGACCCAAGGCAGGCATGCAGAGCCCAGTGCCAGCATTCAGAGTGGCATCCAAGAGGAGTAGCAGGAGAGAGGCTGAGGATTTAAATTCTGCTTTTTCAGTTTCAGCAAAACTTACATTTCAGCAAAACTTACATAAACGCTAAGACTGTTAGAATAATTTGGCTTTTTTAATGCAATTGCTTGATTTTAATCAGCTGCATCCCTTAGGCAAATTTGAGCTACAGAGAGACAAGTATTGCTGCCACAGAAACCCAAGATCTTTGCACATGACAATCGTCCTCAGGAGAAACCTGTGGAAAATTTGGTAGTTCTAAGCATGGAGGGCCCCTTTCCAAGAGTGAAGAACTCGGATCTCACAGTTGATTTTAAGGGAAAGAAATACTGCACTTGCAAAGCTAAAGTTCAAGAAACCATAGATAAAAACTTACTTTTTATATAATATTTTTAACAGATACAATATTCTCAATTATTGCTATTCTGTCCTTTATGGACAGATAAAAAAAACTATGATGCTTTGGCATACACTAAGAAAAAATTTGGGAAGCTTGCCTTTTTGTTATCATAATCTCATTATTTCTCACCAGCCAGCTGTGATACCGATTATATTGATCCCTTGGGACAGTGGAAGTATGCATGGAGAGGTTACCACTGCTCTAAATTGTTCTTATTGATTGAGTATGATAACAGAAGACCAACAGCATGTACATCTCTGAGTATATTTCATTAGTTGTGTACCTGGTCAGGGTACAAGGAGGTGAGAGGAAATAGATACAGGGGTGGGTGTTTTTTTTAGCAGAAATATGCTTTGACTTGATTTCACCACCAGTAGTGCTCTCAACCACAGCAAGGCTTGGCAGAAGGATGTTGTTGCGTGAACGGTTTGCAGAGCCTTCAGACCTTTCTGTCAGTACAGTTTGGTGCCATTCTGCTCTCCTGCAGAGGTCAGGAATCTGTCGTGAGTAGTTTTAGTATCTCAGCTGTACTTTTGATCTACCTGTGAAACCATGTGAGCATCTGGCGAAGGTCCAAACCCTTGAAAAATGTCTTTTCACAATTCTCACTAGAGACTTCTGTTACTATTTTAGTGATTAAGCTTCTTGTGAATTGCAACAAGACTGGATGCAACCTAGGGTTTTCCAAGGGTCATGCCCTGTGAGGTTGTGGGCAAGTAATATCTGAGCCTTCCTCTTTACATCTCACTGCATGGAAAATCTCTGTCAGCAAAATACAGATGGAACAAAAGCCAAACCAGAACTCTACAGGAACCACCTAGCAGCCATGCAGGGAAGGGCAGAGCTAGGACTCTGAAGGGTGAAGCCTCAGGCCAACACTGGGTCTCCAGGTAAGGAGACCAAGACTTGCAGAAGCAGCCAGAGGGGAGTTAGCTGATGAGTAGCTAGGACAATGTGAAAAGGATGTGGAGGAGGGAGGACTGGGCAAGGATGATCTGGAGTACAGGGGGAGTGATGAAAACCGTAGAAGAGTGAGGTGGCTGCAGGACGCTGCCCATGGGATGTGACAGTGAGCTGGTCTTGCCCTAGCCAAGTGCAAATGAGCAGCCACAAAAAAGATTTTCTGTGTCCCTTCCTAGCACTGATCCACAGATAGATTGATAGACCACTGCTGCTGGATGTCAAATGCTGAAGAAATCTCTAGGAATCCTTGTCAGGCCACTTCTCCTTGAGGAATGACCAGTGGGAGCTTGAAAGTGGCCTAATGTAAGGCTGTGTAAAAAGAGAGGGAGCTGCTGCTGAGTCCTGCCTTGGGCAACAGCCAAGCAGTCACACTGCTCTGGCTTCTGTCCTCTTTCAGAGGAGATGAAAAACCAAGATCCTGACCACTCCTTGCCATCAAAGATCCTATCACATTTTTGCAAGAGCATAGATGTCTAGACAGATGTTCTGGCCAAAGTCCTGGCGACTGGATTCCACCTCCCCAAACACACTGTTGCTTTACTTGAATTTGGTGGTGTTCTTCACTTCCCACCCCAAGCCACCTCGCAGTGCGTGAGTGCAGTGCTGATGGCTGCTGCACTGCAGCTATGAGACACTGAGCTCAGCAGCTGTCTACAGGCCACAGCTCATGAACCCACTGAGATGCTTGCAAAGAAAGATCTGCACTACCAAGATAGAAGCAGACACGTCCAAGCACAGACCCCATCCAGATCTTGGGAAGCAACTAAGCAGGGTCATTTCCAGCTTCAGCCCTTCTCCTCAGTGTTCCCACTCAGGTGCCAGCTTTGGGGCTTTGTGAGCAGCCTGCGAGTGGGAAGGAGTACAGTGTGGCAGACCCTTCCTCATATATGCCAAAGGGCAGCAGTGGAGGGGATAAAAGTGAAGGTTCACCTGCTGCTGGTTCTGTTTACTTCTTACAACTAAGTCATGAACAACAGTAATGAGTAGCAGTAAATGTTGGTACACTGAGAGGTGGCACTTCCTGCGTGGCCTGGGAGGGATGCTAGCACTAAGTTTAGGCAACACAACATTTCTCTGAATTTAGGCAGAGAATACTGATAAAATGTGAGATCTGAATATGAGAATATTGCTAAAATAGAAGACAGAAGCCCAAGAAGCTGAGCTCAAGCACAAGAAAGAGCTTAGGGCTTGACCTTAGTGTGCTTTTCCTCACTCACCCCTGCTCCTGCTCCTGGTCATTTCTGTACCATAGTCCTTGCAGGGCACCACTTTCAGTGAGAAGCCATGCCTGAAGACTGCAGAGCTGGATTCCTGGGTGTTGGAGTTACTGCAGGTCCTATTTTGTCTCATAAAACTAAGCACATTGATTTTCCTGAAAGAAATAATATGATTTATTTTCCTTTGTATTGAAATAATGACCGCAGCGTGCCATTAACTGCAAAACCAGGTATTTTGATTGGCAGAAAGCAGTGGGTTTAATGTAAGACATTTTCTTTTTAAGTTAGAGCCTTTTCACTCATGGAAGATGTGAAATATATGGCCTGAATGTTTTGGTTTTGCTTCCTAGCAGTTTTTCCTCCCATTTTCCCCTCATTTTTCCCATTAGTTCTGGAAAGAAATAATCTGTATCTTATCGTGGCTTGACTGCTTTTATATACTGCTTGTAAATATGACCTTAACCTCTATTTGTCATAGATCCAGTCATGCTAGATTTTGTATTTGTGCCCAAAGGAGGATATGATCAGTCCTGTACATTCAGAAACTACTTCTTTAATCACTTGGTGCTCCTAGCTGGAGAATGTACAGCACATCTGTTTGTGCTGCAGATGAATCAGACAAAGCCTTTGTCACAGCAGGGAGGCAGAGAAAGCTCTAGGCACTTGTTGTCAGGCTTATGGACTCCATGACGGAGCACTGTGATTTAGAAGGAAGTTGTAAGCCATTGTGATGATAGCCTTAAAGTAGTCTTTCAGAAATCATTTTATAGATGATGCTTGAGTTATGGTCCATTGATGCAGTCTGTGCATGACTCTCTACTTCTCCTCTGCATCCGCGGTGCTGTGGTCCAACATTACGGGGTGCTGGCCAGCAACTGCAGACAGAGTATCTCGGTTGGAGAGGCACTGAAAACATCTAGTGCTGCATTTCACACCTCTCAAAGAAGGAAAGATCAGTTAGGACAGTTTTTCTTTCATTTGCTTCATCGCTTGTGCATACCATTAGTTGCCTGGTTTGCACCCAGACTTCCACAAGTCGGTAACTCAGCTGCTTACCTGCCTTGTAAATTCTTCCCTCAAAAAGCATGCTTAGGATTCACTGTGCTCTTGAGATAAATGGAAAAGGTCACATCCCTCTGAGTTGCAGCAGATTAAGTTATAAATTCTTTTTTTTTTTTTTTTTTTTCATTTTATCAGCATAAACTGCTTATTCTATGGATTTTATCATGAAACCTTATTGATACACTACCACAGCTGGCCTGGAGTTGAAAGCTTTGTTCCTCTGAGTTGGTGGTATTGTTGTGGTTAACTTCAGTGGGGCCAAAGCTTCATTCTTGGTGAATTGGTTTGTGTTCATGCCACTCCTAGAGCAGCATTGCACCACGATCCAGATCTCTCAGGTATAAACACGGATGGGCAGGAACACACTGAGCTGTTGCTGACCATGCTTTGCCTTACTGAATGCAGCCTGAGATCCCAGCCCCAACCCAGGCAGCGCTGCCTGGGTACCTGACAGCTTCAGTGTTGGACAGGCAGCTCCAGTTCCTCCTAAGAAGAGGGCTTTGAACAAAACCAGTTCATAGCATAAAATAAGCAAAGTCCTAAGGCTGCAAAACCTCATTCAGATAGAGAGGGCAACCAGAACTGTTTTTCTCAAGTAGTATTTTCTCAGTCATGACTGTACAAGCAATTCAGGATTTAATTTGAATCTGTGATTACCAAAAATGAGGGAAAACATACTGCTGTTCCAAAGAGCATTTTGAAGTTTTGGTATTCTCAAAGTGCTTGTGCATTTAAGAGAAGATAACCAAGTCTGATCCTTCCATGTGCTCAGTTTTCATTAAAAATTACGAAATGAGTATTTCACAGTATCACAGTATCAGCAAGGTTGGAAGACANTGGCCACACTATTTCTGATGTAATGATCTGAATGGAGAGGACATTTCTGTTTGATTCTGGGTATAAACTGTTTTATATAAATATCACTGTATCTTCTACAGTTTATTTATCTGTCCTTTCTCCTGGATCTCAAATAAACCCATGTAGACACATAAGAGCTGTTTTTAAAGGAAATCACTACATTTTGCTCCTTAGATAAACCTTCTTACAAGCAAGTTGTTGTCCAAAATTTTCATTTTCGTACTCCATTTTAAAATGAGGTAAAGCCCTGTAAATTCTGTGTGACACCACATCACAATGCTGTGCTGTTTGGTGGTCCCAGTTTGGAGAAGCAGCTGGGTGAGTGGATGCAGGTTGCCGGGAGCTGAATGGCAGCACTCTGGTGGTGTCTTTGGCTTTGCACTAACAGTGCAGTGTAGCTGTGAATCCATCTTGGTTTGCTCCAGAAGCTCCTTGTCAGGCTGGGCACAGCATTCCTGGATACTGCTCACTCCCGTGATGGATTTGCAGTCTTGGGTCAGTGGTGGCCTTGGAGCTGGCAGTTTGGTGCAGGACAACACTGTAGGACCTTCTTGTTGCCAGTTTTTCATTACACCGAGACAGCATTGCAGAATAAGTGGTAATAGAAATGTTTGCTTCTTGAGTGATTCTCTAACTATAACATGCCACAGGACAATGCTGCTGTGTTGTAATATTTCTCTGTTTCTTTGTCTTTCACTTTCATGATGCTCTTCTAAGCCCAAGTAGAGTGTGCTTCTCTGTATGTTACCTTCTCCTCTCGGTTAATGTGAACTACATTCACTAGTCAGTGTGTGATGGTTTGGGAGTTCCCCACCCCCCACGCTTTGTAAAATGACCCAGACTAGAACTCAGCCGGCTGGAAGTTAAGAGATGAAGCTCTATTTACAGCTCAGCACAATATACAAGCAGATACATACACAGTAGACAGGAATATTTACAGAAATATAGAAGTTAAAGGTAATACAGAAACACAATCCCCCTCCCAGAAATCAAAGTCCCCAGGAGGGGCTCCCAACCACCATTCCACCTTCTCCCCACCCCTATACCTTACCCCAAGGTTTGCCTTACACACAAGATGAATTTTGGAGGATTGGCCAGGGGGGATTAGAAGAAAAGTGGTTAGTGAGGTTACTCAGCAGAGAGGAGAAGCCAGAAGCTGCTAGACCGAGACGCTGTGCCCCAGAGACACTGACTGCCAGCCCGAGATACTGTGTTATCTATGTTTCGAGTTCTTATTCCTAAACATCTCAGCAAGCCTATGAGTGAAGTAGACATCACCATTATTTCCTTTTCACAGCATATAGTATAATTTTCTCTAT
The DNA here is from genome assembly GCA_013399055.1 of Ramphastos sulfuratus. NCBI lineage: Eukaryota > Metazoa > Chordata > Aves > Piciformes > Ramphastidae > Ramphastos > Ramphastos sulfuratus. The sequence goes on along the minus strand of WBNM01045403.1, from coordinate 160,178 downwards.
TAAAATATTCCAATTAGCCTCAAACCAGCACACAGTGAGAACACTTAGTTCTTACCCCTTGTTAGAGAAGGCATCTCAAGAATCACGATGCACAAGTCTTGGCAAAAAATGAGGTCTTTGCCTATTTCCATCCACTGAATGGATGTATCCACTTTTAATACCAGCTTCTAAAAACTGACCTTTATATTTCCTTCCTAGTATCTGTGCTAATGGTTCCTAAAAGTAAAATTTTGATGTTGCCATAAGTTTCAAATAAAAAATTGAGTTTTAATTTGGCAGAGAGTGAAGGCCCTGTTCTGAGTCAAGAATACTTTAAAATACTGCTTTTAAGCTACTGACCTCTTGGTTGTTTCTAAACAGTAGTACAGGTCATTCTGTGAAGAAATGGAAATACCAGATGAACCTTTCCCTGCACTATTTGCCATGTCTAGACAGCACTAGAGAAATAAGTACAGCTGCCTTGTGTAAAAGAGAACTGGAGACAACTCAGCTNTAGTCTGGGTGATTTTACAAAACGGGGGGGGGGGCAACTCCCATCACACCTCCTTAACAGGTTAATGTAAATCTCCCACGCTTTTTGACCCACCTTTGTTCAGACCCTTGGTGGGAAGGTGAGTTAAGTTGTCAACCCATTGTGAAAGGCTGCATGAAAACACCATGTAGCTAAATTAATAAAACCTCTTAGTCCTGCCTTAGAACTCCAAAAGCCAGGACAGTCAATTCTGTGTTTAGAAAAGCTATTTCCCAAGGCTTTGTGAGTTCATAATGACTGTTAATATTTATTGTGGGGTTGGAACTTGACACAAGAGGTTTCAAAACAAGTGAAATACTCATTTCCCTTTGGTTCAGAGCAAGATACCAGAACAGCACCCTGTCAGGCTGCTGCATGAGTGTTTTCCCACCCACATAGCAGATCTGCTTTGGGTTATTCATTTTGAATACAGCAGGCACAAGGTCAGAAAGGCAAAGCAGAGTACTTTACTCTGTCATCCCATGGCCAGCCAGCCTCTGTCAGTGGAGGAATGGGGATGAGCTCTGCTCTCAGGGCTGCTTCTGCAGGTCACAGGAAACAGTCATGGATGAAATAGGAAAAAACAGTTCTAGGAGTGGCAGCCAGAGCCTTGGCATGGCTGATTAGAGGGCAAGTGAGTGAGACCTTTCAGAATTAGCATTTTGGCCATAGCTGGGTATAAATTAAATTGAAATTCTTTGTTTTTATCTGGCCATTAATCCACAAATGGACCTTTTTTTTTCCTGCCCTTTTAAAACAGGGGTTCACTTTAACGTTTTCAAACTGCTAAGCAATATGCAAATTGAATTTGATGGACTTTACAGAAATATGTTAATTTATTTTAACCATACATTAGTTTTGGTAGATATAAATCAACAACAACAACAATAATAAATAATTATAATTATGATAATAACAACAATAATAATAATTCTGTGAGTTCATAGTTATTGTAGTTGTTAATTGAAATTGCAGCTCTGAATGGAAGGGTGTTAAGACAACAAGCAATGTTCACATACTGGCGCCTGGGTTTCCTCAAGGTCTTTATAGACACCGTGTTAGGCAACTTCAGCATCAGGACTCCAGTCAGCTCTGTGTGTGGGAAGGATTCCAAAGGCACTTCTGACCTCTCCTACCAGCCATATCTAAAACCAGCATTTCTGCAGGCACACTTGTGGAGCTCCAAACAAAACAAAACTATTGTTGTCCAGTGCAGAGCTGTAATTTAGGTGAAGGCCATGTTCTGCTTGATCTTACATGAATTCTTCACCCGACCCTATGTGACTGTCCTGCCATGCTGGTCAGGTTGCCACCCCTCAAAACCATTGGGAAGAAAGCTGTGAACAGGCACAGCAGTGACAGCCTCTACTTCCTTTGCAAGACCTCCTTTCTGTTCAGCAGGGCACCCTTCTGAATTCCTGTCCAGCTCCAAGCTCCTTTTCCTTCTGCATGCTCAGGTTCTCTAAGCTCACCATCACTGACCCACACACCGCAGCAAGGTGTGGTGGCAATGCAGTGAGTGCAGGCCAAGGAAAGGCTGCCAGCTCTGAGCCATCCTGAGCTTTGGCTCTCAGCAGCCTCTGCCCAGGGTCTTCCCCAGCACATTCCTGCACTGCACAGCAAGCCATTCCCAGGAGGTGTCTGCAGACAAGGCTACCAAGGAACTACCAGGGCTGGGTGTTCCAATGCCCGGGCAGGGCAGCCTCTCCAAAGCCACCCCTTTTCCTCCTCTGCCTTCCTGAGTCTGCAGACAGGAGCAGTAACAGTCCACACTGCCTTCAGCAACAGCAGGGCCTTCCTCAAGCCTCCTGATACCTGCCAAAGGCACTGGTGGGCTGGTAGAAGCAGCACAGCTCAGTAAGAAATCACTATCTGCGTCACAGCTTCACTGTCTCTGCACAGAATAGAAAGAACCCTTCTCACAGAGTATGTTTCAGACATTACCCACTCATTCCTCCACTCCTGTATTTCAAGGCCTTTTACTTTATGTAGTGAATATTCATGTTTTCCTCTCATTACCCTTTGTAATCTAATGTAGCCCATGGCAACCTTAGCCACTGGAGACTAAATACAATTCAGAATTTTAAACTCTGTAAGCTCTGTCAGTCACAAACTGAACAGCCTGGCCGTGAGCAAACAGCAAGCCCAGTGTGAGGCTGGAAAAGTGTTTGTGGTAGTCAGCAAATCATTGCAAAAGGGGGTAGAGTGAAAAAAGGAGTAATGACATTGTGGTCAGTCAGTATACAGGTGGGCAATTGTTACCTGTATCACTGCTCTCCATTAATTATTATAATTATTCTTGTAGCTGTTGTATGGCAGAGATAGGAGGTGACTTTAGCAAGAGTTCACACCCACCTACAAGGTTTGCTTCCAGATAAGTGTGCATGCACAGTAATCTCCTGTATTAATCATTCTCTTAAAGTGACCTGTTCTTGTTTGTTGTTGCATTAGGCTGTCATGTAATTTACTGGTTGGAAATATGTTTGTGTCTTAGCCTCTGCGTGATATTTTTCTCAAGCAGACCCTCTGCACTGTCAGTGACTTGTCTTTGACACCTCTCACCAGGAGACAGGTTGAATCTCTTTGCTCTTGGAAGAGTGTTTCTTCTTTGGAAATCCCTCTGGCTCTGCCCCTTTGTTCTACCAGAATCCTCTTTAGTCTATATGCTGTTTATTCACTACCCTTGCATTTTGTCCTGTGACCTTTTTCGCTCTGACAGGTTGCACAGTGATACCTGTGTGCTTTCTGGCCTAGTTTGCACTGTGGAGTGATCCAGCCTGCTCTGCATGCAGAAAAGCCATTCTCAGATGGACTTACTTGTTCCTTTACTTCTGCAGAGACTGTGCAGAGAGGAACAGTTCTGCCTCTTCTACCCAGCCTTGTGAATTCTGCCCATCCCAGTGTCACCTTTGGGTAGGGAACAGGGGTACAAGTCAGTGGTTTAGATTTTGTCAGGCTACCTTCAAATACCAATGTCTTAACCAACTGCCCTTTGTGTTTTCTGAGTGTACAAACACCTGGCACAGCATTCCTGGGCCAAATGGAATTCCTGGATCTTAGGAGATTGCCTCAGTAGTGCTTCTGGGTCCTGGTGTCTCACAAAAAGGGAATCTCTTCTCACTCAAAGAGATTAAATGTGGCTAAAACCCTAGGTGATTTCTATGCTTCCTTTATTGATTACTTCTATAGCATATGATTTTTCTGCCAATTAAGAAGTACATATAAATACATCACACTCATTCATGCAGTGATACATTCTGGGTATCAGTGAGGTATCTCAAATCACCAGGGAATCCCTCAGCCCCTGAAGAACAGATTCCCACAGGACATGGTGTAATTCTCTGGGTTCTTCCAGCATCTAAGGCTGCAGCAGAGAAGACATCTGTCATTCCTTCCAAAACAGTTGGAATGTAATGATTAAAATCATTTTCAGACAGGCCTCATCCTCATGTCTCCCCTCAGGTGAAACCAGTACTGCTCTCACCAACACTCTCAGTTAATTTCCAAATTAAAATAGGATGTTTCTTTAATTTGTGAGGAACTGGAGAGAGTTTCCCAGTTCAGCAGTTCTGTTTTGTTTTAAGGAATTGAGTTAAAGAGAAAAACAGAGGGAAGTCAATGAAGTAAAAAAGCTTCAAGGACTGAGTATTGGGGGATGCCATGTGCCAGGTGAGGGTTACAGGCTACACTGCAAGCAGAAAGCAAAGTGAATTCCAAACAGTTTCTGGTCTTTCCTGCTAACCAGGCCCTTTGTTGGTTTCTGGTCTGAAGGATCTGATGACAAGGCTGGTGGTTTGGAACCTGAACCAAGTCCTACCTCTGGCCTCAGCTTTGCAGTAATCTTTCGAACGTATGAGAATTTGTAAATTACAGCCCAAAAGTAACTTCCTTTGAGCCAGGCATGTTCCCAGAAGAGAGATGGAGCTCAGTCCCAGTCTCAGACAGTCACACCAGTCTGTTCTGCCCAGTCCAGCCAGCACAGGGCCCTGCCCAGCTGCCAGCACTGTTCATCATTCCATGTGCCCATGCAATGGCAGCAGTGCCACACACAGCCAGTGCAGCACATGGCTGTGACAGCATGGAGCACAGCATCTCCTGCCCACCCTCTGTGCACTGGTGCTGCTGAACAGCCCGGTTGGTCAGGTGCCCCACAGGCACTGAGCAGCAAAGCCTGGCACCTGGCTGCTGTCTGCCGTGGGGCAGCCTCTCACCCCAGGGTTGCCCAGGGACACTGATGGCTGTGGGACCTTGCAGGCACTGCCACATTATCACCGCGGTTCAGCCCCGCTGTGGCAAGGAGAGCTGTTCTCTAGGGACAGGCAGTTGTTGCTCACTGGAAGAAGAGAGGGGCTCTGGGTTTCTTGCTCTGTAACTGAGGAAGGTGCAGAGTTGCAGCGATGATACCGAAATGTTCGCTCTGAGGCATTTGCGCAAGCACATTAAGCCGAAGAGCAGCACGGCCAGCAGAAACCCATCAAAGAGACAAGGAGCAAAACACGGTGTGGTTAACCCCCCTGTTCTGTGTTGGGGCTGCAGTGCTGTTTACCTTCTTAATCTTTGCTGCAGGGTGACCCCCCCTTGTTATTGTCACCTTTGACTCCGCTCATTGGCGCCATCACCATGGTGTTAGTGTAGCCTGTGCAAGTAGCAGCTGTTGAAGGCATTGTGCTGCCAGGGCTGTGTTTGCAGGGCCGTGTTTGCCCTCCTGAGCCGGCTGCAGTCAGATGCTAGCACGGCTGGTTAGCTGGCCACAACATCAGGAAGGCTTGTTAGGATTTTGGTACATATGAGGCAGCTAATTTAATTCAAACAGCAACATGTCTTACTGCTCAGCTTTAACTATCTGCTGCCTAAACTGAGCACATGAAGACAAAATACACAGAGTCAGCTGTTAGGAAGAGAATAAGGGAACCCAAATCTCCCCTTCAGACTCAGGGCAATAAAAAACAGTAATTCAATTTGGAGGAACAAACTAATGATCTGGAAGCTGGCAAAAATAAGATGTCCTACTTTGCTTGATCAGGTGACACTTTAGTGAAATCACACTTGTGTACCAGCTCACACTAATGCTGAGCTGGGACCTTGCTCATTTGAAATACCAAAATGTTTTTATCTTTGGTCTTACAACTTCCAGAGCACCTGAAGTTTGAACTGGCAGTGCATTCCCTGTCCTTGCTTCTAGTAAAAGAGTCTTTGGCAGTGTGAGAGTGTGTTAGAGGTAAAGGTGAATTGGTCCAGCATTTCCTTAAAGAATACCAAAATAGCAACTAATTCTCTGGTGAAGAGTGGTTGGGACTTTTCCCCTGTTGAAGTTGTCTTTCAATATCATACGAAAACAAAAAGACTTAAAAGTGAGAGAAGGTTTATTAACTGCTAGGACTTGAATTCAAAAATGAAAGATCAAATCAAAACTGTGTCTCAACATTTCCCTTGAGGGGCTCAGTTTTCATTAGTGCTTTATAATTCCATCTCATCTCAAATATTTTTGTAATACAAAGAGTTCAGGGTGTCCTGGTTTGCCTGGGACGGAATCTCAGGCCAGCCATGAGCCACTAGCAGTTTGAAGTCAATGAGGACAGTGACCTGAGCTGCCTACAGGTGAATCCCAGACTGTGAACTGACTGCAAAGAGGGAAGTTTGCTGAGGGTAGGGACTCATGCTTGGGCTCCTGCTCTTACTTGGACTCTTCCTGGCCCAGCTCCTCTTCATTCTGCTCTTCATGGCTGCCTTTCCGTTTAGTGTGACCAATGCACACTCACTGAGCTGAGCAGCACTTGGTGTACTTTATATTGTCATGGATGTCAGCTTTGTTTCATTAAATCCATTTTCATTACACCCCACTGGGCTATCTCTCCTCGTCCTCTGCTGGGAAGAGGTCATCTGGTGCCAGCAACTGCTGAAGTTTAACCCCAGATATGGGCTAAGTGGAGGTACAAGGATAGGAAATGAGTTAACAGATGAGAACAAGTGGTCTTTAAACAGGAGGTATTCCCAGTCCCATGACAAAGTTTGCCTAAACATCTGCATAAGAATCTAGCCATAGGATGCACAATTTTTCAGAATTACCTTTATTTGACTAAAAATGGTTATGTTGCTTATTTTTCCCCACTGTGGCCTAGTGGTTGTTGTCACAGTTCCTACCACACTTCTGGAAATGCTTCAGCCAGAGGAAGCAGGATCCCTAAGGCAAATCCAGAATGATTCTCAGCAGCAGCAGCGTGGTTACTGTGTGCAGCAATGTGCTGGGACACAGCTGCCCATGTCAGACAGAGTCTAGAGCTAACAACGCTCCAGAGTGAATTAATTGTTTCCTGTTAGAAAGGACACTTCACCCAACTCAGGAACATGCTTTATCCATTCTTGCACAAGAGAGGAGTTCACCAGGAGCATTTCTCCTGACTGGAAATGCCAGTTAAGGAGACATTTATATAGGCAGAGTTGTTGGCTTGTGTTCCGAGTTAAGACGCTGCTGACAGGGTGCTTTATGATGTCAGAAGACTTCTCACCCTGCGGTAAGTATTTTTGTGAGGGTGTCCAATCATCTTTGACAATGCCTGTCATCAGCAGGAGTGCAGGAATATTACTTACCCTCTTAATGGCTTGTTTTCCCCAAACAATTGCCAAGAAGCTCTCATTAACTGTTAACGCCAGCAGTTCATTGCCTGCTCCTTATTAACCAAGTTAGCTAAGAGTTCCTCAAAGTGTTTGGTTAAATTTTGACAACACTCAGCATTATATTAATGATATTGCTTTAATTAGCACCTTTAGGAAGCTTTATTCAGAAAAGCCACCTGACTGTAATCCTGGGTAAATAAAAAGAGTGTAAGTAAAACAAGAGTTTGTGAAGTAAGATGGGAAAGCAGCTAGAAAGAGCTTGTGCAGAAAAAATGAGTCCTGAACAACTGGAGATAAATCAAACAAGCCTCTCACTTGGAAGGTCCAGAGCTGCCTGTCTGTCCATCATCCAGAGGCACATACAAAGTGTATTTTGCATGACTACAGCTGGCATGCACAGAGAATAACAGGCTGGTTTTGCTGTTAGTTACTCCACTAGTATGAGTAATTAAGGTCCTACACTTCAACTTTTCCACTATTTTCAACACATGAAATTCTTCATTTCTCCATTTCTATTTTAGAATACATCTAACATTGTGTATGTCGTCATTTTTATATGAGCGTTCACCACTGATTCATTGCACAAGATAGATTGTGACTGAGGGAGAATGCAACTGAAAGGAAAGGAAAGAAACATCTTTTCCTGGCTAGTGATGGGACTGAGAGAGATGGTGCTCCCTTTTTCTCTGCCACAGCAGCAGTTCTGATGGTCAAGGCTAATAATGCATGCAGAAAAAGGTGCCATAATGCTTGCCCTCTGGGAGAGTGATACTGGAATTCTTAACATTTGATTATTTGGTGGAGAATCCTTTAAATTATTTTTATCAGATTTGCAGTTCGTTTTGTCAAGCTTGTACTTGCTTAGACTATTGATAGATCAGAAAATCTGTTAGCTACAGTTATTAACAGAGCTTTGAATTAAGGGCTGTGAGTTCCTTACTTGCCTGGAACGAGTGTGTTAAAAGAGGCTGGAGACATCAGCAAAGGCAAAGCTATTGTAATGCACTTGATAGTAGACAGCCTTACACTTAACACCTTTTGGGAGATGTCTATTACAAGAATAGTTCCACTTTTTACATACACACAAGTTCAAATGAGGCTTATTTATGCTTTATTTCCAAGAAGCAGGTGAGATTAGAACAGAAGGAAAAGAGGAGGTAAATCGTGAAGCCAGCCCAGAGAGAACAAACTAAGGGTGTGTTGTTGGCACACTTATGTCTTGGTTAGCCCACTGAAGTTGGTAGGAATTATTTTCCAGTTTCTCAGGTACCATCTTGAGTCTGTGTGATCTGGGCAGTCACTGTATGGGAATAAGCAAAATGAGCATCTGGTCTCTCATCTTGCTTCTTCTGAAATATTTGCTCTGCTGTACATTTGCTAGCTTTGGGAGCCATGTGTTTGTAGGGACAACAGGAGCAGGCCCAAAGGCTCCCTTCTGGTGACAAGATTTTGGATGCAAGACTGAAACTGAGAGATGTTTGTGGCAGTTCTGAGGCTTTGGACATTTTTCTTCTGTCTGTGATTTTTGCAACATCTTTCCGTTATGGCAGCCCCATAGAATCATCAGCCTGGCTCGCCAAAGTGCTTATGCATCTGTCTGTCTCCTCTTTTGATTACTTCTGTTGACCAGCTTAAAATCCCATCAGCTGGTGGGGAGAGACCTGAACCAGGTATGGTGTAAGAGACCAGAATATCAGTAGTGGAGAAAACCCTTATTAATGCTTCCAGAGTTCATAAGAAGGTGGTTCAGTTCTGGAGACAGTCACACTATTTTCATCCCTCTGTTCATTTAATTGTGGAAAAGGATGATGAAGACAGCTACTGGAGTCTGTGTTGTTGGAAGAGTATCATTCTGGATTGAGCAGTAGGCTCCATGAACACTTCTCCAGTGACAGTCTTACTACAGAAACCTCTAATCTATTTAACATAAATGGCATATAATAAACTAAACTAAACCTGTTCAGTCACAAACAAGAATCTCTCCCAGCAATTTAGGGCTGTATTTAGCTATGATCCCTTCCTGAGCCCACCTGCAAAAGAAACCTCCTTATTCCAAAGTATTTGTGACCCTTCTAGAGCATGATGGAGGAGGTCAAATAGTTTTCTGTATTTTCTAGGGTGTATCTAGGATTTTTTTTTTTTTTTTATGTCTGTGTCAACTTTTCACTGAGAATGAGACTTGCACAAACCTAAGAGGTGGTGGTGGGGAGGAGAAGCTCTCATGAGAGTGCAGCAAGACAATGCCTGGCTTGAAGGAAGGATGCTGCTGCCTTATAAAAAGAGGAGCTCGCCCCACTTTATTGTACTAAATTACTCCCTACGGATCATTTTGTCTGGGTAACTTTAGCAACATTTATTTTCATCTCTGTCCCAGCCATTAAAAATCTGATTTGTCAAAGATTTGTAAACCATAGCAACTTCTTGACTGGGTGATCAGTGTGCTAAAGACCTTGAAAAAGCAGCAGAAGGTTTCACCCTGTGAAAACATTCATATCAATAAAGGAAATTGATAAATATTGTTTCACAGAACAGAGGCTCTAACGCAGGGCAGTAACAGATCATTCCAGGTACAGAACACCATGCCTTAAAAGCCATGCAACTGATGCTGTAAAAGGAAGGACTGTATGAAATGTGATTCATTCTTGCAGCTTATCTCATAAAACATAGCATCAGTTATATGGGGTTCTGGAGTAAGTAAAGCAAGAGGTTACCAGAAAAAAGTCAACCCTTAAATTGCAGACAAAGAGCTTCTACCACCAACAGTATTACATCATCAAAATATTTCACAGACACTCAGAAATAAGCTGTACTTCTGTATGTCAGTGAAGCAGCAAATTGAATTCTCATAATATGTTTTGAAAATGAGTCTTGTTAGGTTTGATGAGGTGGAAAAGGTACTGAGATCACTGGTTTGTTCCAATACATTCAGCACGCTCTCCCTGGATGTCTGCCACAGCTAATCTTCTTAATGGCAGTGTGGCTCCTACACCCCTTTGGTGGGAAGCTGCATGCCTCAGGTTCAGGGCAGGGTGGTAAATAAGTTTCTCTTCAAGCATGCAGATCCTTTTATTACAATAGCAGAAGTTCTAAAACAGGTATCAGGAAAACCTCAGTATTCCCTTTATGAATTCAGTGATGAGCAGAATAAAATGCAGATGCCATTTTAACCACACTCAGATGGACACACATGGAGAACATGCATCAACCTCACAGAGTTCATTTACATTTATCAAGGACAAGCTCCAGTCTGTCCAGGCCAAATATTCATGAAATTGAGTCTATCACACAGACTCTGGATTTCTCCAAAACTCCTCTTTGGTCAGTTCCCCTTTCCATCTGGGCAAACAGTGGGCCTCAGAGCATGGTAAACCATCGTGAGATTCAAAGTTCTATCACAGTAAACACGTGGGTAAACCCAGGAAGGCTCTGGCCTCATCCTCCTGACAGTTGGACCTGAGGTTCCCACTTCAGGTGCTTTACACAGTTTCCATCCTTGGGCTCACACGTGCTGAGTTAACCAATTTTAGGCAGTTCTGTAGGTTAAAATAAACACTTTCTATGCCTTTTAAAGCTAAGTTACAATGCACTGGAGATCCCACAGCACATTTATAATGACCCCAGGGCAAACTTCCATTTAATTGGCTTCAATTCCATATGTCTTTGCAAAATACTTTACTTTTTGTTAATGGAAATTCATATAAAGGAACAGAATCTTAGACAGTCAGCATCATTCTCCTTAAACCACATTCCTAATGCCCTGGTTCTGAAAAGCCTGGTTTCTTCTCTTGTTTTCTTTCTGTCAGCCTTAGAGAATCTGTACAGGTGGGGTTTGTGCACAGATGCAGATCCTAGTGCTCTGAACTCTATTTTCTGTTAAAGTATTCCTGGATAGCTCTACTTGAGAGAAGCCTGAAAAGGAAACCCATGAGGTGAACATTTTTTACCTAGGTTTCCTTTTTTTTTAATCCTAGGTTTCTTTTTTTTTTTTACCTAGGCCTCCTTTTTATTTTTACCCAGCTTTCCTTTTATTTTTTTTTTTAACTTATGTTTCCTTTTTTTTACCTAGATTTCTTTTTTATCGACCTAGGTTTCCTTTTTTTTTTTTTTTTAAACCTAGATTTCTTTTTTTTAACCTAGGTTTCCTTTTTAATCATCTGCCTATTAATTTTCCACAGTCACAGCCAACAGCCTACCCTGTGCCTGAGCTGTTGCTGAAGTGATTTTCATACTTCCACCTAGAGAGCTCTCTGCTGTCTTTAAACACTCTCATGTGCAAAAACACAAGGTGGGAGGTGAGAGTTCTGAACCTGTATGTGTCTTAACATGTTGACCTACAGTAGTGTTGTAGAGATGAGAGGCTGAAGAGAAAAAAAGCACATGAGAAAGGAAGGAGAAAAGAAAGGTAAGTATGAGAGGGGTCTGAAAGAGCTGCTTTTTGCCAGTTCGTTTTTTCCATCAGGGTGATCAGGTGAGCCAGAGGATTTGGGCTGCTTCACAGAGTTGCTGATGGCTGTGGCTGTGCTTTGTTTTGCAGTTACCCATACAGCGAGGACTCCAGCCAGGGAAAGCAGTACATGAACACAAGATGTCCAGCCTGGTGTGACAGGATCCTGATGTCCCACTCAGCCAAGGAGCTCATTCTGAAGGTAAGTAGGGACCTGCAGCCAGCCCTGCTCCTCCACACTCTTTATCTTCAGCAAAGGTAGGTAGGGCCGATACGCTTCTGCTCGCCCTTGAGTTTTCAGGTGCCTATGGCAAACGCTCGCCAAGCTCGAGGCACCAAACCATGCCAACAGTAAACCGCTGTGCCTCCAGTGCTCTCCACCCAGGATGTGGACTTGTCCCTGTTAACCTGTTGGCAGTTACCAGAGCACGAGCTGTCACAAACACTCCCTTTGGTATCTGAGCTGCCAGCACTAGCTGCCTGCCGTCTCTGCTGGGCTGGTTCTGTACTTGTCTGTGCTCTGCTGGGACGCACGGAAACTCTGCCTGCTTCAAGAAAGTAACACAAACCCTCCATCACTCTCCCCTGGTCCGGTCCCCTGCACAGCAACGGAAGTGACAGCAGTACTCTCACTAAGGATTCAGCACAGGTGCCTAGAGAAGTAACTAAGGGTGGCAGCTGAGTAATACTGTTGTATAGCAACAGCTCGAGGTGCACTAGTAACATGTCTTAGATTTAGGTCCCCTCTGTTGTTGATGATGAGAACTGAATTTCCTAAGAATATCTCAGGTCCTAGAAGGGCCAGATCTCCTCTTGCTCTCCCACAGTTGAAGGCAGAGTCTCCAGCAGGTAGGCTCCTAACTTTTCTACACCATTTAAGTGTCTAAATTTAGATATTCTGTTAGAGCTTTACAAACATAATTGTGCAGCAGTTTAGAACACACATTTCTTCTTGGGATTTTGCTGTACACAGGCAAGGTAAATGCAGCTACATGACCTAAATATAACACAGGAGCCTTCCAGTTGTCCTTTTCTCCCCTTTTCTGTCTTTCCTCCCTACCCTGCTCTGGTTACCTCCTTTTTATGGGAACACTAAGCCAGGCCAGATGGTGAGGTGTGCCAGCTTGCACTGCCTCTGCCTTCTTCTGGGTGCTAGTTCATGGCACTGGAGACCTGTCCTGTTTATCCTGGCTGTTAGTGGTTCTAAAAGGACCAAGAACACACCAGGACATCGCTCTATGATCTGAGGAGATCCCACCCATGCTGTTCTGCTCCAAGCCAGGTTTCTCCTCCTGCCCGATGCCTGGTCATGGACACAGTGCGGGAATCCCAGCACAGTGACTCTGAGGTTATCTTGCTGGCCAGGCTGTAGGACTGCCTTGTACATAACAGGTTGACCAAACCCAAAACTGTCCAAAGTCACATGTCATAGAATCATAGAATTATAAAATGATCCAGGCTGGAAGGGACCTCCAAAGATCATCTAGTCCACCTGCCTTTGCAGTAAGCAGGGACATCTTCAACTAGACCAGGTCGCCCAGAGCCCTGTCAAACCTCACCTTGAATATCTCCAGGGATGAGGCTGCAGCCACCTCCCTGAGCAACCTGTGTCTATCTATATCTTCCTGTAGAACTAAGGCAGTTTAATGGGAGTGAATTGCACAAAACAATCTGTGCAAATGTATCCGTATTCTGCAATTTTGTGCTTTATTTTTCTGTTTCACTTAACGCAACCCTTGAAACTTGCTCTCCTGAAGTTTATCACTTTGTGTTTCTCATCAGGGTTATGATGATTAGACTGTTTGCTTTGCAGCATATAACTCACTGAGTGGCTGAGAATGTTTTTTCCATAGCTGTTCAGATTTCAGTTCAAGGCACTTCCTCACAGGTTCTAACATCTAAGTGCCTGCACAACATACTGAAGTTTCGCCCAAAACAGCAGGCAATGCATCTAACTGCAGCATTTGAAAAACTATTGTGAGCCTTAGAGGAGTAGAGGCTTTGCCATGTCAAAATCAGTGTTCACCTTCTGATAGAGAAATATCACAGGAAAGAGTGAGACTTTACCCAAAATATTACAGATAGTACTTGGCGCCCATGAAATTCCTAAAGAACAAAGGATTAAAACCATGGAAAGAGCGGCCAATGAGGGAAGATTTTTTTTTTTCCTCCAAGCTATGAATGAGGAGATAGAAGTGTACACAAAGGCTTGAAGAGTGTAAACAGTACAGAGGGAAAGGAATTCTTTCAGATTATCTAGCGGGGTATAACTCGGCTATAATGGGGGGAAATTAAACAAAGGACAACAAAGTTAGAGCCTTAAAGACGTTTGTAACTGTGAGATCACTTAGCCCAGGTCTTGGTCTCTGTTGAAGAGAAATCCAGCCAGTTGGATCATTCTGAGCTTACATTTTAAAAAATGCAAATCATTTTGCCTCTGCAGCTTTGCATTTGCAAACTAGGAGCATGCAGTTTGGGACACCTCCAGGAACACGCATGCAGAATTAGAGATGCAGATGAGGCCAGACCAGTGTGAGTCTGGACCAGTAAAGGAGTTAGCTCAAAACCACACTGGCCTGTAAAACTCAGTGAAAATATTAAGTGGAAAAGAAGGCTGAAGGGATAGAGCAAAGGGCAAAATGACCTTACAGGGTTTTGTGGTTCTATGCAGTGAGCAGGGTTTGCCTTGCCATGAGCATTTATTGCATTGCAGAGACTTGCACTTCAGAGCTTTCAAAGGAACTGTGAAGAAAGTAAAAGCCAATTTTAATTAACTGATTAAACTGCAACAAATCCTTAAAGTAGAAATGGATATGAATTCTTAAAGAATTTTTGGCCGTAACTACCTACTGATTATTCTTCTGCAGGTAATTATTTTGCTGCATTGATTCATCCTGTAGGCAAATAAAGAATTACTTTTTCTGTCTTAGCAGTTCTACCTTTTATTTCAAACAGAACTCGTTGGTAAATCTGCCTTTCAATCCTCAGTAAAGAAAGGACAGGCTGCACAAATTGCCACGCTGTACGGTGCGCTCAGCTACACAGTAGGCATTACAGATTGTACAGACATGGGGCTGTAAACAGCTTTCATGCAACATCATCTATCATGCTATGGTCGGTTACCTCACCATCATGTTATTTTATGCTTCCTGAGCCCTAAAACACCAAAGGTTGCCCACTGCTAGGGAGTTGTGTTGATGCCTGATAGCATGAAGTAATGAATGCTCAGCCAAGTGTATATTGTTTCTGCTTGTGCACCGCTGTAATTTGTTTATCTGTCTAAAGATTATGCAGTTGAAAATCCACAATTTTATGCTGCCTTTGTAAATTATCAAGTCGCTTTTGATGAATGTATCCCCACTTCCGATGCTGGTGGCATTATGATCTTGAAATATTGGAAAGTGCTCATGCATACAATGCAGAAGGTTATGTTTTTATATTTTTGGCAGACAACCGTGCCATAAAGTAAATCTGACCTTAAGCTTCCTTACTGCATTAAAGATAATTCAGTTTTAACTTTATAGTCCTAAATGCTACTGTTTATATAAAAGTTATTGCCCAGTCAAACTTGACTGATTGCAGATGAGAAAGTCTCGACTGCGCCGTACAAAATAAATTAATCGTGCCAAGTAGTTTAAAGCCTGCCTGCGATTGTGCAAGACGCTCGAGTCTGCGGAGCGCAGGTTTAATTAGCTCATAGGAATTGTTTAGCATAATAAGAAACTGTCTCACAGGGCAGTGTGTTTGTATGTGCTAGACACTCAAAACAGAGTCTCAGGATCACAAATGGCAGTAAGGTGGGCACGGTTTACTGTCCATTAATGCTGAAGGAGTCAGTGTGCAAAGTCCGACGTGGAGCAAAATGAGAGCAGCTCACAACAGAGACTGGGGGAATATCATCTTTCATTTGCTCGTTTTCTTAAAATCACTCCATGCTTTTTTTCAGATGAAGGAAGGTAGAAATGGCTAAAGACTATACTCCTAAACTGTAAATGACTAGTTCATTTCTCTGAATGTTTTAAAATCACCTCTGTGATGTGATGAAATCAAATGCTGTCACAAGGCAATGTGAAGTGCATTTAATTCAAAGAACAACCTAGATCACACCTAATTCAATGAAATTTTTGTGTTGTTCTTGGAAAAGGACTGGCCAAAAGCGCAGGCTGCACTTTACTGGCCCAAGGGCTGGAATGTGACCATAACTGAGTCATTCATTTCATCTGTCCCATGTTACCAACATCTCTCGAGCTCCCGGAAGCAAGGACTAGATGCAGCGATTTCAGGAGTTATTTTACGTGGGTAAATTGCACAAAGTACTTCAAACAGCACAGACATAAAAATTCAATCTGCATGCTTTTTCTCTGGAGAAGCCAAGCAAAGATGTGTTCATGTCACTTCATTCAGAAACTGGTTTGAACTATTTACATAAATCCTTGCCCCGTTTCAGCGGTCTGGAGAGCACTTGAACTGACTAAATGTTTTGTTGTGCTGTCTCTGCTTTTTCCACCAGTCAGAAAATGATGAGAAGATAGTAATATATGACCACATTGGGCCAAATGTCTGCATGGGGGATCACAAGGTAATTGAACATTTTAGTTTGAAATTAAACATTTTAATTCTAAATTAAACATTCTAGTTCTAAATTAAACATTTTAGTTCTTTTTTTTTTTATATAGGAAGAAGTATGCATCAGCTTCTGTTAATTTCATATTTAAGTCGACTCTCTGTCCCATTTTCAATTTAAAGCCTCAAAAATGTTTTAAAGTTGAAGTCAAGTGAAATCAGGCAGTGCACTGGAGCAGATACTTGTGTGCAGTCAGATGAGAGCATAGCACCAGATGAGAAGCAGCAGCTGTCTCTGTGCAATGAGGACTGTTTGTGTAAAACAAAAATATTTTTTCCTATGTGATCAAAATTGCTTCCAGAACTGCAGCAGTTCAGCCAGTGCCTCACTGCTGATCGCTGAAGGAATAGATTGGCAGTTCCACAGTTAAGCTGAAAGTGAGGAAAAGGATCTAGCACCGGTGGTTACAGTGAAGGGCAAGACATGAGCGGCACAAACAGTCTTCTCTGCTGAAGGCACCCCATGGGAAGCTGTGTTAGAAATGCAGCACAACCAAGTATTTGCTGTCTGTGAAAAGGGCTGGTCGAAGAGCAGGGGGTAACTTCTGACAGCCTATACAAAATCTACATAAAACCTCAGCTAAAAACATGCAAAGACTTGTAAACTGTATGACAGTGGTGATGTATCAGTCCTAGAGACGGTGTTAAGGCTCTGGAATGATAACTCAGTGACAGATAATGGCTAATTAATTGCATGTGTCTGTGCAGGTATACACATAAATCCAAATTCACAGCTCTGTGCTGTGTGTCCCACCAGGGTCAAAGTACAGTGTTTCTGAGTAAGAATGCGCATAGGGTACTCATCCAAGTTAGATTTAAATAGAGAAGTTTACTGATGTCTCCAGTAAAACATAAAATTCTGTGTGTCAGCAGCTGAGGGACTGCCCCATCTCAGAAACTTGATTTCTGCTTCCTTTGTCCCCAGCACACTTAACCTGGATTTTATTAGCATGGCCCTTCCAGTGGAGCCAGCTCTGGTAACAGGCAGCTGTATATGGGACCCGATCCTCCTCCCACAGAAATCAGTGGCAGAGTTTTTTCCTTAGATTCCAGTGGGAGCAGAGATCTGCAAGGAGATGCTGCGGTGCTCTTGTGCATTCTGTAGTTAGGTTAATTCAAACAGTTGTTGCATCATTTTGTTTTCAGTTATAGAGGAATTTATTGTGTTTGACTACTGACTGTAAAAAAAAAAAATAATTTTTTTTTTTTAAATGTTTGTTTCAAATGTGTAACTTCTATTTTTCCCTGCCTTGCTGCAGCCTGTGTTCCTGTCCTTTCGAATAGCTGCTGGGGCAGGTAAACCTATTGCAAATGTGCACAAGTGTTGTGTCGTGCAGTGATGTGGTGGTAAATATCATTCTTTTTTTTTTCCTTCTCGTTTATATTTTCTACATCATTTCCCCTGTGTTTATTTTTTTTCTTTTTTTCTTTTTCTCCTTTTTTTTTTTTTAATTTAAAAAAAAAAAACAAAACACCAAAAACAATGCCAATTCTGCAACAGGAAAAAGATGCCTGCGGAACGAGAAGCTGTTCCGCGGCAGCACGCTGTAGCCCGAGGGAAGGACCGCGCCTGTCACCGCACACACCCCGCAGCAACCAGTGTCGATCTCCAGCCCCGAGTGCCACACTTCTACCTGCTGGTCCTACACTATGCTTCAGCATCTGGACTCTTTTGTCTGAGAGAAGCCTCACATACCTCACTGTCTTGTATGTTCATGTGACATCAAGTAGAAACGTGGAATTATTTTTTATATATGCATATATATATACATATATATATATGTGTCATGGTTCTGTTGCCAAAACTCTAAATAGACAGCAGAGATGTTATGTATTTTAGATTTCACAACTTTCAAAAACTTTTAAAAAGTGTTTTGTCGATGTGGAAAAAGCTACTCCAGCATATTACAAACTTTTAAAGGTGTCATGCCTGATATTATTTACCTTTACCACTTCGGGGTTTTGTACATTGGACTGTATAGATAAGAGATATTGATGGTTTTAAATGGTATTTTCTTTGTTGACCAAGGCTTATGGTTTGTGTTTTTAGTTTTTAGCATTGTTTGTTTGTTTGTTTTGTTTTCATTTTTTTTTAATAATTTTTGGATTTTTTTTTTCTTCATGTTATTTACTATTACTGCCATGTTACATGGTTTTTGAATCACACAGCAGCTGCTTTCTTATACATACGTATATATATATGTGTGTGTATATATATGTATGTATGTGTATATATACACAGATATATAAATAATTTATAAACCTGACCAAAACTTAGGCTAAATATACTTTCCAATATGAATGCTTGAGAGTGCCATATCCAGCAGTTAGTGTTGGGAGTCCTAGCAGGGTTAGTTAGTGTACATCGACACCAACATTTATGTAAGAGCCGATATATAGCAGTGGCCATCCTGGATAAGAGATATATAGCATACTATATAGCACATATATTAGCAGTCTCACTTTGTTACTCCTATAATCCCTTCTTTCTATGTAATATTAAGGATTGAATGTGAAGTTCTTTAGCTAGGTTTGGGTGTAACTTTCCAGAATTTTGTAAACCGTTTTTGTCAAGTCTTTTGTTACTGTTTTATGGTGCCAAGTATCCTATATCGAAACCGCAACGACGTGGGAGAGAGGAAAACAGGCATGGGCTGCAGGTAGCAACTGTACTGGACGCAGGTTGTGTCTGTACAGGGTTAAAGACAAAACAAAACAAAACAAAAAAAGGACTGTAAATTTTCCTGGTGAGTAGCAGAGTGCAGCCTACAATATCATCTTGTTAACAACGTTTTTCTCCCACCACTAAATACAACATTAAAAGGTGATTAGGGAGTCTGTTGATGAAACACAAATGTATGTTTTATTGATTTAATTTAGAACACTACAGAGTTCATGGACTGCGTGATGGCATTAGATTGATGCTTGATTTTGGTATAAATCACTACCGTTGGAGATGATTTGATGTCTGCTTGCAGAGTGGTTTCTCAGCAGCACAACCGGGGCCTGATGCCCAGTCCCGTGCCCAAGGGTGTCTGCAGCTCTGTATTGTTGTTGTGCCATGTTGCATTATAACCACACAGTAACTCTATTTAAGCCAACTCAACTCATGGTAACTTCGAAGGCCTTTAGAAGTGAGTACTCTGGTTCTCAAGCAATAAAACTAAACATGGTGAATATGCCTGTCTCTGTCTCTTCAGCTCGGGCATCGGGGGTGGCAGGGTTATTATTAAATTGTCACATTTCTTATTAACGAGTTGCTTTTTAATCTCCTGTCAATTAAGGGGGGTATTTTTCACCTGGCTAACAGAGCTCCGGCGTTAACCAAAGCAGAAGCCAGGGAAAGTCGTTCGGAGTTTGTCCCGGAATGCTACGGCCAAAGCCACACAACTTGCTGAGCTGTTGGAGGATACTGACCCCCGGCATTCAGTAAATCGCCGCCACAACCATCCCCCGTCACTGCTTCCCGCTGCCCTCGCAGCCCGATCTGGGCCCCGTCCGCAGGGAGCCCGGCAACCGGGGTTCCCGGCCCACCGGCAGGCGCTGGTTGCACAGCGGACCTGTCGCGGCCATTCGTTGAACGAACCTCGGATTGAAGCCGCAGAAACTGATAAAATGCCACTTTCGGAGAAACCGTGGGTGTTATCCCGGGGAGGGGGGAGGCTCATACGGGGACGCAGGCTGCTCCCGGGGCATTCCCGACGGAAGGACCAACGAGCGGAACTTGCCGCCGGGTACTGTCAGGTTCTCTTCAGCTGAATCCGCTGCTCCGAGGTGCTATGGGGACCCAGCCACATCGTCTGTAGAGCCCCTCGCAGCTGGGCACTGACCCGCGCTCCTGGGAGCACACCTGACAGGCACGGCTCAGGTGTGAATAACCTGGCTTGCGAGCGCGCCCGGGATTTTGTCCTACGAGTTTGCAGCAGGAGCCGGCAAACAGGCTCCGGGTCGTCGCTGAGGTCCCAGCGCCCTGTCCTGGTATGTTCAAAGCCGAAGCGAAGATTAATTTCTAAACTTGGTTTACTCCGCGTGTAGCCGCGGCACAACACGAATGGGGGCTCGTCAAGCCAGGGCTCTGGGTGAGCAGGAGTTCGCAGAACCCCACGCCCCTTCCCCGGCCGAGAAGCCGCTCAAGGCTGAGAGAGGCAAATCAAAAGCGAGCGGAGCGCAGGGCCAGGGGCGTCCGCGCTTGGACCCCAGCGGGGAGCGGCCTCGGCTGTGGGGCTGGGAAGGGACAGGACGCCTGTATGTATTCAAAGACAAAAGTGGGGCCCCAGCAGCCGCACAGAGTTAGACCCAGAGCCGGTCCCGCAACTTCGCGGCCCCTTCTCGCAGAGGGATCCGCACCAACAGCGGGTCGGGGCCGGAACCGAGCCCCCGACACGGTCATCGGGCAGGGGCGGCAGGCGCCAGGTCACGTCACAGCTTTTCCAGGGCAGCCCACGGGCCTGGGGTGCTGCGCGGAGGGGGCGACCGGGCCGTGGCGCCGGCTCCCTGTACCACGCCGAGCCTTCGGACAGGGGCGGTCAGGCCGCAGCCGTCCGTGGTGTGGGGAGCTCGTGAGCGCCGGGCCGGACCGGGCCGGGACTACGGGAGGCGGCTGCAGGGCGACGCGCACAGCGGGACGGGAGGCACCGGCGTGGCCGCTGCCCGGGCTGCGCTAACTGCTGCGGCGTCGCGCCCCTCTGCCGAGCCAGGAAAGCGGGGCCGGGCCGTGGGGCGGCTTTCGCTTAGGCTCGGAGCAGTAGCTTAGGTGCGGAGAGAAAAGAACGCCTCGTTCATTTGAAAATAACAAGAGAAGGGAAAGTGCAGCTTCGCAACCGAGCTGGCTTACACCCAGCAGGCCTCAAATATGCCCGAATGAAGAAAACAGAGTCTCGGGCACTTGCGAGGTACCTGTTGTCACGTTACGGGCAGTCGGGAACGGAAGCCGCAGGTGCCGCGACACTGCTCGGCGTGTGCGGGCCGGAGAAGGTCGTCAGGAAGGGAAGGGAGCCTGTGCTCGCAGCACCCCGAGGGCTCAGCTCTCCGAAATCGTGTGCGGGCTCAATCTGCAGCGGTCACTGTCCCGGCCCGGCCTCCCCCTCCCCGGGGAGAATCACGAAACCTGCCATTAGGCACCAAAAGGCTTTCGGTGCCAGGGACTGGTGCGACGTCGGGCCCGCACACGGCAGACTAAGGCTGCCCGTTTAGCCCCGCGTATGTCTGTGTGCCGGGGGCGGAGAGCGCGGCCCGCGGATTCCCCGGCGCCAGCCGTTCCCCGCCCGCACTCGGGTCCTCAAGTGCGGGGGTCTCCTGGCTCAGCCCGCTGGGCCCCGGCGCGTCTCTTTTTCCTGTCCCGAAGCGGCAGCTTGGTCAGCGGGCTGGGGACCGCGCTCCGGCGGCCGAGGCGAGGGCAGGCCCGGCGGCGGAGAGGCTCAGGTGCGTGCCTGGACGGGCCCGGGGAGGCCGGACCGCGAATCGATCTACCGGCGCCGACTCGCCGCGATCCCCGGCTAAGGGGGAGGCCGAGGAAACGTCAGGGCGAGACGAGGGCAGGCGCCCACCGCCTGTTCGTTTCCGGGTTGTGGGGCGGGCGACAGTGGACACGAAGTGAGAGACCCCGAGCCTGGTGAAGCGAAAAGCAGAAATTGCCTCGCAACAGGTCTGGTGCAGTCCGCGCCCCGCGCCCGCCTTCTCCCGGCCACAGCCGGCCGAGGGGAGTCGAAGTCTCTCGGGGGCTCGGCTGGCCCGGGACAGAAAAGGAGTAACGCAGGAAGAGATTCGCTAAAGCAGAAGCTTGTTAAATAATTTATTGTTTTATACAAAGTCTTTCCAACCCGTGTGGAGACATTATTCGATCCCAATGTAAAATCAAGCGTCCATTTTTCTCTCGTGCTTTTTTGGGTTGTTTTCTCTTTTGATATTATTAAGCATAAAATCCGGAGGCAGGAGAAATCAAACCGCCAAAACACTGAGTAGAGGGAGGGAGGGCAAAAAAACAGCCGTTTTTACACTAGAAATATACATCACAAAATCTGAAATTTACTATATACAAAGTGGCTGAGCTTGGATTTGGCGACCCATACAAAACGTAACAAAATCTGATTGTTAGAAGCAGGAAATTGGCAAGAAGGCTAAAAGAAAGGGATGGGGAAACCTTAGAGGGACACAAAAACCAGAAAGTTGGAAAAATTCCTCTGCAATTTACATCGATGAGAAGGAAAATAATTTCATAACTTATTCTGTAAAAAATATATACATTTCACATACATCTCAGGCTGTACAACACACCACTTTGCACATCCAGATAGAGCTGGCCCCGGTCGCGGTGCCCAGCACAGCAGCTTGCCCGCTGCCGGTGCCGCACCCTCACAAGGTGTCCGAGCTGGTGCTGCAGGGGCTGACGAGGGACAGGTTCGTGGGTTTGTGCTTTTTCAATAGCCTCGTGATTTTTTCGTCGTCTGAGTTGGGGTCCAGGGGCTTGTTGTACTCATCATCATCCTCATTGTCCGAGCTCTCCTTCAGCTTCTCTGTCTCCGAGTCATGCTTCTTCTTCGCTGAGGCCATCTCCGCTGCGTGCCGCTTCCGCCACTTGGTCCGTCTGTTCTGGAACCAGACCTGCGCACCAGCACCGGGCACAGTTCAACCTCAGCCCTGCCACAGTGCCGCACCCGCCCCATGCGCCCACCCGTCCGCCGAGGAGACCGGTTGTGGCCGCTCCTTCCCGCACGCGGAACCCAAGCAGCCCTAGGGAGGAGACTGTGGTGACAAACATGGGTCACTAGCCCTGCTCCACCGCCGGGGATGTCGCCAGCCAGAGCTGTGCAACAGGAAAAGCAGCAGTTTCACAAAGAAATCATCTGTTGAAAAGCAGAATGCGGCGATCAGAAAAAAAAAAAAAAACTGTTTGGGGCTGCCAGTGCACTTAGGGTGCACCTGACGTGTCTAATAAAAGACGTGGTGTTATGCAAGGAAAAGTCAATTACTGGACAGTATCTCCGTTAAAATCTGACTCACTGAAATAAATCACCTGCGAGGAGCTTTTATGGTTTGGGATTTGTTTTGGGGTTTTTATTTTAATTCATATATTAGATCTATTTTTCTAAAATTGTTTGCGGCACAAAGAACTCTAAAAAATAATAATTTTTTTTTTAAGGTGGAAACTGGCATAAAATCTATCCAATATCGAAATGTAGCTTAAATTATTTTAAAAATTAAATCCCAGTAGGGGTTGTACAGTTTAGTGGTCGCCGTTAACTGCTGCAAAAGCGCGAATCGTCCGTGGCCCCAGCACCCGCGGGGACCTACCTTGACTTGGCTCTCGGTCATCCCCAACGAGTAGGCAAGGCGGGCTCGTTCCGGTCCTGCCAAGTATTTCGTCTGTTCGAAGGTTTTCTCCAAAGCAAAAATCTGTTGTCCAGAGAAAGTCGGTCGCGAGTGTTTCTTCTTGCCGTCCTTGTCCAAAACCATCCCCGTCTGAGCTGAAAGCGGAGGAGAAACGGCTTCGTCAGTCACGGGGTCTGTACCCGAGGGCCGAGCCCGGAGCCGGGAGCGGGCCGCGGCGAGACTGCCTCCGGTGCCCGCTGCCGCCGGCTCCCGAGCAGGGTTCGGGCCAGGGACAGCCAGGGGAGCGGCGGCGGGCCAAGGTGGCAGGGCAGAGGTGACTGGCATCGGGCCGCCCTCGGGCCTGCTTTCGGACACCGCGCCCGCGGCCTCCGCCGGGGCGTCCGACCCGTCTAGCATGTCCGCTCGCGGTGCCGGGTCTCTCTGGCCTCCGGTGCGCCGGAGGGGCCGTCCCGAGCCTCCCGCCGTTGGCGCCGGGCCCAACCCGGGGCAGCCTTCTGGAGAGGCCCCCGAGGGAGCGCTTCCCGCGCCCCACCAGAACGGGCCGCACTTACCGGGACAGGCGAGCCGGGGATCCCTCCAGGGAGAGCCCTGCACCACTCCCGGCCAGAAAATGGGCGGCCGCCCCGGCAGCTCCGCCAGCGGCTTCGGGTAGCGGGAGACGGCGGCGGGGTTGAAGTACATCCCGGCCGAGGCCGCCAGCCCGTTGATGCGGGGCAGCCCGCCCAGCAGGTTGCTGGCGGATCCCACGGGCCGCCCCAGGATGTCGCTTATTCCATGCGGCGTCCCCAAGGGCAGCTGCGTGTTGAGTCCGCCCAGGGCCGGCGCCTTGAAGCCGGAGGGGTTCTGCAGGGCGTAGGGGAAGAGGGAGGTCTTCATCTCGGCCATGTTGTGCAGCGCGGCCAGCGGCGTACTGCTGAGGACGAACGCGCTCTGGCGATTAGCATCCATCTGCCCCACCGCTAACATTTGTGGTCATCAATGAGCGCGGGTCCTTCTCCAACCACACCGGTAGATGCTCTGCGGTAGCCCCGCGCCGGGAGCGCCGGCGGGACGCTGCCTCCTCCGCTCGCAGGTTCAAAGCGACAGCAAGTACCAAACTTTGCCAGGAGGAGGAAATCCCAGGCGCAACTCCGCCCGCCCCCTCAGCTCGGCGGCGCGCACCGCGCACTTCCAGACTGGGCAGTGGTGAAAGCCAAGTCGAGGCAGATCGGCAAACCGGCAGAGAAGGAGTCCCGGGAGAAGAGCCCCCGCCGGCGGGGCGGCCCTGGCAGGCTGCGGCTACAGCTTCCGCTCTCCGCGCGGGATCGGGCAGGCAAAGCGGGAAAACGAGCCGGGTCCGCGGGGTGGGCACCACTGAGCTGCGCTCCGCGGACGCGCGTCCCGGCGGCAGCAGAGGGGACCCTCCGCGCCGCACCCCGGGGCGCAGATAACCGCGCGGACACCTGCGAGCTCCGCGCCCATTGGGCAGCCGCCTCCCCGCGCCGTCGCCACCGCCCAATCGGCGGGCGGCGAGCGCCCCCACCCCGACACGTCACGGCCGGGCCGGGCGGCCCCCGGGCGCCGTGGGAGCGCGCGGGGCCGCACGTGGCCGCGCTACGGCCGAGGGGACCCGCGCGGCTCGCGCCCCGCCCGCCGCGGCCACTGCGCTGCGCTCTGTGCCGTCCCCCCCGCCGCCGGTCCCCTTCCTCGGCAGCTGGCGCTTCGGGAGGCTGCCGCGCCGTCTCACCAACCCCGACGGGCCCTTCCCGACGGCGCCCGGCTGGGCGGTGAGACGCAATGCTGAGCTTGAAGGGGCTCGGCCCGGGAGATCTGCCGTGCAGGCGGGCCGAGGCTTCTTCGCCGCCCCGGGGCTACCGGGCGGGAGGAGCCGAGCGTTCGCCCGGCCCAGTTGCCATTCTGTCCGGTAATCGCTTCTGTCTCCATCTGCGCGGCAGCCCTTCCCATTTTGTTAGAGCCGAACGTTTAAAGCACGATTATCAAAGTGATCTCATGTCGTAAGAATAACGGTGCCGCACAGCTTACTGGGTTGCTGATTTTGGGATACACCGGCAGCCTTCGAGACCCGACGGGGAGGCGTGACGCCGGCCTTTAAAGGGGGCAAATAGGCTGTTTCATCACCGTGAAGCTCGTTCGGGCAAATAAAACTACCAGCGCTACTCTGCTTCATCGAAAGCGCACTTTGGTGTCGAGACAAGAAAGAAACCGGATTTCAGGTTTTTATAGAAAATAGTTCTAGAATCGGAGTTTACCCTCTGTTCTCCGTCCTCCGACCGCCTTCTGCTGTGGCTTTGATGTGCTCTTAACCCGGGAAAATACTAAACAAAACAAGCGGGGAACTAAAACTTTCCAGGGTGTTCCCAAATAAACACGAATGGACTTTATCGTCTCCGTATAACGCTGGAATGCATGGTGCTTATGGGTGTCGTGATGTTCGTCGCTGGAACCGTTTGCAGGTGAGTGAAGGGCTTCGTTTCACCCGGAACAACGACCCTGACGTCAATGTAAGTTTGGGAATTAATTACTGGGGCTTGATCAATGTTCTTTATTTTCAATCGCTGCAGCCAGACGTGAGATAACAGTTTGTGTGTCATGTTGTGTGCATGCCGGTAAACTGCTTCCCATATAAAAGTGAGGGCAGAGCTAATAACGACTCCTCGCCCTTTTGTCTCTCTGTGGCCAACGATAGCCGCACCGACAGCAGAGCAGCTCGGTCCTGCTCCGCTCAGCCCAGGTTCAATTCTGCAATGTCCCCGTATCGCGGGCAGGAGCTGGCAAAGGCCACAGGCTCTCCCCTCCTTCGGCACGGCTAAGGCTCATGGAGCCACGGGTGTGGAAGAAGGCCAGGCGGTGGGGCGCGACCGGCCTCCGGCAAGCTGCAGCTGCGGGTTGCGGTGACGGCCCGGCTCGGGCGGGCAGAGGGCCCAGCGCACCGCCCTGCCCAGGAGCTGTCTCGGTCTCTGCCTGTGCCGTCCCCGGCCGCACACCGCCGCGATTCTGCTGGGGCGGTCTCTGGTCCTACCCTTGCCGCCGCCTTCCCCGCCCCCGATAGCGGTGCTCGGGGCACTGGAGCGCAAGCCAGGACAGATACGCGTCCTCCCAAACGCCGCACATGCCGCACCGCCCGCCCGATTGGTGTTGTTTTGGGTTTAGGTGGGTTTTGTGTGGGTTTTTTTGCCCGTTGTTGTTGGGGTTTTGTTTGTTTGTTTGTTTGGGTTTTTCTCCGCTCCCGAATGCCAGCTCCGCAGCAGTGACCGTTTCGGCTCGGTAACGAGTGGGAAGCCTCTCCGCCCTGCACGGGCACGGCACACTAACATTTCCCCGAGAAGGAGGCCCCGCTGGGAATCCAGTCTGTTGTCCAGGACCCATGGAACAGGGTAAGAGCGCAACCTCCTCCATCCCTGTCTCGGCAGCGCACAACCGACCACTGTGCGCGCCTCGCCCGTTCCGACGGGCTCGTTCGCTGCCGCTATGCTGTGTCGGCGGGGAGGGTGGTGTGGGAGCGCGGTGTCCAGCCGGACGGCCCTGCACTCCTGGAGACACTGGAGTGTCGGTACCCGTGTCCCGTCTCTGTCAGACTCCCACAGGGGTGCTTCGCGGCTCCGGCCGTAGCCAGGATCGCGCAAGCACTGGGCGCTCCTTACCCTGGCTGCTGGCGCCGGCGGTGGCTGTGTTTCTCCGGCGTCCTTCCGCCCCGGAGCTCCGACCCGGCTGTGCGGGTCTCGAGAGACAGATCCGGGTCAGCCTCCCGCTCCCGTCCTCTGGGTTTAACACTCAACTGGAAATGTGATCTGAGGCCGGTCGGTTTGTCTGTCACCCGCGACGCGCGTTGCACGCTAACGGTATGTTGTCTTGCTCACTGACTTCCCTGCAATCTGATGCTTCTATTTTTCCAGGTGCAAATATGTGGGTTTATCGCTGTAGACCCCCCGTCGTGATAAAAGTGCTTTTGTTGTTTTTCTTTTTTCCTGGCCCTCCGACGGGTGGCACTGGAGGAGGCTTCCCGCCGTCTTCCGCGGGAACCATGAGCAGGCATCGCCTGGGCTCCTCGCCCCGCCGCTTCCCGGTGTTGTTGGTTCCCCTCTTGCAAGGACGCCCGCAGTGCAGCCTCAGGAAGCTGCCAGGCTGCTCCAGATCCAAGAACTCCCGAAGTCCCTGGCAAACCTCATTTCGGCTGCAGAGGCCGTACCGCTTTAGAACCGCGCAGCGGCAGGGCAGTCCCGGGGCTGCGGGGATGCGTATGCACCATGCGCTCCACCGGTCCCGGCCCGGCGTCCGGAGGCGCCTGGCAGCCGCTTCTTTCGTCCTGCGTGTCCTCAGTAAAGCAAACCCGGGCTTCGCCGCTTGCGAACGGGCCGGTCTGAGGACCCCTCTGCCCGGCAGGGTGCCGGAGCTGCCAGCTCCTGGTGATAGCGGGCATCATTGTCCTCTAAGCTCGCTGCTTGCGGGCAGCGGAATTTAGGGTGGCAATAACCCTATCTGAGACGTTTCTGACTACTTGCGCGCTCCGCTGCTGAGAGGTGCTCTTGGCCAGGCTAGCCTGGCCGAGCCGCCGCGCTGGGCCCCTCCGTTCCACCACCGCAGTGGTGACGGCCCGGTCCCGGGGCGTTCGGAGTGCCCGGGGCGCGGCGCGTTGCTGTCCCGCGAGCCCGGCTGCTCCTGCCCCGCGGCGCTCTCCGGCATCAGGACGCCGCCTGCCGCTGCTGCCGCCCCGAGGCGGGATGCCGCCGCCCCCTGGTGGTCGCGAGCGGCAGTTGCTGGGGCCCGGTGTGCGGAGCTTCCCCGTCCCTTCCGCACCCTCCCAGCCGTGCCCGTTCTTTCCGGTCGGCCGCTGCGCCGCTCTCGCACGGGTGGCGAGAGGCGCAGACGTCGCGCCCCACTCCCGTCCCGGTTGCCGCATTCCTGGGAGCGAGAGCGTTGCGGCGAGTGCCGGGCGGTGAGAAGGAGCACGTGGCTGTCATGCGAAGTGATCCGGACGAAGACCGGCGGCGGGATTCAGGGGTGTGCTGTAAGGTATGTCTGCGGCAGCGCGGTTTGCGAGCGGGTTTGGAGGCAGTTCTGGGTTGGGCTGAGGATGCATTTCCATCGCTTAGACTCAGTGAGCCGGACACGGGTAAACTTCCTTACAAAGGATGTGGGAGCAAACCCGGGACCAGTGACATCGGATTCGGCTGAGACTGGAACATTCTGCCACCCTCCGAATGAAAAGTTAACAGTACGTTGTGCAGTATTGAATTCTACAGCACAAAGGACTAAATATACGTGCTGTTTAACCTCCCGGTCCTCTGTTTGGTCATGCATGCAGCCAAAGCACCTTCTCCTGGAGCTTTTTGCAGCTGAAGGTGTCTTACAGGCTCTGTGCTGAAAACAAAGCACGGGGGTAATGGTGTTTCACACGTGCTGGGTGTAAATGCCTGTGCTTCTGAGTAGCTTCCCAGCTATGGAGGAGCCAGGCAGACAGGACATGAAAGTGTCCCCACTGTGAGGCACATCATTCCACAGCGCAGCTGTAAATGACCCTGTCAGAGCGACTGGGAAAGGGGAACTTGGGGGGCTCTGCACACAGACTGCCTGCCTGGATTGTTCTGAAGCTAAAGGTGGGAGTGGAGCTGGGGAGGGAAAATGGTAGAAGGTTAGTGACAAGACAGGAGGGAAATGCATGTTGAGGCCCTGCAATCATGCTGTGTTCCTGACTGTATGGATGCTGCTTCTTTACAGCACACCTAAAGGAGATCCTTGTGTTAAAAAACAAGGAATGTTTTGGGCTAATAATGCCCAAAGTAATTTTGGACTAGGTAGTCTCTGTTAAAGGATCTTCACAGGATGATGTATGTTTTGGGAAAGGCCATATTTAACATTTTTCATTATGATCCTTGGCACAAAAAGTAAGAATATGCTAATGGTGCAGAGCTGAGAGTCATCATCAGTGTAGAGCGGCACACAAAGGAAATGATGACCTTGAGAATGGCGTAACAGAAATGTGAAGAAACACGAAAATGCAAAAGTGAAGTTATTGCCTTAGAATGGCACATTGGGCAAAATACAAAACATTTACAAAGCATTTCATACGCCTGTGACAGAGTTTAGGCTTTTGAGAAATTTGCAGAATAATTTTTACTCATAGGCTTGAAATTGCAGAGAATATGATTTCTGTGATGGAGCATCCTCAGCCTTCTGGGCAGAGATGACCACTCTAGGTGCTTGTTTTCTGTCCGTTGGAGGCTGCAAACTAGGGTGGAGGCCATTTATATGTAGAATTCTAACACTACCTTTTATTTTTGTGAGGCTGGATGGAATCTTTCCCTAAATCTTGTATCATTCTTCAGCTGTACAATAAATCATTGGTGTCTCAGTGCCAAAAGCTAGTTATCTCCAGTGGTGTTTAAGGCCAGAATTCCTAGCTGTGAAGTTTGTTGCCTTGTATCCTTTGCCAGTGATGTTTGAGAATTGATTCTAGTACATTAAGAAACTCATTTGCTCTTACAGCTGAGGAATGCAGTTTGTCTTGCACAGAGTTCAGCCTCTGTCCTATGCTGCAAATCTAAGAACACTGTAATAAAGGGTTTCTATTTCATGACTTACCACAGAGTTCTGAGAGTGCCGTCACAAAGTCTTCAGCACTTCCGTATAAATTCTTTGGTCTGCTTTGGATTTTAAGCAACAAGTTTTCAAAGCTTTGGAAAACATGAGTTAGGTTTAAGGAAAGTATTTGACATGAAATCACCATTACTGAGAAGATGGCTATTCATTGGTGGCAAATGTCATGGACAGAATTATATGTATCTTTTTAGGAAAGAAAGAAACTGTTTTTGCAGGTGAAACTTCTAGGAGATTTATGATACGAAGTTGCCAGCATTAGCGTTGCTCTCTCTTCTGTGTCTCATGAAAGGCACTCATAATGATGACAGGGTGGGCAGTGTTCTCTTGGCTTAGTGTCCTTTCCAAAATGAAGAGCTTTTTTCCCCCAGGGGAGCTACAAATCAGTTTGTGGTTGACTGGATTGCCAGTGTGGCTTGCAGCAGGTAAATGGTGTTGCTGAAGTTCCCAGGCCTCTGATTATATACTTTTTGTTCTTTTGTCCCTGTCTGTAAAGCCTGCTTGGCCTGGTTTCTTCTGCCAGTGGCTCAGATTGTGGTTAGTATTAAGAGCATTGCCTTCTGAGGTTAAACCAGACCTGAGTGTCCACCAGCTCTCTCCCCCCTTCCACCAGCGCTGGTTTTTTCCCTACTTGTCTCCACTCAAATACTTTATCCTTTTAATGAGAGAGGGCTACAAGTTATTCTTTCTAAGTGAGATAAGCCCTTGTGAGCTCTATTTTATCTAACCAAGACTGGGAAATCGTTTGCCCTTATTTGTATTAAACAGATGTATATACTTTACCGCAAGTCATTAGTGCTATAAAGAGATTGCCTTCCTATTGATAGCCTAGATGGGGGAATTCAGGACTAAATTGCCAATAAATAAAGAGTGTGTTTGTAAGCGCTATTGATTCTCTCTGAGCCACAGAGAAGTGTTTTGTTAGTAAAGCTCTTCCTGAATGTGCAAGTCAGGTTTGGAAAAGACGCAATTAGTGATTACCAAAAGCTAGGACGAGGGGAGAGGAGGAAGACTTTGGGTGAGAAGCCTTGTGTTGATTTTCTTGACAGGGTGGTTTGTAAAGATGCCTGATAAAAATGTAACAGCAGTTCTGGCCCACCTCAGAAGTCCTGGAGCCATCAGTGCAAAAGTGAAGGATCAGAACAGCGTTTCCCTCCTCCTGGTAGGGGAGTTTCCCAAATCACCATGAAAGGAATGGAGAGTATCATTTGCATAGGAACTGAAAGACTGGTGGGATTCAAATTCCTTCTGTCCTGTTTGGGTTTGAAACAGTCTGGATATTACTTTTCTGAGCTGTTTGGGGAACATTTTAAGAGCAGACTTAGTTTGGAGGTTGGGAGGAAGTTCTTTACCCATGAGAGTAGTAGAACACTGGAACAGGTTGCCTAGGGAGGTAGTTGAGACCCCATCCTTGGAGGTATTCAAGGTCAGACTGGACACAGCTATGGGCAGCCTGATCTAATGGATCATGTCCCTGCTCGCTGCAGGAGGGTTGGACTAGACAACCTTTGGAGGTTGTTTCCAACTGAAACCATACTACAAGTATATATTGGTGGTGGAGGATCAGGTACTAATAGAACCAGAGAGTGGTTAGGGGCTGAAGGACAGCAGAATCTCTCCAATGGGACCTGAAAGAACAGCAGGTTAGACAGCTCTGTAGCTACTGTAGCTATGGTGCTTGCTCCATCTTGTATGCTTCTTCCGTATTCATCCACCTTGCTGGAAATTGGTATTATTTACAGAGCTGTCGTTTTAGAAGAAACAACAGGACAAAACTGTATGGACAGCAGGGCAAAGCTGTGCTGCAGAGGTGTTCTCTGCTGAAACCATATTCAGTGATGTGCTTCCCATCAACTTCAGTGCACGTATTCCAGGGCGTAATTGATAATTATAAGCTGACAGACCGTCCCTTTGAGACTGTCTCCACAGAATAGCAGTGATTATAATCTTACAGAATCTTTGACAAACCTTTTAATTGTGGTTGATTAGAGGATTCTCCTGGCAGTATGTTTGGTCTTCCTCCATGTTTTATTTAAAGAAGACCTACAACAATGATAAATGCTGGGCATGCAGCAAGCGTTTAGTTATGTGATACACAATACCGGAATCATCCTGAATGTGGAGAAGTAATGCAGCTAAATAAAATTAATTTTACATGTCTGCTCTTAGTAACAACAACAGCAAAAATTTACTGGACTGATGCACATTAAAGATGTCCTGTCGCTGCAGGAGGGTGATTTCTTCAGATTGAATTTCTTCTGTTAAGGATGGAAATGCAATTCATCACCGAAGACTGAACGCTAGGAATATATTTTTGGCAGTGACAGCCTTTGGAAGGCTCATTAAAAATGACAATATGAAATCAGAACTTTTCAGATGATATGGCAAATTTATCACATACTGGTTTATTTATGCATGTCTCTTACCATTAATCCATATTACATGTGAATGTATTTAAGAAATGCACTGTCTGGTGTGTTTTGAGGTTGTTTTAAACACATCTCAGCTTTCGTTCTGAAAAGCTCCTCCAAAACCCATTTACCTCTCCTCCCTTCTGTTTTATCTGCTTTTCTTAATCTCTTTCTTTCTGTCCACCTTTGCTCCTATAATCAATTATGCTATTTTTCTTTGGGAGATATGTTAGACTTCCAAGTTTATTTCAAAATGAAGAAAGAATGCTTAAAATTAAAACAACAGGAGTTGTCAAAACACTCAAGCAAAGAGCCACTTTGCTTTGCCTTCCTGTGTAACTTTATTGCATACTTCTCCAGCCTGTTGAAAAATTACTATTTACAGATCTGTCTTTCCAGAAAATAGGACAGAATTGAGTGTACACCACCTGAGGGCACTATAATACTATTTCACTTTATTTTAAAGAAAAACACAAAAGGGGGGTGTTTGAAATGGTCCCTCTTTTTTCCTCCTCTTACAATTACTGTCAACTTCTAGAATTGTAGCTCTGAAATGAATTGAAATCATGTAAAGAAAGTTGTAGGCAACTGTCTTGAAAACAAGGTCATCCTCTTCTCATGTCTAAGCATAACTAATACTGTTTCCTTGTGCTTGCTGTAGGGTGATGGTAATTTCAAGTGCAATGCTGTTGTTAACGGTGTGTTAGTGTGTGGCAGTGACTGCTGCGTGTCTGATTGTCCTGCAGCTTTAGCTGCTGACGTTTACTGCCTCTTGTCTGTACCCAGAAGAGTCTGGGGCTGATGTAAAAGCACCAAATGATGGTGCTGCCTTCATGTGCTTGCACCACTTAACTAGAATGTGACAAAGTGAGAGATGACAGAAGTAAAAAGCTTCCTACGTGGACATGCCTGATCTGGCTGACCTTCTCAGGCTTGCCACTTCACTTTTTGTATCTTACCTCTTCCTACCCTGCCCGCCCTCTCTTTTCTTCACTTGACTATTTTTCTTTCTCTACTCACTGGGTTTCACCATCCTGTCGTTTTCCCCACTTTCTGCTGCATGGAGAAGGCCACCGGGGATAGTTCAAATAAGGGCTTTGTGCACGACGAGTTCTGCTGTCAGGAGGCAGATAGGCTTCCCGAGCTGGTCACTCACTCCTCCTCTGTCACAGGGCAGTGGCTGAACTCTTCTAATATGTCCTCTTAAAAGCACACCCTAAAGCCTCCTTGTTCTGATTTGTTCAGCATGAAACACAAGAGGAATTTCTTCAGGACAAAGGTGGAGGGTCTCTGGAACAGGTTGCCCAGGGAGGTTGTGGATGCCTCCTTCCTGGGGGCATTCAAGGCCAGGTGGGATGAGAACTTGAGCAGCTGAGTCTAATTAAGAGGTATCCCTGCCCATGGCAGGCAGTCTGGAGTAGATGATCTCTGTGGTCCCTTTCAGCCTAAGGCATTCTATGAAACCTTCATCTCAGAAGCTATATGGTATTTCTGGTTCTGTTAGAATGATAACCAAGTGTGCTTTCACAAGAGACAAACCTGTGAGAGGTTTCCACAGCTCTTGTCAAAAAGGTTTGATAGTAGTAGTTTAGTGGCTTTAGGTATTGGCTTTAGAGTGTTTTAATTTTGAGGTTTTGATGCTTTAGTTTTAAGTTTTCCCTTAGTATAGTTGGAAATCACATTATAGTGAGATGATCTCTGTGGTCAGAGAGTTGGGGCTCTCTCAGAGAGAGAAGGCTTTCAGAGAAGAGAAGAGAAGGCTTTCAGGAGACCTTAGAGTAGCCTTCCAGTATCTGAAGGGGGCTACAGGAAGGCTGGGGAGGGATTATTTACAAGGTCTTACAATGACAGAACAAGGGGCAATGGGTTTAAACTGGCAGAGGGGAAATTTAAACTGGATGTTTGGAAGAAGTTCTTTGCAGTGAGGGTGGTGAGACACTGGCACAGGTTGCCCAGGGAGGTTGTGGCTGCTCCCTCCCTGGAGGTGTTCAAGGCCAGGTTGGACGAGGCCTGGAGTGACCTGTACTAGTGGGAGGTGTCCCTGCCTATGGCAAGGAGTTGGAACTGGATGATCTTTGAGGTCCCTTCCAACCTTACCATTCTATGATTCTATGTGATTATATACTTTAGACACACATTTTAGTGATGTAACATAAAGGTAGAATAAACTAAAATTGTGAGGCAAGGATGCACTCACTTTCAAAAATCACATGGAAAAAGTGGAGAATATGGTCGCAAACAACAAGGCAGGGAACTAGAAGTCCTTACAACAGGAAAGCAAAGAGGAGGCTGAGGGGAGACCTGATCACTCTCTACAGCTACCTGAAAGGATGTTGTGGAGAGGCTGGTGCTGGTCTCTTCTCACAGGTTTAGACTGGACATTAGGAAAGAGTGGTCAGGCATTGGAATGGGCTGCCCAGGGAGGTGTGGAGTCACCAACCCTGGATGTGTTTAAAAGTCGTTTGAATGTGGTGCTTGGGGATATGGTTTAGGGTACACCTTGTAGAGTAGGGTTATGGGTTGGACTTGGTGATCCTGAGGGTCTTTTCCAACATGAATGTTTCTGTAATTCTTCTAGAAATGTTCTCCTGTGCTTGCTAAAATTAAAACAGCTTTTCATATGAAGATATTTGGGGACATAGTGGCAGGTATCAATACGAATGAGAGATCCTGGCAAAAAGCATTGCAAAACTAGAGGGCAGCAGCTGAAAATAAGAAATACAAAGATAAAGCTGCAACAATAGAAAGATAAAGATGCAGCATAAGGGTCCTATAACCTTTAATCTTCTCAGCTACAGGAAAGCTTTTAGGGGAAAACACTGTGTTCCACAGCAAGTATTTATGAATGAAATAAATGTTAATGCAGTTTTATTCCTACCAGGTTCTTCCATAAGAGATATTAGCAAACACTTGCGTTATTTTACCAGCATGGAACATAGCTTTCCCCCCCCACATGTATGTTATGTAAAATCATGAGGCTTAACTTCACTTTTACATAATCTAATGTGCACTTTCTACCCTTTCTTATCCCAAATGAATAATAACTTTTTTTTTTTCTTTCCCCACTTGCTGGCATTAATTTTTGCTTATTTGATATCCAATTTGCTAAATGAATGATGACAGAAATCCTTCTCTGTTGTCGCTTCCCCTTATTCCACACTCAATTCAGGTTTTCTGGGTTCTGTCCCTCTCCCCACCATCCCTTGTTTTGTGTTCTGTAAAGATGAAAGTTTGGACTTATTTATGCTGATTAAAATAATTTTGAATAGTTTCATGTTAATTTAGCTTCGGATACATTTAATGTTTGCAATTGATTTATGTTGTAACCAATTATGTGGAACATAAGTACTCCACTTGTCAATGGTACAGAAAAAAACAGTGTTAACTCCCATTTGAAAGGAACAAATGACAGAATCTGTTCCTAGAACAGGGGTTAAAAGACTTGAGAAGCAGTTTTCATAACAAGATCTGAAAAGGAAGGATCAAAAGGATCTTCTTAAAGGAATAAAGAGTTGTGGAAAGATTTTATGCTGGGGTTTTTTCCAAGCAAACATTTGAAAAATGGCCATTTCAACAGTAACTATAACTGAAAGGGCAAATTAGACATCTGTAAATGTGTAGGAGGCAAAAACCCTTAATGGATTTTGAAGGAAAAAAACCCATATAATTCCATAAAGACAATATTTCTCTTGAAACACATAAGATGATATCTTAATTTATCCACAGAGTAGTGTGACAGTGGAAGGTGACAGTCAGCTCTTCTGCTTAGTGCACCCTGTCAGTGCAGTTAATAAGGAAAATTCAATGTTTTATGAAGGATGAGCATGCCCAGTATAATGTAGGAGACAAACTTAGCTGCCTATAAGCACCCCAGTCTACACACACACACACACACAGTATCACACAGTATAGGAAGGTTGGAAGAGACCTCAAAGATCATCAAGTCCAACCCATTACCACAGACCTCAAGACTAGACCATGGCACCAAGTGCCACGTCCAAACCTGCCTTGAACACCTCCAGGGACGGTGACTCCACCGCCTCCCTGGGCAGCCCATTCCAGTGGGGAATGACTCTCTCAGTGAAGAACTTTCTCCTCACCTCCAACCTAAACTTCCCCTGGCACAGCTTGAGACTGTGTCCTCTTGTTCTGGTGCTGGTTGCCTGAGAGAAGAAAGCAACCTCCTGCTAGCCACAACCACCCTTCAGGTAGTTGTAGACAGCAAGAAGGTCTCCCCTGAGCCTCCTCTTCCCCAGGCTAAACAATCCCAGCTCCCAGTTCCAAGCTGTAAGTCACATCACTGCGTTAATGCTAAATCAGATTAGAGTCATCTGCTTACCACTCATTTATCAAATTGCATAATAGGGTGACTTATTTCCATGAGTTAAAGAGCTGTGTTCTGGATCTCTCTGTATGCTGACTGCTCTGAGTGGACCTCTAGCTGTGCTCATGGCAGCCTGAGCTCTGGGAAACTGATCTATAAAACCTAACTTTTAGCTTCTGACAGACACTGCTTATCGGATGCAGCTTAATGTCTCATGGCATCCATCGACGTGATGTGCCCTTGTGCCCAAAAAAGGTCAATGGCATCCTGGAATGTTTTACAAGGGCAGTGGTTAGTAGGTCAAGAGAGGTTCTCCTCCCCCTCGCCTCTCCCCTGGTGAGGCCACATCTGGAATATCGTGTCCAGCTCTGGGCCTCTCAGTTCAAGAAAGACCTCAGGGAACTACTTGAAAGAATTTAGTGCAGAACCACAAAAATGATGAAGGGAGTGGAACATCTTCCTCATGAGGAGAGACTGAGGGAGCTGAGGCTCTTTAGCTTGGAGAGGATGAGACTGAGGGGTGACCTCATTCATTTTATAAAGATGTGAAGAGCAGTGTCAGGAGGACAGAGCCAGGCTCTGGACAAGGGGCAGTGGGTGCAAGCTGGAGGTTCCATGTGAACATGAGGAAAATTGTTTTCACTGTGAGGGTGACAGAGCCCTGGAGCAAGCTGCCCAGAGAGGACATGGAGTCTCCTTCTCTGGAGACATTTCAAACCCACCTGGATGCATTTCTGTGTGGCCTACTCTAGGTGATCCAGCTCTGGCAGGGGGGTTGGACTGGATGATATTTTGAGGTCTCTTTCAATGCCTAACATTCTGTGATTCTGTGAAATATTCTTGAAGAGGATAGTTAAAAGGAAAAATTACTTTGTTCTTACTTGGAGAAAAGTGTTGTTTCTTCTTTTGTTAAAATCAAAAGTGAAGGTTAAAAGCAGCTTCTACTCTGTACTATTCCTTTTCAACTACAATGAGCTTTGTTTTCGCTCCCTTGCAACCCGGGTCTGTTTTTCCCTTTGTAAAGTGCAGTGGTACAAGCAGTGATGTTTTGGTGACTTTTGGAAACTTCTGGTGGCTTTTGGAAACCATTACAGAAAGTGAAGGCTTGGCAAGCAGGTCCCCTGGGCTTTGTGCTGTTACCAAGTTTAGTCTGCTAGAGTGTTTTCAAAGATAACTGCGAGGTGGCAGTTTGTTAGAACTGTGAAACTGCCAGCTTTGCCCAGTACCTTTTTACTTTAAAATGTAAATGTGCAGGATTGTGTAGCTTTGTGTGGCTTGCAAGAGCTGTTGATTATAACAGTAGGCATAAGGTG
The DNA here is from genome assembly GCA_013399055.1 of Ramphastos sulfuratus. Classification (NCBI taxonomy): domain Eukaryota; kingdom Metazoa; phylum Chordata; class Aves; order Piciformes; family Ramphastidae; genus Ramphastos; species Ramphastos sulfuratus. Next base: position 122,014 of record WBNM01045403.1, on the reverse strand, counting down.
TCATATTATCAAAATAATGGGCTGAAACCAGGCAAGCAAAACACTTCATTGCACATGACCTTGCTCTCCCTTCTATAATCCTATCATAAATTCTTTTAGAAGTGCATAACTATTTCATGTGATATGAAAATAGGGTGGTTTTCGTAACAATTTGGAGGTTGTACTGAAGGATGGATATAGGACTTCAGCTTCCTGAGAGTCCGACTCCTGCTGAAGCTGCAAAGAGTGGAAACTACAGCAAGACCCACCCCCCCAGCACCCCCTTACTGGCCCTGTTACTTGTGCAGCTGCTCATGGTATGACACATCCTTTTGCTTAGTGACGTCATTAGACACATTCACATTCACTGTATGCCCAAAATAGTGATCTGATATGAGCCATTTCACTGCATTTTCAACCAAATGTGGCAATCCTTTTCTGAAAGGATTGATAACTTTTCAGGCAACCATTGTGTTTTCTTTTTGAGTCTCTGGCTCTTTCTGCAATGAGACCTGTGCTGATCCATTGCATGCTATTTGCCTTTGTTTTTGAAGGAAACAGTCACTCCTTTCAGGGTAGGAAGATGTGCTGTGCANCTATAATATAATTTTCTCCATTAAAATATTCCAATTAGCCTCAAACCAGCACACTGTGTCAAGGTGATTGGCCTTGTAAGAGCACTAGTGTCATTGCAGTATGTTAGGAGTGGTTAGGAGACATTTCTTGGTGAAATTTCTTACTGGAAGTGTTCAAAATATGGAAAACTACTTAAGAAGAAAGCACATTTGTAGCTTTACCCTATACAGTGACAATTTCTTATGGTCTTTTGATGGATCCGCCTCAGTCCTTCATTCAGATGCTGTAGCACTTCATTTAGTATCTCACCAGAATGAAATGCAGTTTATTTGCATTTATTATTCCACTTGTAACCACTAACAGAAATTTGTGCAAGCCTAATGTAGAATGGTGTCATTCAATATAAAGATGCTGAAATAGGGACTGTTAGGGAGGTGTTACTGCTTTGTGAGAGGAATGTGTTAGTGTACGATGTACGCTCTTTCTGTTCTCATGAGACCACACCTGGAGTACTGTGTGCAGTTCTGGAGCCCCCAGCACAGGAAGGACATGGAACTGTGTGATGGTTTGGGAGTTCCCTGCCCCCCACACTTTGAGAAATGACCCAGACTAGAACTCAGCCGGCTGGAAGTTAAGGACTGAAGCTCTATTTACAGCTCAGCACAATATACAAGCAGAGATATACACAATAGACAGGAATAGTTACAGAATTATACAAGTTAAAGGTAATACAGAAACACAACACCCCTCCCAGAAATCAGAGTCCCCAGGAGGGGCTCCCAACCACCCTTCCACCTTCTCCCCACCCCTATACCTTACACCAAGGTTTGCCTTACGCGCAAAGTGAATTTTTGAGGATCGGCCAGGGGGGTTAGAAGAACAGTGGTTAGTGAGGTTACTCAGCAGAGAGGAGAAGCCAGAAGCTGCTAGACAATCCCAGATGCTGTGCCCGAGAGACCGACTGCA